>CM022484.1:19786644-19801478 GCA_011952105.1 Coreoperca whiteheadi
CTCGTCTTGTTTCGCACTGATTAGGTCTTTGAGTTTGTGGGTTAGTGCGTTCATTAAGTTTAGTTGTCCTTGAGTCTTTTTAAAATAAGAAAAAAAAAGTCATTCATCGCTCTTTTTTTTTTTTTTAAACTAATTTATTTATCTATTAACTCAGTCAATAAATCAGTAATTCATTCACTTATTTTTTAAAACATTTATTTAGGGCTGAAACATTTACTTGGTTAACTGATTTTCAATCCAAAGGAAAGAAAATCGTCAACAGTTTTGATAATCGATTAAGTGTAACGTGACAATATGATCATATTGTGTTATCATTTCACAAAATGTTGCTGCCTAAATTGATGATTCAAATTGTAACATATCACATCTCTGAAACAGTTTATTGCACTAAACATCAATTTGATTATTGTAATTTTGCATATTATCTGCATTATTTATTTCAATATCAGGCAAATATCCGGATATTCATTTCAACCATGAAGCCCAGCTCTTGATGTAAAGGGTTTCTTTGAATTGCGTAAGTCGTTAATGGTGTCTCTTCGTCCCGGGCAGGGGACGAAGTGATGTTGGTCACCGAGGTGGTTCATGTGACAGCCCCTTTTCTCGCAGTCTTGGCAGTAGTTGGCTGTATCACCTTAATCAGGTTAGCATGAGATTACTGGTTCCCAGTGTTGGTGAACACAAATTAAAGTGAAGCTCCGGTCTGATTCTCCATAAAGAGCCAACTGAGCCAACAGCTGAGCTACTGCTCAACCAAAAACATAATCTTCACCTCATTACTAAAGTTCTGGATGCACCGAGAGCTTTTCATAAAAACTCATTAAAATGCCGTTCTCCATCGATACACACACACACACACACACACACACACGCGCGCAAACACAAAAGTAGAAAAGAACACACACCGGGAATAAAGGAAGAAAGATTCTGCCTGCCGTGAGGAGAGAAAGGTTTTACGTTTGTTTTTCTGGTTTCTCATTTGGTTAAAGACTCACCTGTCACTCAGCTAACCCTCCACTCCATCAAGCACACACACACACACACACACACACACACACACCAGGAAGAAACTCAGGTTCGGCCTAGTGTGAAGAGATGCTTCCCTTGTGTTTTTCTGCTTTCACATTTGGTTGGAGACTCAGCCGTCGCCGACCATCCATCCCACCGAACACACACACACTCAAGATCCCAGGTGATTATCATGGCTGATTACCTGATGTGATCTTTCCACGTGAGCAGCAGCTAAAAGCTAACAAGGTCTGAATCCCAACGCTAATTGTGCTAATTGCCAGCGGGGAGCCGCTCTCTCTCACTCACACACTTTCCCCACTGCGATGGCAGCTGTACCAAAACCTCATTTTAATCACTTTGATAGAAAATGTGGTTTACAGACTCACACACACACACACACACACACACACACACTCCCTGTGACACACAAAACACACCAACGTATATACAAACAAAAGAAAGAGAGAGAGAGAGAGCTAGAGCGAGACAGTCACATCACAGACCCGTTAGACACACGAGAGTACCTGCCTTCCTCTCTGCTTCCATTAAGCTGCTGCTGACCTCTGACCCCTAATCTGACCTCCCGATCAAGATAATGTCTTTGTCAGTTGCAGCGTGCACGCACACACACATAAAATGGAGATGCAGATGGAAAAACACACACCTTAAAGCAATTAAAGTGGTGGCTTCGGGCAACAGCACTGTACATACATTAGTGGTCATGCATATATACACACAAACATGGGGGAACCAAAAGATACTGCACACACTCTTAAACTACCGTATGCACATAACAGTAAGCTAAGATGTTGTAGTTTTTACTGTTCTCACACACTCAAACGTGTGCACACACACAAGTGAAAGTGTGTGTGTGTGGTGGCAAGAGGTGGGGGTGACGCGGCAAAAGATAAACAAAAAGCAGAGAAATAGAAGTCTAGCCTGCAGCTCCATGTCCATACAAGGCCATTCAGCAGGACTCCATCTGGCTTTGATGACGGCACAAAAGCATCATCATCAACACACACACACACACCTCAAGTTCAGCCACAGAGCAGAGTTGTGCTATACAGTAGGGCATTAGGCTCCATGCACACATTATAATTAGCAAACTGTTATTGCATTTGCTATTGGATGACAAACCAATGCTAACTAGCTTAATGAAAAGAATGTGAAGGCGGTAAAGTGTCATTTATGGGTTTGTAACACTGTGGAGGTGGGCATGATCAGCTGCTTAGGTGGAGGTGAGTCATTCTGTGTCGTGTGTGTCTAACAGATGTTGCACTGTCGCAGATTCCTACGTGAAGAAGACAGATGTCTAAGCAGCGCTGTTTTCACTTGATTTGATGGAGTTTCAACTACTGTAAGTCTGAAGTCTATGATGATGGGGGACGGCCCAATGGGAGCACCCCCCAGCACGCGTAGGAGGAGAGCGGGAGGTCGGAGGAGGTTGCCTGGGTACAGACCTTTGAATCCGCCCCCTCCACTGAGTTGATTGATTATGGTCTGGCATCATGACATCAAACAGCGGTTTCTTGGTTGAAAAAGAGATTATCAAATGAGCACCGCAGGGGTGGGGTGGGGTGGGGGCTGGCTAATTAGTGCCACTGGCGGGCCTAACGTTGCTGTCAAGCGTTGTCAAGCTGTGCGCCAGAGCCAATGGGGAGTAATAACAACAACTACTATAGACAAGATAGACGCTGCTGTCAGGGCTGCGACTTTAGTTTACAAAGTGCTTTGACAGAGAAGGGATTGCAGAAACAGGATACACGGCAGGCAATATAGCAGCAGAAAGCCTAACAGAAATGCCAAACAAAGCAAGACAAAAATGAAGACAAGACGACAAGTTCAAAGAAGCCACTGATTCTGCGAGCCTCATCTCCTCAGGCAGGTCGTTCCACAGCCGAGGGGCCCTGGTGGCAAAGGCATGGTCACCCTTAGATTTAAGCCTCGACTTTGGCACAGCCAGAAGAGCCTCCAGGCTGTGGGCTGGCTCCTATGGGATCGACATGATATTCCATAGGCCATAGATTCTAACTTGGATAAACCTCAGATATAGCGTCAATGAGTCAGGCAGACTCATATGCAACTAAACAACCCCTCTGCTCCTGCACTTACTCTGCTATTAAGGGATGGGGGGGGGGTGGCAGGTTAATGTGAATTTAGCTTATCTTAAATATTAAATTGTGTGTGTAAATCCTTTTTTTTCCCCCACTTCACAAAACCTTGTTTACGTTTGATAAATCTCATAAAACACAGGTGACTAATATTTGCACTATTTTCACTCCATAGGCTTTCATCGGAAAATTGCGTTTGGCAAGAGCGGAGATGCTTTTTTACAGAAGCAAGTAACACAATCTGGTGAGTAGACATGCCGTTATACATATTCAGAGCAACAGGGCTGTGTCCAAAATCACTCCCTATTTACTATGCAGTACACCTTAATTACCGTCTGCTATTTATTTGAGAGTCTGAATTCTGTGGGTGAAATTTGTCCTCTACATAGAGGCCTAAAAAAAAAAATTAAAAAAAAAAGAGCAAAATATAAAACCATTAATTGCCCCCCCCCTAAAATACTTACAATATGACTTACAACCGATGACCTTTTTTGATTTGGGAGTTTGCTTTCACAACTCAACTGTAGTCTTAAAAAGGCCCTGCACAACCACTCTGGTGTTGCCACTTGTTCTGGCTAATGAGACTTCTGCTCAGGTTAAAGAGGGGGGAGAACAGGCCTTTTTCACAGCCATTCCGACTTACCATAGTCAGTTGACCAAGTCGAGTCTCGCAGCAAGAGAAAGCCCAAACTTGTAATATGGTATCACAATTTATATGATAAAGATGGCAACAAGAATGCAACTTCCCGACTTGATTATCTGACACCAAGTGTTAATGTGGTTCCTGGTAAGAACCTCATGTAAACAGTGGATGTGACAGCAAATGAAAATGTGGTGATGTCAGTCAGGCTGCTTGGATGAAACCACTTGCTGACCAGAGTGATGTAATACAACGGAGAAGGTACTTACAGGATGTAGGCGATCACTCCAATGGACCAGCAGTCCACTGCCTTACTGTAAGGCTTCTGGGCAAGAACCTCTGGAGCTGAAAGTGAAAGTAAAACCTGGTTAGCCTGGGTGACTTGTTATGTGGATTTTTGCTATATTGAATTTTTGTACTACTGTACTAATGTATCTCCATTTCACAGTAGTCTGGTGTATTTTTAACTAAAGCTAAAGCATTTTCCACTGCAGGAACTCTCCCCAGGGACTCAGGGAACCTTTGGAGGAACTCAGTGCATTCCCACCGCAGGGACCAGGGTCTAAATTAAGTCCAGGGAACAATATTTTACCCCCCCAAAACGGTCCTTGCTCTGGGGGTAGTAAAAGTGGTACTTTTACCCCAAAAATGCTCCCGAAGCTGCGCCTTTTGGTTTGTGAATGTTCTCATGTGTAAGTCGCTTTGGATAAAAGCGTCTGCTAAATGTAAATTAAATGAAAAAGTACATGAACCGCTAATAGTGTAGAATCGTGGTTTTTGTCAAGGCAAGGGCTGGCTAAATCAATCGTACAACATATCTTGTTAATGTCGTTGCAGTGACACACAACTACACAAATGCTGTATTTTGCACATATTTATATTTCTGCAGATAAATAAATAGTCGTGGAACCAAATGTGTGCATAGTGGCTGTTCCTCTGTCTGAAAACAAGTACACACTACTATATATGTAAAACGACATGTAATGCTTATGCTTGTGTTACCATTTTCACATTTTTAACGCTCTGAGGAACTTGTGGCTCTCAATTTCACCATTATACACCAGTAAGCTCAGTATTTTAAAACAGGTGAGAGTGCATAGGTTAAAATAAGTAAAGGTGCTTATGCTGAATTGCAGATGATGTGTTTAATAAGTTAAAACAATAGTTATGCAGCTGTGCGATGAGTGTAACCTAATGGTCTTCGCGGGTCTTTAGACCGCGGTGGAAACGCAGACAACAGTGGGCTGAAGGAACCTTTTAGTTCCCTGAAAAGTCGTTCCTGGGAATAAACGTTCCGGGTAGAGTTTAAATCTAGATGGGGTTTTTAGTAGGATATTACTTTCTTGCCAGCTTGAGGTCCAATTAAAACTGCGGTGCGATTTTTACATGAAAATGTAGCTGTTTAATGAGCCTGAACACAGAGAAAATATGCACGTCTGTCCAAATTAAGATCACATGTCAGTTTGGTTAACGGCGGGCAGGAGGTGCAAGTTCTCACGGCTGCATATAGTTGTACCTGACATGAAAAAGAGTGGTGGCTATCTAACCCAAAGCCAGGATGGACCCAGAACAAAAACCCAAACAATGCAATGATGTCATGATTTAGTTGGTAAACCTTTTTCTCTTGAAAGACTTTTAGTTTTCCTGTATAAAGCTAACTGCTGTTTGATAGAATCAGACCTCTTTCTAAACCGTTCCCTGCTCTGCTGTTATCCTCATTTACTTCTGGTGTTTGTAAGGCCGACCGGCCCGTCCTGACCTTCCTCTGCAGCTCATTACCGAGCCTCAGACTGAGCAAATTACTGACTACAGTGAGCTCACCATAACATCACCTCACACACACACACACACACACACACACACACACACACACACACACACAAGGCCGGATCGAAAAAGACTTGGCACATGTACACACACACACACCGCTATGAAGAAATACCACTCCTATCTGGAGCAAAACATAAACTGAATCAGAGGGCTTAGCTTAGTTTATAGGTTTATGCTGACCCATTGCGAAGGTGTGTGTGTGTTCGTGTGTGAGTGTTCTTGCTTTGCTGGATTCAGAATTAGGACATTTTTCCACACTGAGGTCATTGTACCTGGTGCTCACTACTTCAAAAAGTGAGTTTAGGGTCGAATGTTCTGTTACAGAGTGAATGTATGAAATATGGTATTAATCTGAAATGTTATTTAACTCAGTGTTACTCAATTTCTGTTGTTGTTCTCATTACTTTGGTATTTCTACAGAGCATGCTCTACAAATCACCTGTCAAACACTGGGCAGGATCCCACCATCTTTGGACTTTTTGTTGATGAGGTTTGAGTCTCTGTTTTGGTTCTTTTTAGCTGTTCTTCCATTATCTCCAAACAACATGAGCTTTCAGATTTTTTCTCACTTTTTTGTGTGTGGAAGAAAACAACAAAAATCAGGTCAAAGGTATGTCTTTTAGTTGCTTTTTTAGATTTAAGATTACTTTTTGTTGGAATTTTGATGAATGTAGGAAACAGAAAGGTTTTGCTTTGACTGATTCCTCGAATCCTCCATTATAATCTAGGTTGTTATATTCTATTTGTGAGGTCCCTTTTAACATCTGGCCAAAGATAATGGATATGAAATTAGTCTTCTAGGCTAACTGGCTCATTTATTTAAATATTTTTTTCTGTTGAGCGCTGTCCCTGTCAAATAAACTAATAATAAAATAAACGACTGTTACAGTGAAGCAGCAGTTGATCTAATTCTATTTTTTTGGTAGGGCATGTACCATTGAATGGCATCATGGCATTCTTAATTGAATGTAATTTCAGTTGAAACAGGTTGCTGTGGAGAGACATAAGACAATCAAGCTCGAGTATAAACCATAGATTGTGTTATGGAGAGAAAGGAATTGTGATTGGTCAGGATGATAAAATGGAATCCCTATTAAAAAATGTGTGATGAATGAACTTTCTATCAAATAGTGCAGCATGAGGGCCCCAATGAATTTCCACCGTTTTCCAAGAATTTATAGTTTTCTAGGAAGTTCAAGTTCATGAGGTTTTGAAAACGTAAGGTTTACTTATATCATACCATCCATGAAAATGTATCATACATTACAAACTTTCTCCACACTGTCTGGACCTGCTGCTCACACTGTAGGTGGGTTATTAAGATAAGTTCAATTTACGTTAAGGTTCATGGATTGTGCTGGACTGGGATCAGTTAATGAACGGACGTCAAGTTGTGGTAAATCTAACAGCGTCTGCTCACAGCGACACATTCTACAGTAGTTCCACAGCCTTCGTGAACATGCCAAATTCGATTCCTGCTGGAGGCCCAGAGAGGTAACTTTGTCAATGGAAGCATAGTAAAACAAAGCATGTGATTGCACACGCACATACTCATGCTCATCGTTCAGGTCTGGTTTTCATTTGGTGCGTTCTGAGTTATATTTAGACACACATTGTCTAGAGTAGAAATGCCTTGTGGCCAAGCAAACCTCTGCAGGAGGGTCGAGGAGGCTGGGGGGGGGGGGGGGGGGGGAAGCCCAAAAAGAGCTGGATGGGATGGTCGGTTGAGAGAGGTATAGAGAGACATATGACGAGAGAGAGGGGGAAAACGGGGAGAAACAGATGTGAGGACCTTTTAAAGTCAAATCTTGGCTGTTTTTTGTTTTTGTTTGCCTCCACATGTGCACATTTGAGTCATTAGTATCTGGAGTTTTAAAATGAAAAATACAGAAAAGCAGGCAGATTATAACTTCTAAAAATACTGGACCATTACACAACATGAACTCCAGCTGGGGTTAGTAAAGTTGGCCTGCTGGGGGCGCTACAACATCAATTTCAAAAGGTCAAAATTAAAATTGAAACAGTTATTTATGTGTCTGTGTGTCTGCATTTCAGCGGCAGATTTGTTTATGTGTGAGTTTCTATGATGTTTGTCAGAACAACCAGTCTGTTTGTGTTCCAACATGGAAGTGTGTGCGCAGTCGACACTGAACATCTGTCTCCTACAACAACACCACACCAACACACACACACAGCGCTCCAGATCACAGTGAATGAACAAACTTGACATAAATGGTGTCAGCTGGAAACGACATGCGCTCTTTGGATTTTTTTTTATGTGTTTTGTTGAATTGATGCCCGCATAAATCCAAGTAAAGACAGCTCGGTTCAGATTTACACTAACATGCATAATGAGAAATAAAAACTTGTTGCAGAAGTGACTTCCAGCACCAAACCATGACACGGATATAAACACAAAATCAATTGCCTATTGGTTAAACCCCACCCAGAGCAGCGATTGTCCAGTCCTACCATAGCAACTGTAACTAGGCCCAGCCAGTATGACCCGCCTCCCTTTGGAGGCCAGGGAAGACCGACTAACTTACCCACATATCCTGGCGTGCCGCAGGCAGTGGACATGACGTCACCGCTGCCCTCCATCTTGGAAAGACCAAAGTCGCTGATCATGATCTTTGACTCGTCTTGGGGATTAAAATACAGCAAGTTCTCTGGCTGGAGGGGGGGGAAGAGAAAGAGAAAGAGAAAGAGAAAGAGAGCGAGTTTTTGTGTCATTTTTTTTTTTTTTACAATTTTGAGAAAACTCTCAATTCTTCTTGGTCAAAGACCTTTTTTTTTTTTTGCTGCTTCTTTAAGAGAGAAACTACGAACCGTAGTGAAAAAAGGACATCTGAAGGTTTCAATTTTCAATGTAACATCTGCTCTTGAAAGGAGACAAAGCTCCTGCTAAGGCGGTGAAATATTCTGACATATCTGCAGTGCAGCTCTGTGTATGCAGACAGAATGAAACGCATCAATGCTGGGGTGGGGGGGTTGGGAGGGAGCCCTCACATTTGACGCAAGAAAAACACTTAAAGAAGTGAATCTGTAATTTCTCCCCACAGGCAGATTCTTTCAATATTTACTTTTATGTTTTATGACTCCAGACCACGTGAACTGACTTGTTCCAGTATACATACAGTATGTACAGATGGGAACTGGCTCATATTCCGCTGTGCAGACACAGAGCTCCCCCTGCTGGAGGACAACCTCTTTCTTCACCTCACAATTTCATCTCATCTAAATGTTTGTATGTTAATGTGGACTATTTGCGATGCAAATTGCACCAAAAAGTGCCAACATATACAAGTAACATGTAAGTAGTAACTGTATCAATACGGCAGCAGTAATTGTAATAATAATAACGATGGGATAATGATGATGATAATAATATTTATAGTAGTGGTTGTTGTACTAATACTAGTTTAACCAACCAACCTTGTATTATTTTCTATATACTGCATGTTTATACTTTTTGCTTTAAAGCATAATGAAGGACACACACGCACACATAGAAGCATCTGTGCACAAGCCCTAATGCACACCAGTGGCCACAAATGTGCACATACAAACCCACAGACACACAAGAATGCACAAAGGCAACCCATACATGCACATGCACACACACACACACACACACACACACACAGACAGAGTTGCACGGCGTATCTGTGGGCTGGCGACAGATCAGATTAGAGCCTGTGGAAGTTAAACTCTAATGAAGTTTCTGAAAAAAAAATAAAAAAAAGGGGATCAGAATTAATTGCTAATCCTCTCTCTTCAAAGAGAGCAGCGACTCGTTGGGTTTCAGATGCAGTCATGTCTGGGAATGACAAGAAAGGGCTTAACACACACAAACACGCACACACACACGGCAAAAGGGAGATCAGCCACCAGGCTGCATGGTTGCGTAAGCGTTTGCGTAAGGAGACCATGGCAATCAGACAGGAGCACCCACACAAAAACAGGGACACACACACACACACAGCCAGTAATACAGGGCTGAAGGATTGTCAAATAACATCCGTTCAGCTTTTCTTTGGAGACACAATAAAAAAAATCTCAAAACATTCAACATGAAGGAGGTCAAAGGTCAGCACCCTGACAATTTATTAATGTCCCAGGCTATGTTCGCTCCCTATATTTACTCTCTTTTTGTTTGATTGTAAAATGTAGGCTCCATGCCCTCAAAAATTGTCCATGGCATGTAGTCTGATTTTCTAAAAACAATCCCACAATGCAGTGTGTCGCATTTTATAGATGTGAAAATGACTGCTGTGCGACTCTACAGCTGTCAGCGAACGATGCAAAATGATGAAGACTGTAAGTGCCTGTTGTATAAGGAGTAGCGACGGAGTGATTTTGGACACTGCTCAAAGTCTACATGCACATGCAGCCCAGGGCCAGAAAACCTGTTGCTGGTAACACTACATCTCGGGACAACAACTTCCTCCAAAACAATAAAATGCCGTTTTGTTTTAAAGGAAATCCTACGCTACGTGGGGGGCGTGTATTCACTGTGTTTTCTCTTTACAGAATATACAGACTTTCAATAGATCTAAAATGAGATTAGAAGAATCATTGGAAAAAAATTTACTCATTTTAAAATTTCAAGTCATCTTCAGATGCTTGCTTAAAGCAGGAAAGAAATGTTTCTAGGGGTAGAGTCATCGGTTTTCCAACTATTGATGGATGAATTTCGGGTATTAACATTTTTCCATATATGCAACATTTCTCCCTCCTCCGCGTTTCACCAACCCTACATCCATCTCTCCCCCGTCAGCTGATTCGTTTAGAGGCATCGCTCTCGAGGTGACGGCTGACAGCGAGCAGTGTGTGTGTGTGTGTGTGTGTGTGAGCAACGTGCGGTTCACCGTGGCAAGAGATGACGAGCCATTACAGTCGTGGGACCCGACTGACTGATCACAGCAGAGATCTGAGCGGCGCTGCTGAGCTGCTGCGGGGGATTAGTTGCCATCAAGGGAGGAAAGCCCCACTGTTTCTAAGACTGCACTTACACCGCCGGTTTGCTTTCTTTGAGCCAGTCGATGTTCGCTCACATAAATACTACAATTACACTAATTGTACGGTATTAAACTCCTAATCTGTGTCAATAACCTGATTAAGACAGCTATTAAGCAATAGATCGATACTTAGATCTTATTTGGGCATTTGTTCTTGCTTTGAATTTGTGTATGCACCAACTGAAATAATGGACACCAATAAAATCCCCACCATATTCTGTCTGATTTTGTAGAATTAATAAAATATACCTGTAGAATACCTCACATCCTTCCAGACTTTAGATTATCACCCACATGGAGGAAAACATTATAATATAATGTACACTTCAGTTGATGTATTACCTTAACAAGCAATTAACTGTATTCCCACTTTAAAAAAACTACACGAACGTGATACAAAAACCGTAATAGCTTAATTTGTTCCTTATTAATTATGTTTTGCCAGAAATCCTTAGTTAGGACAACAGAATTATTAAAAATGACACGACTGTATGATCATATTGTCATGATATGCATTCACCAAAAATCAATACATGCTAAAAGTGAAGAATTTCCTAGCTGTACCAGAGTTTGTGTGTTTCGGAGCTTGTTGGGGAGAATTCCTATTGGCTTTATTGACTTTTACTTCCTGAGATATTAGAGTTTACCTTTGTTGAACTCCAAAATGTGCCACCCTTCTCTTGTTAGAGGACAGAGGTTGATTTGATGCATTCAGAATATAATGGTTTACAAAGCGAAGTTCAGAACAGTTAAGAGCGCTAACGAGGAAGCTGCCAGCCTGTTACTGTGTCCTGCTGCTTCAGGTTTCCTATGAATGCATGAAAACCCAAAACGAGGGTCTATTTACTGGCAACATTTCCTGTCGAAGGCTTGATGAGCCTCAGTCCGATGCTGCATATGTTGAAATACTTCCTTCTGGATTTATTAGAAGCCAGTTTCTCTCCCCACTTTCACTAATATGCAATTCACAGTACAAGCAACATCAATATAAAGCCCACGTTGCACTGGGTTGCATCGATTTTCATAGCAGCATGGACTGATTGCCTCCCTGCGGTCAAGGTTATGTAAGACAAGCTGTGATGAACGGGTTTGAAGGAAACGCTGTCAGACTACTTCGATCTGCCACACCGCAATTACACAGAATATATTCAAAAATCCTGGTTCCTAAATGAGATTCCTGTCTGGTGAAAATAACCTGACATCTCCATAAATGCACATTATAACAAATGAGGCTACTTGTGACAGGAGTGTTGGTAAAAATTCGTGCAGCACAAGACCTCACTTTGATTCACGTTTGCTGAAGCCCTGCTGAAATTTATGCTTGGATAAAACGGTTTGCTGTCACTGGTTACAGCAAATGATGGACACAAATGCATTGGGTTTCAAGCAGATCAGTTGTAAAGGGATGAAGCTGCTGTGTACAGCTTAAGGAAGAACAGCCTGCAGCACTGAGGCCACATGAAAATGGGAGACCGAACTACTCTCTCCTCTGATGTTTTTACACTGAATCTTCTATATTAAAACATGTCTTTCTCTAATTCTCTGTCAACATAAGTGAGCAAGTGAAAGGAAAGAGGGAATGGAAATAAGATGCGAGTGTCAGTAATTTTGGTGGTAATCACCTTTATTCGTCAGTGGTGTTTTATCCCTCTAATGTTTAACGTTCAGTGCCAAAAATAGGGTAACGGAAACATTGAGGGATTGGACCCAATTGCAGACACAGAGGCAGAGCTTGATGAAGTTTAATGATTTAATGAGAAATAAAGGCTTACATGGATGGTCAGGCAGGGAAAGAATCAAAACCAGGAAAGTAAGTCCAAACTCAGGCCAACACATCCATTGACGAGCAGGCAGAAAACCAAAATCAATCAGGCAAAGTCCAAGAAAATAATCCAAAACACAAGGCACGAACACGACTAGAATGGCCCGAACGTGGGCACACAGACCAAGACAAACTGCAACCACACAGCCTAAATACTCAGGTGAGGGCCGATAACAAGACACAGGTGGAACTAATTAAGGCAGGGCAAACAATCAAAACTGGAGGGAACCACACAATGACAGGAAGTGAAGTTACAGAAACGCGAGGAGAGGAGAAATACAAAGTAAAACAGGAAACATCGACAGAAAAACATGAAACAAAGGAAAACATGAACTAGGAAGTAGAGCAGGTGATGACATAATGAAGGAATTTAAGGATGCAATTAGTATCTTGATGTCCAGAGCATAATTAATCATACTAAAAATCTCACTGCCTGAAATCTTTTAACAGTGAAGTTAATACTAAATAGGGATTATGACTTCCTTGTCACGCAACCTACAGTAGTAAATGTAACAAATGGGCTGTGGCAGCCGGCCAGGAAACAGAAATGGTCTGTTAGCTGGTTTATTCATGACAGCAGGTAACTATCAAAAGGTTAAAGTTGTAGGTAAACAGCTTAATCGGAGTAAGACCTCTGACTGAAGTCTGGCCAACAGAGGGATTTCAGGTGACGCAACACACGTTTCTCAGCGGCAGACATGCTGGAAGAACCTCAGCTCTGCAAAACCACCACAAGAGATCATCGGAGTGTCTGAACAGGACACGATAAATCTCTGTGCTCACTGCGACTGGAAAGTGATCAGTTCTTCAGTCATCGGTTATCAATTATGTCAGCTCGTTAACTAGCTAGCCAGGCGCTAGAGAGGGGAATTAGCCTCCGAAAAGTCTTGTTTTAACTACAGTAAGTAACTTTGAACGGAAGAAATAACATTTGTCCTAAAAAATTGTAATCAAGTTTAATCAATGAGCAATAAAGTGCTTTTTTGCTCAATTCGATACACACTGCTTATTATGACCAGTAGCTTGTGGTCATTAACTAAAGTTACATTTAGGTGAAATGACTAAACGTAGATTAATGCCTTTAGCCTGGATTGAAAATGTCACAATGCACCACTCCTGCCTGCTGCTGAACATAAATACCATTTAATGTAAGTGATGTCAGTTACAGATCAGATGACGTCTAACTTAACTGTGTCACAGTGACTTATTTTGGAGACAAATCTAGCATATTCACCTATTACTGAGAATGTTACTACTGTACAGTCACACCACAACAACGTGCCACAGTAGATCTCTGTTTCTAACACTCCGCCGCTAACACCGGCACGTTTGCCAGATTTCCTCCACTGTTGTTACTATTAAATTTGGGAAATACTGGAAGCCTTTACAGCCATTTTAAAACATATCATGTTGTTTGCTGGAAACCTTCGACAAGCTTGAAGCTTACTGGTCCGACCCCTTACAATAACTAAGAGACTGAAAAACTCATCAGTACAAACATCAAAAATGCAGCGCATTGTAAATAATCTGTAAATCTTCGTTCAGGCGAAAATCTCCAATTTTAAACAATCATCCAAGTTGAGTTAGTTTTGTGTTTTAGGACGTACAGATGCGTGAATTCCAGAACTAGATCAACGCAAATGCGATTATTGTAATGACAATTGTCTTTGCAACAGTGATGCAGTCTATAGTTGGGTCATAAGGGCTTCATGATTAGTCTATTTACACGTGTAGAGTGGTTGACACAGCATTTTGTTTGGAATTAATACAAACAAAGGGCAAAGGAAATACGAAAAGCTGCAATCTACACACAGTGTCCTTATTTCAGTAGCAGGACAGAGCGCTGGATTAGCTGTTCATTTACATTCAAAAGTCAAATATTCGCTTTCACTTAAGAGTTTATTCCCTAAATTAAAAGTAAACAAGTTGTTGTTTTTACAGTATCATAAGAGAAAGTGTGTGACTTCCTGCATTTTGACTAGAGTTGGCACGGAAAGACCCAAAAACGTGTGGCAGGCGAACAGATAATCCGCTGACATGCGGTTGTAAGCATAGCCACTGTTGTGTCATCCACAGCCATGACTTCCGCCTGAACTTGACTGAAATGTTTCCAGTCTGAGTGCCAAACTTCCCGACCAACGTCTCCTCTTATGTAAGCAGCGGTAACCTCGCAGAGGAGGTTAGTAGGGCCCCCACGGGTGAACCACGGGCCACCCTGCTTCCCTCTACAGCTGACCATCAAAACAGAGAGGCCTTGTAGCGGCGTGGTGCGTTTGTGTGTGTGGGAGGACGGGTGGGCTTTGTGCGTGTGTGCGTTAGTGTGTGAGATGCTGTCATCTCAGGAGGGCTGTCACTGAAGCGAAAAGTGTGCATGTTTGTGGTGACGGGTGGGTGGG
>CM022484.1:19801503-19819028 GCA_011952105.1 Coreoperca whiteheadi
GTGGGTGGGTGGGCAGACGAATACGATTAAAAGTGCGAAAAAGAAATCAAAAGAATCAAATAAGAAAGCTGTACTGAGAAATTGCTCTTATCGTCTTAAATTTTCTCTGGAAGTTTCTAATGTCCCTAATTTTAAAAATGAAATATTGCTAAAAATAAAAAACACAACAGAGAGTTTGTAGTTTTGTCTATATTCTGATCCCTCACCTCAAAATCGAACACTCCCAACAGTATAATCTGTCTTACTAAAACAGCGGGTGTTGACAGCCTGCCACTCATCATGTTTGCTTAATGGGGTACCTCAGCAATTTAGTATTCCTCTTACATAAAGAGACAGATACAGAGACCAGGTTTCTCGAAGTCAAATTGCCCGGCGGCCGCAGGCCTCGTTGCTCTCTCCTATGAGGGACCGCTTGAACACTTGGTGGATAAAAGCCACAAATCTCAACACACTCTCAAGCTAAATACACTTTGCAGCTGAGTCATACTGCTCAGCACGTTTGGGAGAAAAATGCCTGGAGAACCACAGCTTTCGCCTTATAAATAAGCCAGGAGGCAGTCACATTTAACGCCACAAAAACCTTCCAGGTGAAACTGCTTTTAGGCTTTTAAGAGTACACGCGGACGGGTCGCACAGATAGGTGCAGCTTCCTACTTGTTAAATGTGAATAACGAGTCCTTTTTCAGGCTGCAATGTCACAGCCTTGCAAGAAAGTTTAATTATAACTCTAAAATAAAAGAATGCCAAAAAATAAAAACTGTACAAACTACGAGGTAATTACAAGGTAATTTTTGGGCCATTTTTTTTAATATTAAATTCTAAACATGTGAAGAAACTGTCTCTCGTTTGTAGTTTTGAGACATGGCATTAGACCATCCCTGCCTCCAGTTTGTAACGCAGGCTCTCTGTTAAACGTATTAGCTTCAGGGCATCCAGGTGGCCTAGAGGTTTATGACGAAAGCTCAATCTGAGATAACCCTTATGACATCACCAGGGTTTTCGAGCATGAAACTTCAACTTACAGCTGCATGATCAGGTAGAGGTGGTCAGGACTCTCGTAGATGTCCTCCAGCGCCACAATGTTCTCATGCTTGATCCTGCAAAGCAAAGAAGAACCATCAGTTTAGCTTTTCATTTCAAAGCTGCGACGTGCCTTACGCCACACCATAAGCCATGAACAGAACTAAATGACTTTTAATCCTAATGATTGCTGTTGAACTGCAAAAATGTTGCTTCCCCATTACGTTTCTGCCGCATTACTGAACATAACCGATAATCCAGAGTAATACTCTGACAGTGCTTTACCTAGGGTGGCTTCAGGAGCCAGATTGTATAACCTTAGTTTCTCTCCTGACAAAACCGTATCACCTCGAGGTCCAATTAGTAGCTCGATTGTTGTGTTCGGCTCCATTGGAGCAGGTGGGGGCTTGTTGATATCAGAAGACCGTGAGATGCAGTTGTAAACCGTAAATCCCAAGTGCACCTTGAATTGAGATGTTTTTGCAAAAGATATTTCTAAAGTCGAGAATGAGCTTTCACACTAAGATCGCAGTTTGGGTTTCCTCCCAGCGCGATGGATTTCATGGATTCGAACAGACAACCTTCCAGTGACAGGAGGCCATTTTGCCCAAAACCCATTTTCATCTTCCACTCGAACATTTCTGCTCATTTCTGTCAGTTCTCTCCTGATTTCTCCATGGTTACCGGCGCTGTGATGAGTGTGTTTCCATCCTTCTGTGTGTGTGTGTGTGTGTGTGTGTGTGTGTGTAGGTGTACGTTCGTTATCCTAACACCGCATACCCTGTAGAAACACGATTGATTTTGTGTGTGGGTTAATCATCTTTTGCATTGTGAACAAAGGTAATTCCCCCTGGTCTATCTTTCACACACACACACACACACACACACACACGAGAATTACTTAACACTTATTATGGAGCGTCTGGCCTCTTCAACACAGACACACACAGGCGTGCAGGCGCAAAAGGGACAAGGTGTGTGTATTCAAGCCCTGCCTGGCAGCTAATAATGACGCACGCAGCTAACAGCTGCTAACTTTTGAAATGACTGCCATTTAACGTTAGCTCTGATTTATGCTGAAATGATAAGTTCATTAATTGTTTAGTTGATGAATCAGTTAGTTATTAATCAAGTCAAATTCCCAAACATTCTCGAAACTCAGCTTCACAACTGTGAGCATTCACCGTTTTTCTCTGTTTTCTATCATTGGAAATCGGGCTCTGGGAACTTGCGATGCGGATTTTCCACGATTTATCAATTAACCAAAATATAACCAACAGGGCACCAGCTGCTGATCTTTGTAGGATTAAAGTATTTCTCATTGCAGATGATTAGGATTTGGATGGTCTTCAACGTGTTAAAATAAGTGTTGCGAATCAACTGTCAGACAACATGTGAGGATGCAAGAAGACTTTGCTTGACAACAACTACTTTCCTCAGTGGAGAACTGAAAAAAAAATAAATAAATAAAAAGCTTTTATGGTCTTTTAGTTTGGCTAAATGTATTAACTGGTGTTTGACGGCTGAATAACCACCAAAGCAGTATCTCAGCGGACAGGAATCCCTATTTTTAGCGTTTAAGTAAAATCTTGGTACAATTTATGTAAACCAATGACACTACTGGTTTGAACATTGCTATTTTAGCAATTGGGCTGGGACACTCCCTGGACATTTTGTACCATGGGAAATGAGGAAGAAGCATCAGCTATCAGGATGATGCTGCTGGCCGCTACCTACTGTAATACAGGTGGAATTTCTAGTGTGATTTTTCTATAATTCTTCCTGATTTGTGTCGTTTGTCATTTGTCTAAATGAATGTCTGCGTCTCTCCTTCGTTACTGGAGGCATTTCTTGTTTTCTCCAAGTACAGGCCAACGAACAAATGTATTGTGTTTAATTCAATTCAATTTTATTTATATAGCCCAATATCACAGCAGTTTAATAGCATAATACATTTGAATCGGCACAGCTGACAGAAGCCCAGCACTTTGACATTTCTGTGTAATTGTGCGGTTCCATGCTTTTGTTTTTTGCTTTTGAAAGGTTTCTGCAGGTGCACTCTACCTCCCTTGCATGTTACTTGCTGCTTGTACTGACTAACCATCTAGTTATTGTCATGGATCTGTGCTCAACACTGCATGATGTATCCAAACATGGCAGCTCATTTGTTCCAATTCAATTCTGCTCACCTGCAGCTCTTGTTCCGACCTTTTCTGGCTCTGGCTGCACGTTCATGCCATCAAAATAATATGGTGACTCTTGGTAGCTGTTCAATATGTAGTATACTGGACCCGATGGGTTGACTTATGAATATTTAAATAGACATTTCTTTCATGTGTACTTGATGCTCAGGAATGTTTCTTCACCGTTTTACAGTTTCTTGTATAATGGATGTCTTTCAATGCAGAGAGTGCAGTTCTGACTCTGGCAAAAAAGGGCTCTTTCCGGGGGTTTGTATATTCCAAATAAAGCAGAAATGCACACCGGTAGCGTACGACGTGTGCCAAAACACCCATACATAGTTAATAGTTTTCTAGTGGCATCAAGGCACGCATCGTCGCCACTTGATGTGCATTGCAGCATCAAGATATGCAGCTATCCGATTTCCCAGCATCAAAGCTTCAGATCAGATTTGCTCCTTGGATTGGCACATCCCAGCTTCTGTACCGTGACTGCTTCTCCTGTCTTTACGCTGCATCTCGGGTGCGCAACAGATGTGACAGTATGTGATGCGACCGGTATGTATTGCCCTTAAGTGTCGAAAACAGTAAATGGAAAAGATTTCAACACGTGACCATGTCCGCTAAATACCCACAGCATTAATAGAGTAAATACAAAACGGTCGCCATAGCTATACTATAAGAAATGGGACCATAAAAAGATCTTTAGCTAGCATCAATGCCTTGTCCATTCAAAAGTGCAACCACAAAATGAAAGCACATTGTGCAGTAATGAAACATTTCCTGTACTCTAAATGCACTTAAAGTAATATGATAAAAATCGTGTTTTCTTCTCATCTCGTGTCTTCTTTCAAAATCAGCCAACCTTCCGGACTTCTTCTTGTATAAATGCAGGCATTAGAAGTCAATACTTTTCCTCTCCGTGGGCAGGACCAGTCACATTTACCCTAAACTCCAACAAAGGGCACAGTATCCAAATCGAAATCACAACAGGATTCTGGTGGTTAATACTGTGCAGCTGTTTTGTACTCAGACAGACAGAAGTTTCAGTCGTGATGTGACGATCGTGACCCGGGGGTGGGGGTTTTTTTTGGGGCGGGGGGTGGTGTCGTGATGTGTGGAAGAGAGAGGAGATGCAGTTGCCCCGGTAACCAAGAATTAGGAGGCCTGTGTGTGTGTGTGTGTGTGTGTTTGTCTAACAGCTCTCACTTCCTCAGCACGGCGATCTCGTTCTCGATGCTGCTCTCCTTCCCCTTCAGAGCCTTTTTGGGGATGCACTTCACAGCAAACATCCGGCCGGTCAGCCTCTCCTGGGCCAGGACCACCTCGGAAAACGCCCCTCTGTGAACGCATAAACAAAAAGTCAGAAGCGGCTCGTTTCTCGGACAATGTCACCTTCCATCCTCTGGCGTCCTACTGGTTTTTGCTTTAACACAAACTGAATTCCATCAGCTGTGCACCCTGCAGGGTCAAGTCTGTAGTGTTGCACTTTGCAAAGTTTGAGCACAAGACGTAAAAAAAAAGAAAAGAAAAACAGAATGGTCAAACCCAAAGTATCAGAGCACAAGATTACTTTAGAGTCTAAACTAATGAGTCTTATGAGTCTAAACCCATACTAGGGTCTAAAGTTTAGACCCTAGTATGGGTCAAGCTCCAAAAAAAATACTGGATCCTACATTTCCCATAATGCAACTGGATGGCAGGACTGCAGAGATGAATTGAAATACAATCACATCGGGCAAACACTGTGAAAGCTTCCTTGTTTTGGTGCACAGGCTACATCTGGCTACAGGGGAGCTTTGTAGTAGTTACAATTTCTTCTTTTTTTTTTTTTAAACACAGGAAAACAATTGACAAAAGTCTTTAAAGAGTAGACAACACAGTTGATCAGATTTAGATTGTTGTCTTATCATTTCATGCAGCTGCATGAAAAAAAGAAAAAGCAATGAGTCCTTTACCCTGCACCGTCTGCATGAAGACAATATGGACTGCAATAAGCATTTTGTCATTAAACAATTGTGTCCCTAAGAATCGTGGGAGAAAATCCTGATCCTCATTTTGAACCGGAATTGTGCAACCCTGCCAGACAGCATCTGCCATTAAACCCTCCCTATCTGGTAAATGCCCATATCTTCCAAACAAACGCAGGCTCTCCTATAAATGTGCCGTCTCAAGCACAAGCTAGATAACAACCCTGCAGCTGAGTTACTTTCTCAGATTCTAGAAAGCTCTCTCCTTAGCCACAGAAGATATTGTAGAGCTGTTTTCACAGGCTGAGTAGTGCTCCTCGTGATGGGTAAACTCAAACTTGATGTGTAAAAAAAAAAAATAAATCATTGGAATGCCCCTTTAAAACCTTGCCTTTTCTTGGTTATTTCCTGCAGTTGGTTGATCATGTGCTTCCTCTAACAAACTGCACTGACTCACATTTCTAGTGCCGTTTCTTTTATCCTAAATGAAAAATCTCCAGATTTAACACTAAGTGGATTCAGTTATTTTTCCTTTGAGGTCCCCATTTACAACAGGTACAGTTATTTGATCATCTTAATATGCAGAAAATTACACTGCAACGGTAATGTGATTGGATCTGCCAAGAGTAACATTAGCAATTGTTTTTATTTATTCACTTGGAACGACTGTCACGTTGGAAAATGACTGCACATCTTTGTTCTTGCATCATAAAAACTGATGATCCTCGGTAATAATCTCGGCAACGATATTAGGCAAAATACTTGGGAATTGACATTCAGCCATGTCTTTCAGTTCTTGTATGACTGTATGTGTCTGCGTCAGGAATTAAACCGGGGCGATGAATGAAGACGAGTCTATTGTGAGTTAATCTGCCTGAACAGAGCGTTGACTCGTGCGTCGATCGGTCTTCGGCTGCACCAGTGTGGCATCAGAATAAACATTTCTCTGTATGTGTCTCCCCCCACCTTATTTCTCTTCATTTGTCACCTGCTGTACAACATTCAGGCTACCTGTAGTGGACACAAGTCCAAATTTATAATGTTCTAAGACCCGCTAAATGCACGATGACATCGAATTTAAAGACCACAAGAAGACTCTTTTAAAGGCACGTCATGGTCTTGCTGCTTGCTTTACTTCCGACCTGTAGTCTCGTACGAGCTTGTACATAGCTTGAAATCCTCAGCCAGAGGTCTTTTTTTCGGTTCTGAAGTCCAGGCTTAGAACCAACGGGGACAGAAACTGTGCGTTCAGGGCAATGCGGCTTAGAACGCCCTGCCTGTGGAATTCAGGCTGGCTGACCCAGCGCCATCTTTTAAATCTCTGTGTAAAAACACACTTTTATAGGAGAACTTAAGAACTAACTGAGTTTTTGTCCACTTGGGGATAGGGTTTGGGGGCGTTCACATTTGAACCGATACCGGTACCCAACGGTTCCTTTTTCCGGTACTTTACTCTCTCTCTAATAACAAAAAAATGTATTTTCAGTTGTAAAAAATAAGTCTAAACTTCTCAGTTTCAACCGTTGTTTATTTAGAACACTTAACCTCACTGCCTCAGTTAAAGGTCGTCTATGGAGGGAAGGTTTACTTTTTTCTGCTGGCTGCAGCCATGCTAACGTTATCTGCGGCTGCTGTAGGGGACTTGGCTTTCAGACTATTCAACAGGGTACCCCAGTGGCGTAAGGTAATTGTGATGGGGCCCAGTGCACGCTAGTTATGAAGTGCAAACACACACCCAGCGTATATACATATATAATACCTACAATGTGTCGGATTTTACAGTTGAATGAGTTACTGAGGCTATTGTATTAGGAAAGTGCTGAACCGTGAAAACAAGCGTCGTCTCCTGAGAGCAGAGGAGCTGTCTATTTCACTGTGGTGCTGAAATGACCTCTGATTTTAGAAAAAGGCATTATTTCGGTGCAATAATCTCAGATGCACACTCCTATTTGCTATAAAGGCAAGAGATGATAGTAAAATGAAACATATTTCCCACAACGAGACAGAAGAGAGCTGCAATATTTAACACCATGTCCCAAAAACATGGCCAGCTACACACAATCTGCAGCAACACCAGCAAACGATGATTTTACCGCACATCAAACTGCCTCATCTCTGCTATATATCCTACGTCTAAAAACTCAACTCGGCATTAACGACACCTATGAATATAGCCTGCCGGTGCAGAATGTCGTTGTCAGTTCAGCTAAATATCCTCTTACTATTCATAACGAGACTACCAATGTATCACCCAGGGCCAGTGGTAACTGCCTTTATAATTCTCGACTGTGTTTCGATACCTCTGTGGGCCTGTGGTTCGTCAACAACAGGGCCTGGACATGCTGCCATAACATTACGCTCCCGATAGTCTACCTATACAATTTCCAAGCACCAAGCAAAATATTTAATCATCTCATGTAAAAATAACAGCAGCCCATCAGATACCACTAATCCCCTTGAAACAGCCCTTGTATTCACTTACCAGTGAGTTACTTGTAGCCTCGTAAGCCTACCACAATGTATGTATAACTTGTCTTGAAATGTACTGTATGTCTAACACAATATAATTATTTAGGACTAACATTACATCTAAAGTAAAACGGTGACTACAGTTTACATCGCACCTGCAAAACAACAGCATGTTAGCATCGTGTTGTGCGCATGTCAGCGTGACGTTACCATTAGGCTCAAAGTACCGCTGCGCTGAAGTATAGCCTCACAGAGCTGCTAGAATTGCTGTAGGCTCTTAGTGTTGTTGTCTCGTATCTGTTTCCTCGTGTGAAGCCCTTCGTAACCTTATTTTGTTTCAAAGTTCTCGTTCTCCTCGTTGAGACTTTCATTCATTTGATGTTTCGTTTGTGTGTATTTCGGTGTGTACATTTGGGCTGCAAGTGTGTTTCAAGCTCCTCATTCAACGGGGAAAGAGGCAGTCGTGAATGAGCTCTTTATCACATCGCTGTGTAAGTGCTGCCGTGCAGAAAGCCCTCGAGCCCTTCAGAGCGAAGCACATGTGACGAGCCGCCCATCAGGCCACAGGGCCTACCAGCCTGAAGAACCAGCGTACCATCACAGGGGTGAACACGCAGAGAAAACAGGTTGTTGCTGCCTTCCCCGAAGCGCTTACTCTTGTTTTTCGCACGTCTGTCAGCAAGAATCTTGTTCTTCTTCTCACCCTCGCTCGCTTGCTCCTCCTCTCCCTCCCTTTGGCCTTCCCTCTTCGTCTCTCACCTCTCTCTATCTCCCTCCACACATCTTTATCAGTGACAAGTGATCATGACGCCGGTTGCCCCTGGTGATCAAGCTGGACTGTCCGGGAATCGTTCTGATCGCTTCACTTGCACACAACAGACACCTGCACCGGTAATGGCTGTTGTACACACACACGTCATCGAGGCAATTTGGCACGAAAAACGGCCGATGATCTGAGCCGGCGGACTCAGGATTTGTTCTTCTCCTCGACAAATCTCCTTCCACACATCCCCTCTTCTTTGCCTCTAACTACGGGAGGGGGGAAGAGAGAGAGAGAGAGAGAGCGAGAGAGAGAGAGCGAGAGAGAGCGAGAGAGAGCGAGAGAGAGCGAGAGAGAGAGAAGCATCCATTGATAAAAAAAGCCACACCAGGATACATATGGACATAAGCTCTCAAACTCTCTCCGGGACTGTCTGTGTGTGTCTAAATGGGTGCATTTGTGCATATTGGGGGTGTCTTCTACCCAGCCGATGGTACATGGCCTCACACTTAATCTGCATTTAACTCCCCTAAATCCCAATAATCCCACAATTATAACAGTAGAGAACAAACAAGTTATGTCTGGTAAAAAATAAAAGACAAAAGTATTATTCAGTAGCATAACTATGCGAGTTCACTGTGTTGATGACAATGAAACTATCTTATCAAAAATGTGTGATTCCTCAGTCACTACAAAATGATGACACTGCTACATTGGTGTAATGGCAAACATTCCCATTGCATTAGAGAAAACTAGTTAGCTTTAGCTATATCACACCAGTGGTATTGGTAATTATGGCACAGTGAGGCTCACATTTTCACAGCTGCAGTTCTTATTAATCACCACAGATGAGCAGACTGCAGCTGCAGTTGCTTTTGTGCTACGATTTTCTAAGTAAATACAGGATTTGAATTAAAATAATTTTGTGAGAATACATTATGAATCCGAGGAACATGTGTTAAAAGCCGCTATAGTCCATATTTATATATTAATACTGGATCAAATAGAAAGAGAAGAGAAATGAGAGAAAATAAAAACAAAAACTGGTGGTAGATGGAGTTTTGACCGACCTTGAACTGCTGTTAGAGTAATGTAACTGGATCACCTTCATTAGCAGCAGTTTCTTCTAATAACTCTTAGATCAGAAAATTTGAATAAAAGGTGATTTTATCATTACCTTTCAGCAAATTTGTTCTTAAAAATGTAAACTCACAGGTAAACCTTCAACCCTACTGGGGCTCTCACGGTGACTCGATCTCAAACTAATTAAAGCAACAACAACTACATCAGTAAAGAAAAGATGTGTATCATTTGCATTTACACGCGCACACACACACTCTTTTCCTTCATGCTGAATATAATGTCAGAATGGTGGGAAGATGTGAAAGGAAAATCAAGCTAAATTGTACTGAAATGAGGAACAAGGTCAGGGGAGAGAGGGAGGGGTTTATGTGTGTGTGTGTGAGCGACAAATGCGAATGGACCTCATAAATACGATACTCGCAGGTTCACAATCACATACACACACACACCACAACAGCAGAAACACAGCATTGTCCACTTTGCATTTTGTCACCTATAAATGTATTTGCTTGCCACACACACACACACACACACTAAAAGACCTCTGGGGTTCATTTGATCAGAGGCAGGGTGCTTGTATAACATCTGGCAGCTGAGTTCACAAACTGGGCTGTTTGAGTGTGTGTCGGGGGTTGACTAGCTGGCAGTCCCTGCTTGCTGTTACCCGCGGCAACAATGATTGCATTTCCTCTTGTATGAACCTGTGTAATTGTGTCAGTCGAGCTCCACTGCCTCTGTCAGTGCGCCGAGCAGGAAATGTATTGGCAGCAACGATGTGTTTCTCCATCAAGCGCATATCCAACAGCGAAACAGTCTGTCACACACACACACACACACTGTGTAAGACAGAGATAGAATCGGAGAGACTAGAATAGGTCGACACCGTGACAGTGACACATTTAACATGAAGACTGACAGCAGCCATCGGTGTTTCTCAATGTCAGGCTGAAAATACATTCATCCTAAAAAAGTTGTTCAGTCATCAGATTCTTTTACTGAAAGCAAAAATCCACCGGCAACCAAGAGAATACTGCTAAAGACAGTAACGACCTGGCACTATTTCCAGCTGCTGCAGTAAAGTGTGGTAGTGGAAAATGTTTCAGCAATCTTGCACAGCAGTGGTAAGCATTAGGTTTTGGTGTCAAAGAGCGTGAGCTTCTTTCGGAGGGCCCCCGTGAAACAATCATATACAGAGAAACCCATGATAGAAGAGGGCATACTAAGAAAACAGACCAGAATGCAATGCAGCAGCAAACTGAGTTGAGATGTGATTAAAACACATCTGAATGATCAAGCGTTAACAACCAACTGCATATATCCAACTTTTCTTCAGCAAGAAAACATGTTCACCCCCATAATTACTTTGCTGGCTGGACTAATTAATTAGCTACTAGCTATGATAAGACTAAAAGCGGATACACTCAAACAAGACTAAAAATGATGGCCAAACTCCTGAAAATCATGGGCTTCCACCCGCAACATGGATGAGGGCTTCTGTGCCCGTTCCTGTCAGATCGTTTAATCACCACTGTTCTCAATGCACCGAGGAGTATAAATCAATTAGATTGACGGCGTTTCTGCTACAAGAGCAACAATAACTGTATTTCATGGTGCAAACACCTTCTATCTGAAGACACGAGAAACCTTACCTTCCTTATTTCATTACTTGTGTCTCAATAGCATTTTTAAGTACTACTTAAGTATGGTGCATATACTATTTAGTACCTTTTATTTTTGTAATGTATCCTGTTCTTCTATTTCTTTTTGCTGCTGTGACACTTTCCTGCATGGGATCAATAAAGTTTATCTGGTATTAGTCATCACAGTGAGGAGGAATTCTAAAGTGGAAGAAGCAGCTGGTAGAGATTGATTAATCGTTTGGCGTATAAAGCGTTCATTATAATTTCCTAAATCCCCAGGGTGACATGACAAATGTCTTGTTTTGTCCGACCGACAGTCAAAGTCACTTAAAGCTGTTCAGTTTATAATAATAATAATAATAATAATAATAATAATATAGTGCGACATTTACTCTGCATGAAAAAAAGGAATGCAGCCCCTTCATTCATTTCAATGAGATTGCGCCGAGGGCTCCGGCGAAAAAACTAAGCAAAACGCAGGTTCGCCCGGCAAAAAAGCAGAACCTTGCGCAACGCCGTAACACTATGTGACCCGTAGACTACCTTTATAGTATAAACGGTGTAGTTCTACTCAACTCAAGATTGTCGGTTTGTGGAATCCTGTCTCGTTTCGCCATCTGACTAAACATTTCACTCAAATTGGCCAACCAGGATTGTATTTCCCTTTCTATCTAAGAGAGGAGGCGTGGCTGAAGCTGATTTATTGACAGTGTCAGACAATTTAAATCTCTATTCGATAAATAAAGTAACCTAATTATGGAGAGAAAATGGCTCAAGCCTTTGTCTCGTTGCCATGACATTAAACCTGCATTTACAAACCTACATAAACAGGGTCATTAACGTAGTAGGAGTCAATGATGCAGACACGCCCTTCTGTTGGCTCAGAAAGTGGTCAGGTACAGTGGAATAAATCAAGCTGTGAAATGGCATTAATGGAACACAGTAATTGTATTAATTCAATTAGAGCCAAATGTTAACACGTCTCTCACGAGATCGGGATCAATCCCGAACACGCCCCCCTGCACAATCTAATCTGTCGTCCTTTGTTAACTCCCCGTTATCCAGTGACTGGAGAACATTGCTCCTGCACCCACTTCAATCTGCAATTTGATCAGATTCTTATAGTCCTAATCTTTCCAAAACCTATATCTTCCCTGGTCCCATCACTGTGAAGGGCTTTAATCTCTAGAATCTCAATTCTACAAGTTTTATTTTGGCCGTACTGACATTGATCTGAAGTCTAAATGCAACTGGGTATCAACAGCTGTATTCCAATTAATTGAAGTAGAGCCTTTTAAAAAAAAAACATTGATTTAAAGGATGAAAAAGGTGACTCCTATAACTCAAAAAAAACTGTTACAAAAAAAGGGCAACTGGGACAGAATTGCTTAGCCTTCTGGATACATATGGCTCACACACACACGCACACAGAGAGGGATAATATCAGCTCGGTAGAGCCGTGCCTGCCTGATCAATAATTAGCCATTTAATCAAAGCAGAAGCGGTTGCCTCTGAATGGACTCTGCTCACACACACACACACACACACACACAGCAGAAGGCCTGCTAATGACAGAACATGGACAAGGACAATTTTACAGCGCCAAACTACCCTCATCACTGAGCCGCACCATTATGTTCATGTGCTTTGAATACAAAGTAATCTGCTTGAATTGCGTGTCATTGTCTCAATGCCAGTGAAGATAGGCCAGTTCCTGAAACACACACACTCACACACACGCACGCACGCAGGCAGGCAGAGGTAGCGGATAGGCTGTGAATGAGTAAAAAAGATAAAAAGGAAAACCCAAAGCAGAGATCAAATGGAAAGCCAGGAAGAAAGAATAACAGCGAAAAGGACTGGAGGGTTTGTGTGCAGCAGATTAGGAGAAAACGACGCTGACAAAGCCGGAGAGAGAGCGAGAGCTGAAATGTAGTTGGCAGGTAGGCGGTGGGGTTTGGTGGAAAAAGACCTTTGGGCTCTCAGGCAGGAACATTTCATCTGAAGCATCTTCCATTACCCACCGAGTGGTTTTGGCCCAATGGGGGTCCAACGCATGACCTCAACAGTGTTGGAGCTGTGTTTAGCCCACCAAACCAGGACCCAAACCTTTAGTTTGACAGAGAGAGTTCAATTTGTTGCACTTATTGTATATTATTAGGTCTATTTATGCTCAAATTGCCCTACTACAGGGCAGCCAGGGCTTGCTTGTCACATAAATAACAATTAACTTCTATCTCAAGAAACTCACAAAATCTGCATTTCTGACCTGCCCTGCTTCTAGATCTCTCCGTGTTTGCCTCACCTGTTGCTTCTGCCCGTGCTGGGCAAAGCAGTTCTTTTCAGCGTAGCCTACTGGATCATTAGAATCAGTTCACCAAAAAGATTCGTTCAAACTCACTGAACTGAAACAAGGCCGGACGTTCAGTTCAGCTCGCCAACTGGTGAACCGAGACAGTCGTTCGTGAAGGATAAGCCTGTGAGAATATATATATATATATATATATATATATGCATATAGGCTAACATCACTCCAGATAATGTCATGTACCTGGATTGCAGACCAGTGTTCAATCAGCTAACCCGAATCAGCTGTGCATTTGCTGTCTTGAACACAGCCCATTCACAGACGAGTCCGTTGTCAATGTGTCTGTGAGAGAGAGCGTGAGAGGGACTCCGCAAACCGCTGTGCTGTGAGCAGCTCGACGGTGAGACACAATTTTACACATTTTAAATAGTCCAATAAAATAGCAAATCAATATGTGGCGGTCAATGTTGATAGCATGACAGGCCACCACAAATAAACCAATGTACGGGACACACTGTGTTTACTGTGGATCGGTCACATCATGGACGATACTCGATCTGCTTAATAGTTTGCATCTGCGCCGGCATATTGGATCGGTGCATCGTTACTAAAAATATATCCAACTGGGTAACAAAACATGAGCAGTAACATGACGACACAGGTTTTAAACAAACGTCCTTCATTCAACTTTGACCTGCTGTCCTGGCTGTAGTAACAAAGTGAGGTTTTACTTTATAGGGAAACATAGATGTTGAAGAGGTTTAAAATAAATGCATGTTTCATTTAAACATTGACTGTGGTCTACTTCCTAATTAACTGAGTTGCGCCAGAGGCTCAAACAACCAAAGCTTCATCAAGAATCCAAGGATAACAAGACTTCACAGAGCCCGAAGCGGTTTCAAACAGGAATCTCCCAAAAGACGCATGCTCTGCTTTTATTCTATGTTTGGAGGAATTTGTATGCCTACATTACAGACAATAGAAAGATTAAATAAGGGAGGGAGATGTAGCAAAGGTCCCCGGGCCAGACTTGAACTGAGGACGTTATACTGATTATACTGTATATATTATACTGGGGACGTTTTAAATATATCCTATAAGCTCATTGGAGATGACTTACCATATTGAACATTACCAGTCACACAATGTAACTTAACCAGCCAAGAGATCAGCAACACCACATGTAACTTTAACTTTACATAATGTTTCGTCCTCTCACAACCCCTCCAAAATGATCTCAGGACGTGTTGTAGGGTTCCGACCCGCAGGTGGCCTGAATCGCTATGGCAATGGGAGGCAAGGCGTGATGGGTAAGGATTTTACTAAGGCTGCTGTGTGAATGCAATGGAGCAGAAAAACAGAACTGTTGTCACACACACACCAAGTTTTCAGCAAAAACCAATATTTAAAAAACAAACAAACAAACCCTTCAAGTGAAATGAGGAAACTGCTAAAAGCCTCATTCCTTGTGTGTCTTCCTTCCCCCCTTTTTTTGAGAGTGTGTGTGCGCGCGCCCGCTACTGTATATGCTTTTGTTGCAGAGTGCGTAGGCTCATATAGCACTGTTGCCACGGCAGCAATTAAGTGCCAATTATACTCTGTATTTTCACTGTGGGTTCCGACAGCAGAAGATAAAGACGAGAGAGAGAGCGAGAGCACTGAGAGAAAATGCCTGTACAGGCAATTAAAATCCACAAAACAGACACATCAAGCTGAATTTGGTCTAAAAGCTCAAGACATTGTAATCCGGCCCATTGTCCATATGGGTGTGAGGAATGGGCTCCGCTCCACCAGCATTACCACAACAGATGGGACATGCATGTAGAGCTCTGTAGGACAGAATTAAACATTAACAGGAAAACATGAACCAATGCATGCAGGGCGAGATTACTTCAGGTCACTATCTACTGATAATAAACATTCAAAATTGATTCAACCGATGCACTGAATTTGTCAGATGCAAATAATAACATTGGCTACGACGATGTTACAGCGTCTTGTCATTGTCATAATGTAACGTGAGGAGATAGAGGACGGAAGCTCCAGGTCCCGGTTTACATCCCAAAACTGCACAGTCTAGGGTGTTTGCTGTCAAAACTTTCGCTACGCTAACTTAGTGCCAACTCCCACTCCGCGCTGGAGGTTTCTGGATTCTTTGCAGGCGACACTGCGATTGGCTTTTGAATTTGTGACGCCCCATATCTAGCGTGCCCGGAGTGCGTTCGAATTTCAGTTTCATGGCAATCCCTGCTTGGTCCTCGCTCTTTGGTATAAGACCTGGGTGCTTCACCATGTATCTCTCACATCAAAACAGTAACAAAAGGTGCAATTTGATGACATCTGTAAGTAGCATGGGATCATGGGAGTTGTTGTCTTCACCACCCTTGCCTTCATTGCAGTGTCCCAGTTAGGATTCCTTAAGTGTTCATCGTTCAGGAGGTTTTTACCGGGAGCCGAATTATCTGCAGAGGTCTCTCCTTAGGATGGGTTAAATGCAGGGACTGTATGTGCATGTGAGTAAAGAATCTTCATATCTCCAAAACAAAAAAAAAAAAAGGATTTGTTTGTTACAAATCAGTGTTTCTTCTGTGAGCCGGGGTGCCGCTAACATTCGCTCAGCTTATTTCTTTTCTGACTTAAAATCCAGACACCCGAGGACTAAAATCCTTCACCCGGCTAAAATATAGAGTTAAAAAACGACCAAGATCTATAAAGGGTTTTGTAAGAATACGGCTTAACACAGGATCACCTTCTGGCAGACAACCACCACGCTGACGCAGGTTTGAAAATTAGGATAATGTAAGTACAAAACTCAACAAAAAATATAACACAGGTCTAGTCGATTTTAGTCATTTTAATGCAGAAAGGTTACATATGCTACACATGCTGTACCAAGACCTCTCGGACAGAAACGGGTTGTATTAATATCATATAGACAACTACGGACAACTGAGGCTCTTCGCGTTATTCTTTTATCCATCACAGTGAAGATTGACATCCGTACAAGTCCCCCCCCCCCAATCAATTCCGTCCCCAGGAGCACATTGTCCATACACCGTCCAGCCACATACTAGGTTTCGACCTAGTCGTGTTTCCACTGTAACTAAACAGCTAATGTTGCATTATCTTATTTGAATAATGTTTAGAATACCTTCTTTGGCTGTATCTTTCCGCCAGCATTTATTATTTGAAAAGGTTTCTGTTTTAACTGATTAAGTTTCATGCTCTTGCTTCTGTTAATTATTCTTCTTGGTCATCTTTGCAAAACTGTTTTTCCTGATGAAGTGAAACAGAATTCAGGAGTGGCATAAGGTGCGCGCGCGTGTGTGTGTGTGTGTGTGTGTGTAATTCAGTTGAAAGGGAGTGACTTCACAGGAAATATGATGCGCCCTGTCTTCTTCGTGTGTTCACATCACGCGGACACGGACACACATGCACAGGCGCACACAAACACAGCCTATGAGGTATGGATTTGCCATGGCAACAGAACTGACCCCTGCTGGGATGTCGGGAGGCGTCTCCTCTGTTTACATTAATCACCATGGAAACAGCTTCAGCCTGTGTGCGAGGACGTACGTGGACTCTGGGTAATCCAATGTTGTGTGAGAAAGCGAGAGACTGCGTGCGCGTGTTCATGGTCATTTGTGCGTGATGCCTGCTTTTGAAACCGTGTGTGTGTGTGAGAGATCAACCTGAAAGTCAAAGTTTGGGAGCGCACATTTGTAAATCTAGAAGTTGCGAGAGCATGCAAGGCGTGTTTTAAAGACTAAAATGACGAACATGTTCCACAGAAGAGAAGTAAAAGAAAACAACATGGTAAACCGATGACAACCTGCTGGGCAACGCCACTGCTTGCAGGGATAAAGAATTAGCTGGTGTGATCCAGTAGAACAGAGTCACTACAAGAGCTATTAGTATTAGTAATTATGACCCAACCCTGCAGCCCCTTTTATCCCTACGGAGGATTTTAAGCATGTTCCAGCTCTTTGTTTTGGTTTTCCCAGCATTTTTTTACTGAAAAAAAAAAAAAAAAAAAAAAAAAAAAAAAAAAAAAAAAACAACACAATCTAAACAAAAACATAAAATTAAAAAAAT
>CM022484.1:19819053-19844003 GCA_011952105.1 Coreoperca whiteheadi
TAGAACGTTCTTATAAAATCATCTAGAAGAGTATAAGAAAGAAGAAAGATATTTTTCTACATAAAATAAATAAAATAAAATAAAAGAAAATAAATAAATAAAACATAAAAAAAAATAAAAAAAAGAGGACAGTGAATATTGGCCTTACATCGCCACAGGGTCAGAAACACTCCACAATCAATAACCATGTTGCTCACTGTGGGGTCGGATGAATATTGTGAGAACACTGTAAACAAGTCGGGGCTTGGCATCGGCTTTCACCTGGCTGATATTTGGTGTTTTCACAAACATTTTCAGTTCCTTATATAAATGTAACATTCAAGGATGGCCTAAAATCTAAAAAAAACAACAAAAAAAACCCAGCAGGGCACTACTTTCATTGTCTGTCACAGCGAGAAAGCTGTTTCGATGACAGAGCAGTGGGTGACTCAGCAGTTTGTTTCCTGTGACCTTGGAGATCCCGCTCACCACGTACACACACACACACACACACACACACACAAAATGGATGGCCCACAATAGCATCCATTGTGGCAAAAAAAAGGTACAAGGCTGACTGCGGTGACAGCACAGCACCAGAGGCTCCCATCAGTCTAACAAGAGCCATGCTGAGTGAGAGGGACATGCAGAGGGACCGAGAGAGGGGGGAGCTGCAAGAGTTGGAATGGTAGGTGGGGGACAGCCTTCATGTTGGAGGTCCACAGCCCTACTACCTGGTCTGGAAGTAGTAATGAGATTTGTCAGTGGATGAAAAAGAAGACTCGTTCATGATTTCCGGCCTGAGAGGAGAGGTCACGCGTCCGAGCAGAGTTAACCAGTAGATCCCAGTTACTCCAACATCATGGAATGTTTGCCATCTTGAATTTAACTATAAGTTAAAGATAACACTTAAAATAGTTAAAATATAACTTTCATTTATGCTATGTAATAACCCAAATCCAGCCGGTCCTTAAGAGACCGGGACTCGTGAACACAAAGATAATTTCGGAAAACATATTTAGACTTTGAGCTGTAATCTGAGCAGCCGAAAAAGGAGGGGGAAACGACTGAACTGCCACGCTATATTACCTGTTGGGTCACTGGAGATTTTATCTACATGTATCACAAGCTGTGAGTACACATCACTGTATTTGCCTAAAGTGCAGCCCTCGCATTAGGTTTCCATTCCAGTTACCTTAACAGAGTGAAGTCTGCTTCAGAGGCAGGGGGCCCAACATATCGACTTCCTCTGACACCGTAACCCTTTCAAAGTATAATGTACCAGAAATGCCCACAATCCAAAACCAAAAAGAAGGTACAAAATGTACAATGGTACAGTAAAGTTTATGGAATGAATGAAGCTGCAGTCCTGAATCTTTTGCATTTTCTTTGCAATTTGTATATTTCCAGTCTGAACACTCCAGTCTAATTGAAGCGCCAGGGTCTGTTGTAAAGGATTATAATATAACCTAACAAAACCTTCACTGAGAACATGAATGAGGGTGTTGCCGAAGGGCTCTACAGCTTCACCACAACAAGCTGTTCGATGTAGCTCTTTGTTTCCAGTTTGCTTGTTAGACATGGAAATTAGTAACTGACATGAAAACCTTTCCTTCCAACTAACCTTCCAAGCCTACTGCAAATGTTTAAAAATGATGATGTGCTGTGGTTGCAGGTGTTTTGAAGGCAAGTGGTGGCAACTCACTACAATTTCCATTAGTAACACAGGTACACACACACACACGCTCATACTTGTTTTGCCTTCTGATGAAACTATGTGTCCACTTTCTCAGCAGCTATGCTGTACCTCTTTCACTCACATGCAATTCTAACCAAATATACGGCTTTCACACCCAGACACAGTCACACACAGGAGAACAGGTGTTAACATGAATGTGGTACAGCATACGTTATTCAGTCAGCCTTATGTTGGCTCGGTGCAACAGATTACAAATTAATTTCATTACTGCTAACGTCAAGATAGCACAAGTGAAACATACCCAAACATAACGAGGTCGGTGTGTAAACAGCAGCAGTAGGTTGCTAAGGGTGTGCATGGCCTTGAGACGACAGGGAGCGAAAGGTAGCCACCAACAGTCAAGCAAGCCCGCTTACTGTGAGTAACTGTGGTTAGGAGTGTCAGCTACATGACTGAAATGTCAATGTACTATTAGCGCTGAAGTTGGGCTTGGACGATATGACGTAAAAATGATGTCAGCCCCAAAATGATGCAGGCTCCGTGAGTCAGTCAGGAGTCACTATCTCCCAATTGTTAGGGAGTAAAGCTTGAATAGTGTTGAGTTTCATCAGAACCTACCCAGCGGTAACCTGAGATAGATAGTCAGTACATTTACTGTACATGCATTCACACAAAAAAAAGTCACTGCACCGGAACGAAAAATAAAAAAAATAGTCCAGCAAATATTAAGGTCATTTAAGTAAGTCGTTTTTACACTTAGGTTGTTGTACAGATTAAACAAACAAGATGTATCTCCTGTTTATTAGGGAGCTTTAGAGATGCTGAACAAGTGGATTATGTTACACAGCAAGACTAGCTGACCCCCCCCCATGTAGCGTACAGACATGAGAGGGATGTCAATCTTAACATAGATCCCAAAATGTCAAACTATTCCTGATATAGTGATACAATATGCTGCTTTTCTGTGTGTGTGTGTGTGTGTGTGTGTGTGTCTCAAGAGGCCTGAGGGCTCAGTGAGAGAACAGGATGTGTAGTGAGAGCAATGTTTTTCCTTACATAATTGTTTAATGTTCAGACCAACTTATTTAGACTTCTAGACGTTACTTTGTTCGAGTTTTTGAGCAAGGATACTGCAGAAAGCAGTCAGTAACGCGGTCACTTAAGGGCAGGTAAACGTGCTGATGGATACATACAGAAACCAGAGAACGTGCCAGCGCTCCCCTTTGACCAATCAGTGTAGTTTAAGACCAGAAGGGAGGGTTGATATGAATCATTCCCTAGACTTCTGCCAAAACCCGACCGGTGATGTCAGCGATGAGCCGAGAATGCACATCAGGGGCCTCATTTATAAAAGTGTTCTTGGATTTATACTTGAACTTAGGCTACAGCCACAAAAACGGCGTTTTGAAACTAAAAATGATCTCCGTCCAGACGAGCGTTTGGACACATCTGGACATTCAAAAGTTCTCTCGCCATTCCCCAGGAACCACACCGTCATTAATACATGATCCCACCTGGGACTGGGTCTTCACCCATACCCGTCATGTAGGGCTGATCTAGCAGTCGCAGTAGTAGCATTATAAAACGCTGAGTTTAACTGCACAGCGGCTGCTACCATAGGCAGCAAGGTCAGCAGCGCCTGTAATCCGTTATCCATGTTTAATTAGCCATGCCAAAGATACTCGATAACCCGTCTCTGGCCGCGCTTAAGTGTTTGTTTTCTTTCGGAAATGGGACACGTGACGGGGGCCATGACGAATCAGGGAAGGACACGTTGTGACTGATAAGACCAAATCAAGAAGCAAACTTGGGTGGCCTTGTCATGGTTTCCAAAAGCCTTGCGTTTTGGGCAGTCCAGACTACAACGCAACCCCAGAGTTTTCAAACAAAAACGGATAATTGTTACCTTTTGATAGCCGCAACACATATGGCAAGGACAAACACGGATAACCACTGGCGTAGCTCTTCCTTCGTTGGAGAGCGCTGATGGAAGGGACTGAGGGCAGACACAGGCGTCACCTTACTGCTCTTGGACAGACTGGTAAAACATTTGGAGTAGGCTGCATAGTTACTACATTTACTAAATAATCGACTATTGTGTTGGAACTGTGGAAATGTCTCTGTATCTATGGAACCATTTCTGAACACGAGCCTGTGGCGAGCTCACTGTTGGCAGACATCATCAGCGCGTGTTGACAGTGTTTGTAATTACTCTCACTGCCAGAAGGGGGAGACAAAAGTTCCACACTCCAGCTTGAACAAACCTTGTAACATGTTCGTGTTGCTTTTTGAAAGTGTGATAAAAGTTGGAAAATGCATTCTCATGTATTCCTGGAAAGTGTTTCCTTTCCTTCCACCCTTCATGCTGATTCCCAACTGCTTTTTGCAAGGTTTCCAGAATATTCCTAGATTATTGCTTGATCAATATTAAATCTAGTTGGGTTTTTTTTTGTTAGAATAGCAGCAGGACTGTAGTGGATCACTTGGAAGGAAAAACAGCTGAAATGCACTGGTGTGCATTTGTGTTCAAGGCGGGAATGTTGCGCCGTTATTCCACCTCGCCGTTCTGTATAAAACATATGAACACGTAATGGGGGGGGGGGGCATTGTTGTTCCGCCGTTATGCTAGCAGCGGAGGTAGTCAACGGCAGGTGTGAGGTATGCAAGGTGTTTCCCCATTACAGACAAAATGTGGATGATCGTCTGTCATGTCACAATGATGTCATCACATCAACATACAAATTAAGCGGTGAAAACACACACCTAAGGAGCTTTGACTACATCGTGTACTGTGGGAGTTATGTGTGCGCAGAGCTCAAGCGGCATTCAGACAAACAGCTGAGAGCTAGACAGTAATGCTAGATAACAATGCTGCACTGACTAGACTGATGACACACGCAACATTTTCTCTCGCACACAACACACACAGCTGGGTGACCAAATGTTAAAGCAGTTTTTCCACCCAAATGACACCTCAACTGTAACAACATCTCTCGCTCTCTCCCCTTAAAGCTGGTTACAGAGTCATTTTAAAACTTTGCCACGTCAAGATTTGCATTTATGTGTGTACGTAGCATTGTGTTCTGCTCAAGGACGACTTGAGTGTAACTGGGCCAAGCAGCGCCAGATAAACAGCCACACACACATACACACACACACACACACTGAAGTACAGTAGTGGGACTCTGTGAAAGTAGGTCTGCTATAATACAGAAAAGGCCTCCGAGGTGCAGAGGAGTGTGTGCGTGTACACACACGCCTAGCAGACGAGTAACGCCTACGAGAGCAGAAGGTGCGTGTGTCATTTTACAGTATCGTTTCGTGTGTGTATTACTTTTGGAGTTAGTTTAAAAAAAAATAAAAATAATTGTATTAACATAAATATGTTGTGCTTCTGTGTGTGTGAGAGAGATCATCTGACTTTTTCAGATACTGTGTATGTATGTATGTGTGAGTCTGCCTCTTTATGCGTTTCTTTGAGTGTGTGCTTTTGTGTAGTTTCTGTGGGGGTGTGTGTGCGCGCCGTCTGCCTTAAATTACCTGTCCAGAAGACAGAGTGTGCGCTGGCCAGCAGTGGAGCTGCTGCGGCGCTGCTTCCATTAACGGCAACAATCATTCACAGTCTGATGGGCAACAGCTAGCTGTTACCACGGCAACGTGCTGACATTCCTGCCAAATATTATTTGGGTACATGTTGTTACACTTTAATCACAGCAATCGGACTGCTATAGGATGAGGCCCAAGAAAGGATATTAAGAGATTATTAGAAAATAAAACATCAAATAAAAATGACTGCACGTGATAAAACTAACTACTGAAATATTCATGTCTTGTCCATTGGTCGCAGTTAATAGATCACACGTCACAATGCAAGAAATCAGAGATTATACATTTTCTTGATTTATAACCAGAAGCTAGCAAATTCTAAAGAGTAATGCTAGCTAAAGCCTAATTACAACACAGAACCTTAACACCCATCCTCTGGAGATTTGACAACAGTGGTACATTTGGCTTTTCCAGAACATAATAGGTTAAAGGCTGAACAGCATCCACATCGACACCGGCTACCTACAGCCGTCGCCTCATCAGGGGTTGATAACTGACCGCGGTCGATCCAAACCCATCAACCAGCCCGCAGATTAGTCTTTTGGTTTATGTCAGATAGACCAAGCCTGCAAGTCTTTGGCGACCAATTACAGGAAAATGTAATTACGTAGGTACTTTTTAACTGATGCGGAGTCTGTTAAAATATAGCTTCTGGCCAATGGTGGCAGCACTGAGCATAACATTGCTGACCAGCACACCGGGAGGCAGAAATACTGTTTCCATCTTTGACTGAACATGGGTTGCATTGCCTTTAACGGATATTACCCCTTTCCTATCAGAGTAATCTTTTTTTGTTGTTACTTTACACTTGCCTGGCACTGAATTCTTTTCTCCTAATGAGTTGCTAAAAAGACACGTCTTCCAAGGTAAATTCGTTATTTTATGTTTTTCCCGTAACAAATTCTCTAAAACACGTTAGTGAGGGTAATGTTCCAGGTCCCCGCCATAGCCATCCAGGGCTCCGGGGTGCGACCAAAAATCTATCAGGTGCAACTAATCATTTTCATTGGTCGTGTCCTCTACTCCTCCAACATTCCTTGCGTGCAGAAATCGTGAGCAATATTCACAGCCTTAAAACAGAACGAGTAACTATTTTTTTCGCCAAGAAAAATGCCCATTCCACCTGTCCCCGGGCCTGAAAGGCCCAGCCCAGACCCGACATCATCAGCGGAGGTGACCGTTCCACCTGCCTCCCCTGTCTCCGGTCCTAAGTAGCCTTATAGGCGAAGTCATCAACTACAAGCCTCCTCCTCCTCACGCGGCTCACCTGCTGCTGTGAAAACGGAATCGCAGGTGAAAAAAAAAAAAAAATCCAAAACGGCGAGTTGTGTTTTTTTGGGCGACTTTATAAAACAAAGTGCTGACAAAGAAAGAGAGAAAGAGAAACAGAAAGGAGCCGGTGTGTGTGCAGTAACATTAAGAGCCCAGTTGTGTAGGTGTGTGTGTGGGGAAAGGAGATCTGAAGGGAAAGTTGAGCAGATTAATGTAATTTGTGAGTAAACACTAAAATAATGTGGAGAATTAAAATGGTAAAATAAGAAATAGAGTATTGTATTAATATATTCTTACCATCTTCTCTACCTCCATCTGAAATGGTAGACTAATCCACCCAGCCCTAGGCGCACCAGTGCCACCAATGTATAAAAGTTAGCCGGGAGCCCTGCTATCTACGACCACGAGACCACGTCTCTCTGAATAGCTGGATTTCTGTGGAATATTGTGTAATGAAACGGGTCATTGCCTATTAGTTTTGGCACTGTTTCTGTTTGTTCTAGGACTGACAGACCAGAAAGACTGGTTCAGGAGCATATATTGTATTCATATTGACACCTTGCCATTTGAGCCAGCGGAACACCCAGGAATGATGCACATGTATCTCACAAGACACACATGCAAGCAAACGTGTACCTATAAGCTTTACAGCTAGCAGGCCAGCTGCCTCGAATCTCTATTTGAATTTCCATCTATAGGCTTGGAGAGAGTTGTTTTTAAAATCACCTGAAAGCCTTTTTTGATAATCATGGCATGCATGAAACGTTTCAGTCGGGGTTTAAACCACGCCACAGCATCTTCTTTTAACTGTTGATTCAGGGAACTCAGCTATTCTGGTGCTTTTAGATTCCACTGCCTACAGTCGAGCTTTTGTTAAGAATCTTAGAGTCATTTTGGCCAGCTGGTTGGACTACTGTAATGCTTTGTACGCGGGTTAAGAACGGTCATCTCTTTGTCGTCTGCAGTTTGTACAAAATGCAGCTGCTCGTCTTTTGACTGGCAAGAGAGAGCGCGATCACATAACACCAGTTTTGGCCTCCCTCCGCTGGCTTCCCGTGCGTTTCAGGATTGATTGTAAGATTTTATTTGCTTTTAAAAAGGTTTTAAACGGGCTGGCCTTATCAGGCAGAACTGCGACGTTGCCAGTCTCCAGTTAGAGCGCACTGGGATCGACCAACAACATGCTCTTGGCTGTTCCGAGATCCAGGCACAAAAATAGAGGCGACCGAGCCTTTGCGGTGGCTGCCCCTAATCTCTGGAACAGCTTACCTCTTCGTATAGGAGCTGTCCAGACGCTAGCAACTTTTAAGTCGCTGCTAAAGACCCAACTCTTCTCGTTGGCATTCACAGTTAGTTCGCTTTCATTTTCTATTGTATCGTTTGTTTTCTTTTCGTTTTATGGATTTGTCATTAACCTTTAGGCTTGTTTATGAAGGTGCTTTATAAATCAATTTGACATTGAATCTCATCTATCAGGGAACCCTCACATACATGTACGGTCGACAAATTCAAACTGATATGAAAAGGGTTCCTGGGAATATAATTGTGTTCTCTTTAATATGCCTAAAAGACTTCATTACGGTGATCTCCAGAGGTCAAGAGAAAACCCACATTTTATTCACCACTACATCACTGGACCGGGGCGAACGCGTCTCTTTTTTTGTGCCCAAACATTCCCCGTCTTGCTCTGAAAAATCAAATCACAGCCGTGCAACCTGTTCTCTCGCTCGACAGGAGACGAGCAGAGAGAAAGGAACGCTCAGATCTCCGGGTTCCTGAGACAGACCCAGACTGAGGATTCATTTCGCATCCTGAACAGGGCCCCCTCATCCTCTCTCAGCTGGGCAGGCGTTTCTTTTAGAAACGTGAGGCCCAACACTGCTGCGGTTCGCCATTAATTCTTTACTCCTGTGATCAAAATCCTTACTGTGCAGACTGTAAGCGTCTATCGGCTCCCAAGCACAAAACAGGAAGAGAGGGTTGTTCTTTCAGAGCAAACGCTTTCCAGGTTTCTGGTGACGGCAGATGGTGGAATGAAAGGCAGGCTGATTGAAAACTCACTTCCAACATATGTCTCCTTTAGCGGTGGAACGGGACACCCCTAGGGGCCCCTGAGGCCACCCCCTTAGGCTTATATGTGCTTCTATTCCCCACCCTCACTGCTTTTCATTACGATTCCTCATTTCCATTCTGTTCTCTTTTCTTCTTCTTCCTCCTCCGCTCTAGTATTTTGTTATATTTTGCTCTGCCGCTGTCCGAAGCAGCAGGGCATCGAGGGAAAATCTGCTAAGCTGCTTTCTGACTCGCCTTTCTGATAAGTTGGAGGTGCACAGTCAGCTGGTATCGCAGCCATCAGTGTTTGACTGTTAACCGGTAAGCTTTATTTCAAATAAATATTAGAAATATAAACACTGAAACACTTCTACAAAAATATCTCTTCCTTTTTTTCTGTCCGTCTTGTTTAACAGTGATTTATTGGATATCCAGTTCATGCCAGCGTTTCTATGGGCTTCTCTGGGCACTGTGTGTGGCGGGAACAGGACTAAGAAGTTACTGTATCGCAGTGGGTTCACTCTACATGTGCTTCATGCGGATGGATGGAATTCACTGAATTCTGGGAAATCTGAGAATGAATTGAGCGCTGCCCCGAAGCCCAGATGTGTTACCTAGTGGTTTGGCTGCGCTGTAGGAGTGCTGGCAATGTTTGAGTTGTTCTAACAGGACATACAGGTATTATATGGAAGCCTGAGGCAAAACTAAGAGTAACATTATTCCAACACACGGGGAAAACATTTCCCTGAGGGTAACCACAACCCTCACGGGCGGATATTTAATCTTGATTTATCAAGGAAACAGGGTCTGCACTGTTTCAGCGACATTCTGCCATTTCTAATCTGACCACAGACCTTCCTCCTTCATGTTTTATGCCCGGCTGGTTCGACATGCTTTTATTTTCAGCAAGCGTGGTTGACAGGCCTGTAGCCAGGGTTTAAGAAATACTCGTTTGCCCCAGCACACCCATCCTACAAGACATTTTTGACTAGCCACCAAAAATGCTATTAGTATTACTAATAAAAAAGGAGCAATGTGTAGGATTTAGTGGCATCTAGCAGCGAAACTGCAGTTTGCAGCCATTTGAATACCGCTAACCTCACCCTCCCCTTCCAAGCGTGCAGGAGAAACTACGGCGGCCGGGAAACTCGTGAAAATTATCTAGAGCCAATGTTTGGTTTGTCCATTCTGGGCTACTGTAGAAACATGGCGGTTCAACATCTGTCTGTAGATCTAAATGCCTTATTCTAAGGTTATGAAAACAGAACGATTCTTATTTTCGGGACCAAGAAGCCCTCCTCAAACGCTGCCGCCGAGGAAGAAGCTGCGTATCAAGCGGACTTTACAGGCAGGCCAAGAGGAAGTAACCATACTTATGGACATTATATTTAGGGATGCACCGATTTATCGGCGGATATCGACCGATGGCAGTCAACAAGGTGGGTATCACTGATGGCTTCGCGCTGGCTAAAAGTCGTGTTGGTTATTTGCGGTTTCGGAGAAGAAGCCACTGGCTGGACGCGCCTCTGGCATGATGTGAGAGGGGAACAGGTGCTGCGCGCACGTGCGGTTTGTTTTCAAGTGAAAGAAAATGTCGGCCGTGTAGGAGTGTTACACATATTAAAGGCCCTTTCAATAACTTGTACCATTGAATTTGTGCTCTTTCAAAGAGGAATGCAATGAAGGACCGAATGACTTCTTTTCCTTTCGGCTGCTCCCTTTCAGGGGTCGCCACAGCGAATCATGCGCCTCCATCTAACCCTGTCCTCTGCGTCCTCTTCACTCACACCAATTAACTCCATGTCCTCTCTCACTACATCCATAAATCTCCTCTTTGGTCTTCCTCTAGACCTTGTTATTTTTGTATAATGAAGATTTCGCAATCGGTGCTTCTCTAAATTATATTCCATTTCTGCCAATAGATCCCCCGAAATGTTACACACTGGTCCTTTAAAAACAGCCCTTTTTTATTTATTCTTTCAACTGTTCATTTATATTTTTTGTCACGTTTATGATACATGATGCATTTTAGTCTGGTTTCAAAGCGGTCTTCTCTCTGCGTGGATAAACGTCCCCCAGTTCCCAGTTAGTTTCCTGGATAGCTACAGCGATAGCGGACAACGATGAGTGTCAAACTCTATGCACGTTGGACAGCTGAAGATGGGTCTGTGGCTACGCTTCTAACATTCAGTTATGACGGCATCACCCAAACGTGTCGATTCGTGGAACGAGACAAAAACGGACTGGAAGGCGAGTCCAGCCTCTGGCTGCAGATTCGGACTGTGAGAGCGCTGGGATTAAACCAAAACATGAAGGTGCGGGCCAGAACACCCGAGCAATGAGCAGAAAGACAGTCTCTCTTTTTTACTCCTAAGACATTTTGCAACAAATGTATATACAACCACATAAATCACACTTTTTTCTTGTCTAATTCAAACATGTTCGATAACCAAAGCACTTATTCATTCCCATTGTAGCTCCTCGATGCTGAGAGCAGAGCTGCAACTAATTTATTTAAGACACAAAATGACCACATAATGTCTTCTGTTGACTTCTAATGATGTTCGGAGAGGCCAATAGCCTGCAGGAAGACAATTAGCAACACTGCTCATGTCGCCGCAACTCTACTGACCCCCAGCACCCGGTCGTCCTTGATCACCAAAATATAGTCACCCTGCCAACTGTTAACTTCATCATAGCAAGCAACATTTGTCTGCCAGCAGGCTGCGGCCCTGATTTCCCCCTCGATCGGCAGATGTTGTTGTCGAGATCCTTTAGTATTGCATAACAGGTCTGAAACCAAATCCTCCACTCAGGAGCATTGCCGGGGAGTGTTCCGTTTCCTCCGCTGCCCCACAGCACCTGCATTCATTTTGTCTCCCTGCAAGGTTTATGTGCCTCATCTGTGTCTTTTAGAGGTGTATGTGCACTCAGTGGAATATCTCCATCTCCCAACACTGTTCCTTGAAAAAGTCACAACAGATCGTGAGGAAACGACCTTTCGTCTTGCTTCCATAACTGACAAAGATGGGACTCACAGCGGGATAGCAGGGCAAGTTGCCCCTAACACAGATGGCAAGTGTGAAGGGTTTCTGATGCGAAATGCCAAGCTTCACAAATATCTGACTTTATTACGTCCAGCAAATGGTACAGCATGAGGTAAATGCTGCTGGGATGAAATGAAGAAGTGAAAAGGTTACAAGAAAAAAATGTTTTAAAAGGCAATGTTTTGGCAGTTAATCATAAATGCGTGTTTTGACATGGAAAACGGCCGCACTTACACTCAGAATTGACTTCTTTTTGTTTTTGGCACAGACAGCGATGCTTTCGTCCCATTATTTACATTTAATGTCTGAATGATGAAAACTTCGTTCAGACTTTGCTTCCAAGCCAAGCCCACCAAATGTTCTCGCGGGAACTTGCTCCATATACCTTTTTGACCATGAGGCTGTGTTTACATACGTGAACAGCAACACACACCAAGCGTGCGCAACTGACAGACAGAGAGAGAGAGCCGTGTGTGTCACCACATCACAGAGACAACAGGCGTTCAGCGTGGGGCCATTATAAGCTGGATGTGGTCGCTGAGAGGCTTAAAATAGAGCGCTGATCCGATAATGGACTAAAGTTTATGGTCATTAATACTCAGAGGTCTGGACACTCCTGTCAGTCTGTGTGTAGAGAGATGGACGGCACCCCCTCCCCCTCTGGAAAGTCCTGACAGCTGGCAAGTGTTTTATTTTCTGCATGTATGAAGAGGAAAAGCGACTTTTCCCCTCAGCAGCTTTTACATGTCCTGCTCAGTGTGTGTGTGGGCGGATTGTGTGACATGACTGTAGCTCAGATTTAGTAGCACTAAGATGCCAAACTGAGATCAGCACATTCAGCGTTAATCTGTCTTGGAATCCTCAGCTCATCTAAAACTAGAAGACAGAGACAAAAGTATCAATCCAACAATGATGTCATCACCGACAGAGTCAATAACAAAGCACCAACGGCAGCAGCAATGCAATTAAAAGGGCCATTCAAGCTCAATAAAACTTGGTCTCATTTTTGTAGTTTTGGCAATGGTTCATATTGGTAATAACATTTCACTCACCAAGTAAAAATTCTGGAAAGGCAGAGAGTTTGCTACAACGACGGTCAGATTGATGTGTTTATACTGCAGTGTGGCAAATTTTGGGTTTGTAAACGTGTGCACGCATGCACAAACTTGGAAACACACACTGCTAAAACCGTGGGTTAGCGGTCCACCGATGAAGCTGTTTTAGTCACATTGCAAAGAATCATCTTTTGTTCTATTTATAAGACCCTATTTATAACAACAGGGATGAAAGAACTCAAAGTCGCGTCGCAACACTACACTGGGCAAAAACGTCACACACACACACAAAAAAAAGAATACAGGGACACACAGGGAGATGTATGATGGAGCTGCAGACATAAAGAGGAATATATAGAAAGACATAAAGAGAGAAGGGGGGGGGCTTTGCAGTCCCAGAAACAGTGGAGAGAACAGTGCCAGCAGCAGGGAACTAGAGCATCAATTAAGGGCAGCGTGCCCTAGATGGCACAGTGACATTCCCACAATGCATCACCATCGCGGCCACCACTTTACTTTCTGTCTCTATCTCACTCACAAGCGCGCACACACACACACACACACACACACACTTGCTGTGGAGCTACCCTGACCTCTGGCCTTAACCCAGAGTCTAAAACATGAGGCTGGTTCAAACTTTGGCTGAGTGATGGGATGCTGAAATGTGCTCACAGTGACAAACACACACTGCATCTCCTTAGCCTTCTGTCTCTCTTTTGCACTTGCTCTTACTGTGATCCCTCCTGCTGAGAGCTGTGGCCTACCTGAGACTCTCTCTCACACACACACACACACACAAAGAACACACTCCTGTTGGTACTGAATTATTAAATAGCGAGCAACAGGGACAGACACAATAGACACCAGGGGAGGGTAATAAGACACCGAGGAGAGCCTCATGTACATGCCTGCAAACACACACACAGTTAATCCAGTATTAGGGGACAGAAAACGGTATGTCGCACACACACACTGAGGGAGGGTATTAAGACCCAGCACAGAAGAGGCGTTTAAGTGCACACACACATGCACACACTAGCCAGTGCATGCAAGGGTGACCCAGTGCGAGGAGACAAGATATGATGGGTCAGTGTCAGCTCTGTGACATCACATCCTGTCAGTACAGATGCAGCTCAAGAACGCTGACGCGGAAAAACATTCAGCACTGCAGTAACACTCACACTAGTCTTAAAGCTTCGGTTCTCCCACGTGTGCCTCTGCACCTGAACGCAATGCTGCGGCTGAAATCGCCTTGTTCGGCCTGACAAACATTCAAATCTGTATTTGTGTTAGTTTCACTGCTCTTGCTCCCAATGCCCCTTTGGGCTGATCGTCCAATCAGCCGGCACAATTTCGAGCAGCAACAAATTTTGGATGGGTTCCAGGCTTGCTGCTTTCGTCCCCACTCCGTTCGCTTCATCACGCTGATATGACCTCTCATCTGCTTCCGACTGAGTCACCACTGCCATCTCTCCTCTCCCTCTCCTTCCTCCTGCTTTTCCATGCTAATCTTGAATCACGCCCCCCTCTCACACATCCATACACTCCCCCCTTGCTCTTTTCTGCTGATGCATCTGGTTCAAAGATCCGTCAGCAGCTCCGGTTAATGTGTGGCTACAACATGGCCGACTCGGATCATTGAGTCCTGTACCGGTCTGCATCCTGAGCGTGAGCGTGCATGTGTGTTTGTGTGTCCAAATTTCAGGTGTGTTGGAGTAACAAGCCCCAGCCCCCAACCCCCATTCCGTCATTACACAACATGACTGAACTTCCTTCCATTCAGGGGAAGTTATCCTAATCCCTGCGCAGTTAATCCCAATCTGCTACCGCCCCGCGTGTCCCCCCTCCGGGCTACGGTCCACAACAGACGCAGCTCGTTCCTCACAGCAGGGAGAGCTGAGCGGACAGACGCTTACAGGGGACTGGCTGTCAGAGATTTAGGCGGAGGGCGTCGACCAGCGTCCTGTTGCTGTTTGAATGAGAAGGAGAGGGAAGACGAGAGACGGAAAAAGGGAAGAAGAAGAAGAAGAAGAAGAAGAAGAAGAAGAGATTTCCAAACATGGAGCTGCAGAGTAAAACCTCCTTTATGAGCCCACGTGAAAGAGTCTGATTCCAACTAGGAAAGGACCAGGAGGGTAACAGCAATACTGTTACTGCAGCTGAGAGACTGAAGGTTAAAGCCCTGCTGTCATCAACAAGAAAACCCCCTCCAGGAATATTACAGAATGTGCCAAAAAATATACACCACTGAGCCTATAAGCTCACTTTTAAAGCACACATTGTGCAAGTCCCCATATAAACACCACATCCAGTAAAAACAGACTACATTCAAATCAAAGGAACACTACAGAAATACCAGGCATGGCATAAGAGATCAGAGGATGTGCTGGGGAGGGGGGGGGGGGTAACTATGAACCTGCCATAAATTCCTTATGGGATGCTGAACACACTAAACACCCAACATGAGAAATACCGCATGGAGTTTGGAGGCAAACTTTAAGTCATTTGGTATTAAATGATAGGCATTATGTAGAGGCATTGTGAGAATGTCAGAATGTGGCTACCATGCCAAGGACACAAGCGGCAACAATGGACAGGTGCGGGTGTGGGAAGAGCTACACGACAACGCACCACCTGATGTGATGGCACCGCAAAGCAGCGATTCCCAAACCGGGGCTACCCGCGCTGCGAGGGCCACTTCTGCTATCACCAGAAGGGGAGCTCGCGTGGAAGGACTGTTGGAGTAGCGCCACTAATTTGAAAGAAAAAAAACCCCAACTAAATAAGTACAGAAATTACTATTTGACTCAAAATAATAATAATAATAATAATGACAAAACACATCTACATAATTGAGTCAGCTGTAACGCGTGAACACGACGTGCGACGAGGTTTTAACGGTTGGCAGAGTTAACGTTAGCTAAAAGTAACGGATACAGAGTAACGTTAAACCGCTAAAACGGATAAATGGTGAAGCAGCAAAAAAGTAACACTAAGTTAACGGATAAACGGTTGAAATAGCTGAAAGTAATGGATATACATTTCAAATGGTTGTAGAAAAGGTAATATTTCCAAGCGTACGTCCCTGTGGTAATATCATTATCATTGTAATATTGCCAATGAGTGCGTTGAGGTCACGGTAACCGTGGAGCCCCCCGGCGGGACTGCCGTGGGGTGTAACGGTGAAGTTAGTCAGAGCTGCGTGTAGGGCGCCTACTCACGTGCCGAGGACTTCTTTAAAATCAAAAATCTTCTTGATGTCGTCGACTTGTTTTTTCCACGTCTCTCCTCTGCCGGTGTCTCCGTTCTCCCGAGCCATGGTTGCTGCTTTACCGGCCCGAGTCCGACCGACTCTGGGCGGGAGGAGGGACGTGAGGAACAATTATCAAGTCAAAAAGGGAGAACGGTGGAATAGTTCAACACAGAAGAATGAACGCGAGCTGGGAAGTTTGGGGAGTCCCGGTGGTCCGTGCTCCGCCGCTGCATGTGAGTCCTCCTGCAGGTTACCGTGTCCCTGCCTGCCTGCCTGCCTGCCTCCACCTCCCTCCTCCTCCTCTTCTTCTCTCTCTCTCGACCCTCCTCCTCTCCGGCCAGCTGTCAAAGTCACGAGGAGATAACAGCACTTCTGGTCGGGCCTTTCAAAATAAAGGCCTGTTGATTTACACAGTGAGGCAGCATCAGCGTTAACACATTACACATTATTAATCATATTGGTTGTTAAGATGTTCCAATAGTAATAATACCCTACTACTACTAGGACAAATAATAATAAATAAATCATCATCATACAGAGTCCTTTGAACTTTTCCAGAGTAAGCACAACTATTAGGTGACACACTGAATATAAATTATTTGTTTTGAAGAAAAATATAATACAATGCACACAATTCAAACAATTAAATAGAAACACTAAAACAAAAAAACAACCCCGAAAATTTAATCAAAAATGTAAACAAGCACAGAATCAGTTTCAGGGTTTCAAAGTGTGTAGGATTTTTTTAATATTTGTAATGGTATATGACGTTTAATTAGGCTGTTCGTAATAATGGTCTAACGGTTGTGGTGATTTCATTGCTTTCAAGAGATATTTCTGTTTGTCAAAATTTCACTAAACTGAAATATTACTCCTTTTCCAAACCCTCTGCTTTAATTATTTAATATAACAACTTCACAGTTAGGTTATGTGCTATTATCGATTTCGAAAAGCTCTAAAACGTTTCATTTCTGTTGCGCCTTTATTTTAAAGGCGGCATCCCTACATTTCCTGTACCGCGCGGGTTACTTGTGTCCAGCCTGACCGCGGGCCGCCTGCAACCGTCCAAATGCCTGCTAATTGGCGCGCTGTCGGTGTTTCCACTCCTCCGCTAACAGTTTTATGCTGTTAAAAATCCAAGTTTTCTCTTGTTAACTCCCTAACTGTACTGTAGAACGACCCTAAAGAACAGCCTTATTGTGGCGGTGCATGCTGTTGTGGCAATAAAGAGAGCCGATGGGATGCTGCTCATGCATCCTGTCCGACAGAGAGGGGTGACTATGTGTGTGTGTGTGTGTCTGGTCCGGACGTGGCAGCAGTACATTCGCAATGCGCCAACATGCTGACAACAACCACCGTGCTTCCATCACCATTTGGGATCCCCCAAAAAGGGGTGGCTCCTCGGCACAGCCGGCCGGGGATCAGCAGCGACCCGCAGCAGCACGTTTCACCCGGGTTTAACCGGTCCGCATAACACCTGGATTACGAAGTTTCAGTTTGAAGAGGAGCACTGGACCCCCTGCCCCCCCCCCCCCTCCGGACTCTGATAGCTGCAGGCGCTTGAGGTCAGCTCGGGCCGGGCTGTTGCTGCTCACAACAAGCACACACACACACACACAGTCCAGACTACTGGCCTTGTTGCTTGTGTGCACGCAAAACTGTAGGGAGACACAAGCAGAGAGGGAGGGAGGGAGAGGACTATGTGTTGCACAGCCTCAGCTGCTCATGAGTATTCCGACTGCAAACTACTGCAGCTCTTCCTCAGCAACAACCAAGGAAAACTCCCCCCTCCCCATCCCCATCCCCATCCTTTGCTCTGAGTCAGCAAATCTGACCTCCCCCTGATGGAAGATGATTACCCAGCTGCAAAGGAAGGAGGGGGAGGAGGAGGAGGGCATCGGAGAGATGGTTGAAAAGAGGATGAAGGTCGAGACTCTCCATTTGCAGCTTAAACCCTGCCATACATTTTAGTACTGCACACATACAGAGACAATCTCACTGGCTGCACTAATACACGGAGCCAAAGAACCAATGAGGAGCCAGATGGGGGTTTTGGTTGTTGTTTGTTTTTGCTGTACGGCTGAGAGACTAATATCTATATTTCCTTTTACGTCAAACAAGGTGTCATTACTTTCTTCCTCATTACTAATAGCACAAGAGACATTTATCACCAGGCCTTACTCGGCGCTGACACCTGCTAGAATGGGATGTAACTGACCAAAGATTTGGCAGCAGCCTGTGCAGACGTCTTTGGCAGCTGACGTCCATCTGCAGCCTGAGGGCTCGTTTCATCACATGAGCTCAAACTGATGCAGCTCAGGTCAAAGCAGCAAACCATAGCTGCAGAAGAAGCACGTTTTTGGCTTGTTCATGAAGCGCTGCTGGACAAAGGAAGGACCGGCCGACTGGCCATTTCTCCATTGTGTCCTCTGTTCCCAAGCTCTAGGTGAACATGCTTTAGCTTCAGAGACTGCGGCTCTGCCTACAGATTTTACTCGGCCAATGACATAATTTGATTTGTACCTCTGAGAAATGTTTCCTTCCGCTGAAATAGATCTTTGAGCTGTACCTATGGCCTATGATCTATACTCAAGGCATTGTCATTAAGCAAGTTCTAACTTTAAACCTGCATTAACTGATTTTTTTTCCCCCTTCCTTTTTGGGCCACTTGGGGGCAGCGCAGACACAGCGCAATAGCAGTAATCATTTGTGTCCACCAGGGGGACCGCTATTCCATCTCCTTTTAGCTCCGCTTTGGTCTCCGCCCACTCCTGAGGCAAATATCTGGCTCCTTAGCTGCTAAATGCTCCACTATGTTCACCAGCTCGAGTCGCTCACTTTGCCTGTCTGCGGTGTGGTGCTGACGCAGTATAAGAGAACAGGCCTGCAATAAATCAGTAGTACTGCATTGTCCTAAAAAGGTAGTTGTAAGATTTTGTCCATTTATTAGAAACAACTCGCACTATAACTCAACGCCACTCTAAAACAGTTCCAACCTACACCCAACATTATAACCTTGATGAAGGCAGGATTTGTTGCAGGGCTCTGCATTATACTGCATTAGCTTTAGCATGGTGTGATTAACTGCATCTGAAGGTCCTTTCGCAGTCAGGGCCCCTCGGCTCTGGAACTCCCCGCCCGAGGGTCTGAGGCGTGCTGAATCACTATGACCTATTTTAAATCACTTCCCAAAACTCAAATTCTAGTACTCTGTTTTATTGCCAACACGTTATATCTGTTTTATTATTAGTCATTGATATTTAGTGATGGGTTTTATTTCATTGCATTGCTGTAGTTCTAAGTGCCTGATAGAATTTGCCTTTAGTCCTGAAACGTTTTGACCCTGATTCAACCATATAAAGTAATTTGGATTTTGAAAAGTGCTGTATTAAATAAAGTTTATTATTATTATTGTCTTTTCAAGAATAATAAGCTACATGATAGTCTCGTATTTTGCTTCCATTAGCCTACTGTAGATTGCAGTTCACCGTTGGCTAAGCTTTGTATTTAAGGGTACGCCACTGCAGCAAACTAAGTGCAAAGGAAACGTGCGACGCTCAATAAAGAGCAGCCATTTAAACACTGCTGGGGTCAGATTTCAACCCTGCGCACAGGCATCCAGCGCAGGTCACACCAGGACACCTCCTCCAGGTCTGCATGGTGTGTTTATAGCCAGCTTCAATTCTTTTTTTTTTTTTTTTTTTATAATGATGATGATTGACGTGCAACATTCTCCGCAACGTGCACCTGGTATACCGTTTCCCATCCGAGGCGTTTCACCCGGGGAGCTGTAACTATTCATAATACCAGCTCTTTCCATCTCCCTGTAATTGCTCTATCAATCCAAGCGCAGGAGGGAAAAAAAAAAACAAACAACCCAGCAACAACCCCAAAATGAACCGCCCTGCGTCGTGCGGCGCACCAGCTCGTTTAGCTGCCGGCGTAATGAGAGCTGCTGCGTGAAAGCACAATCAATTTCTAATGTGCCACTTTACGGCACCCACCGGACTGACAGCCGAGCCGATACACGACAAGAAGTTTAATGGTGTTTTTTCGGAAGCAACAGTCTACAGCGATGCATGATGGGAGAACAGGACTCGGAAGGAGCGCCCGGAGCGGCTCGGAGCGATGACTGTGTCAAAAGCGCTCGGAGGAAATTGGCAGGGAGAGATGGAGGAGCAGGGATTGCTGGATAGAGAAAAAAAAAGAAAGAAAAAAAAAAGGAAAGTGATGAACGGCTTCAGCGTTTAAATAAAGAAGTCTGTCGCAGCCTCATAACACGCAAAACACAGACGTCCAATGAAAAGTGCGCGCCGACTAGTTCATTTTTAATCCAGAGACTATTTGGGATGCAATAAAGATACATAAACTATTATGCACACTTATTTTAAAGTATAAAAGCAGGCATTCTTTACATTGTTAGTGAATACCATCCCCTGGTACTAACAGAATTCTTTCATAAAAAAAAACCAAAACTAATCATTCCCCCAAAACTGAAAAACACTGCCGAGGCCTCCCTCCCCTGACTCACCGAGCAATTACGATCAGGAAGACGGCACGCTCAGCAGCTCAACGGAAAATGAATCCTCGAAGACCCGTTAACGTGATCTGCTAATTTGACACGGCGCATTAGACAAACACGAGAGAGCCGTTTCAGAAACCCCGGGCGCACCACGTACTGTTCGCAGGAGGGCGTGGAAGGAAAACACGGGGGGGTGGAAATCTAACAAGAAAACAAAGGAGCTCATACAGGACAGTGGGTAGAGAGTCACTTCATGCAGAAAACATTGTGTGGGGGGCTGCTGCAGCTGCTCTTCAGGTTCCAGAGGCGCCGTGTCACTGTGGAGCGCTCTCCTCCTCCTCCTCCTCCTCCTCCTCCTCAGAATCTTCCTGTTGGCTTTTCGTCTGCAGAGAGGAGGAAGAGCAGGAGAGGAGATTAAACTTCGAGATACACCCTGTCCCCCAATTTTATAAGGGGAACGCATTCTAGCCACACTTGAGTGCGCAGTAGAGTCATACACTATTCACAACCCAAGCACCGGGGGCTCCGTTTGAAATGGCCCATTTATCGATCTCTGTGGGCAGGGCATGTGCTTTGAGTAGCTCCTACGTCCGAAACACGAGCTACCGCCGTTCTTTACCAATCTCTGCGGCTACACCTGCGACGATGCAAATATGTTTTTCGAGGGAGTGCTGGATTACGTCGTTATGTAACCAAGGCGCGAGCGCAAGTTAGGTGAATTTCATCCGGTGTGTACATGCGCCGTTCCCTGGGAATCCCCCGTGCACGGCCACGGCCATTTGAAGCCGGCGTGGGAGCGGCGGACCCTGCCGCTGACGGCGCAAACTACTATATAAAAGAGCTAATTCAATTAGTGTAAATACATTTTAGAGCTATAGCGAAATGAATACTTTCAAAAATTGGGTGGCTTGCCCCCCTTCAGGTTGGTGGAGAGCTCCTGCCTCAAGTGGAGGGGTTTAAGTATCTTGGGGTGTTGTTCACGAGTGAGGGAAGGACGGAGTGGGAGATCGGCAGGCGGATCTGTGTATCTTCTGCAGTGATGCGGTCGACGTACCGGTCTGTCGTGGTGAAGGAAGACCTGAGCTGCAAGGCGACGCGCTCTATTTACCTGTCGATCTACGTTCCGACTCTCACCTATGGTCATGAGCTTTGGGCCGAGACTGAAAGGACAAGATCTCAGATACAGGCGGCCGGAGTGAGTTTCCTCCGCAGGGTGGCTGGGCGCTCCCTTAGAGAGCTTGGTCACTCGGGAGGAGCTCAGAGTAGAGCCGCTGCTCCTCCACATCGAGAGGAGTCAGCTGGGGGGGCTCGGGCATCTGTGCCGGATGCCTCCTGGACGCCTCCCTGGGGAGGTGTTCCGGGCATGTCCAACCGGGAGGAGGCCCCGGGGAAGAGCCAGGACACGCTGGTGGGACTATGTCTCTCGGCTGGCCTGGGAATGCCTCGATATTCCCCCGGAAGAGCTGGAGGAAGTGTCTGGGGAGAGGGAAGTCTGGGCACCTCTGCTCAGACTGCTGCCCCCGCGACCCGGCCCGGGATAAGCAGAAGAAGATGGATGGATGGAAAAATTGGGTTTGATGTGATGCATATCTTAAGGATTCCAACTTTAAGGCTAGGCATACCACAAAAAGACTATGTTTAACACTTGGTTGAGGAAAGATTACGGTTAATAAACAGACGAACGTTGACTGCAGGCCTCCTGCGTGAAAGTCAGCCTCGCTCCTCAGCCACGCACCACCCCAACTGAATGAGGGCTCACACTGGCTCGTTCTACATGACTGTACGACGTATTTGTCGAGCTGATTGCGATGCTAGCCAAACTAATCCAGCACCCCAGCCATTCTGCGGTCCTGCGAAGCAACAATCTTTGCACAACAGCTGCTAGCTAAATACTCGTATGAAAAAGAAAAAAAGAAAAAAAAAAAAAAGAACTGAAACAACAACAACCACCACCGACCAGCTTGAGGAAGTCGATGAGTTTGTAGGCGTCCTCTCCGGTGGAGAGGTCAACAAAGTCCCGTGGGATTCTGTAGCTCAGGCAGGGACTGGGCTGCACCGTCACCTCGCTGGTGGTGTAGCGAAACGCCGGGCCCTCCTACACACACGGAGAAACCACACCGTTACCATAGAAGCGTTCTCAGGTTGGGAGTCATTTAGCAGCGGGGGCACGCGCCAAACAAAGGACTCTCTCAGGATGGCCGACCTGCCGCTGGGTGATTTCCCCACCAGACGTCAGCTCCTGCCAGCTGAACAGCAGCGAGTCGGTCACCTCGCCGAACGGGTTCAGGTCTATCAGCCACACCCTCCCCTGCAACACACACACACACACGTGCGCGCAACTCAGTTTGCAAGTGGCTTTTTTTTTTTTTTTTTTTTTTAAAAAAAGGACCAGATCAAAATGATGCAGTGTGCTTACCTGGCTATCTCTGTAGACATCAAACACGACTGTAAAACAGAAACGAAACAAAAAAAAAATAAAACGCCATGAACAAGTACACATGCGGTCATTTCACCTTCTAGACACGCATCTGCCAGTTCGCTGAAATGACATTTTCTAAAAATCACAATAAAGGGAAAAAAGACACATTTGATCGGTGTTTCCCTGCACGTTCCCCTGCCCCTGCATCCTGCTCTCCACAGTGAATATTTAATGACTAGCAGAAGCAGTCCGTTTGTGTCTGCGGAGGCGTAAAGCTCGACACAGGCGGGGGGGGGGGGGAACAAAAAGGATGCTGATGCTCACAGTCTTCGTCCAGGAAGTTGTACTGGATGTGCTGGCCGAAGAACTGCTGTATGGCCTGACAGATCTGCTCCTCCTGCTTCGAGATGTGCTGGTAATACTGAGTGTAGTCTCTCGGGGAGATAGCTGGGAACAGACACAGAACAGCGTCAGCGGAGCGCCCACTGACTTTTAGAACGGTTTCTAAACCAGCCTGCTCAGTGAAAGCACAGCTCAAACGTCATCATACCACCGTTCAGACATAAAATACTTCCCACGTCAGGCACATTAGCTCGGTTCGCTGTTTAGCGCTGTAAAGCAATCCAGCATGCCCCCCACCCCCTCCTGATCCAACTTGGTGGCTTCATGACGTTAAATGCAGTGGCGACGTGTCGGCGTCCCGATGGCGTACACATACAAAACCCAGAATGACAGACTTGAGCGAAGGGCGTTTACCGATCAGTTTGTTTTCTTTGACGAAGCAGCGAAACTCTCCACCAGGAATCAGCTCGCTCCACTTTCTCAGGACCAGCTGCAGACAGAAGACCGAGGCGGCGGCAGCAGCGGGGGGGGGGGGGGGGGATGCACAAACAAACATACAAAAAAATTATTATTATTTGTATACCTATTGCTCGAGCATTGTCACTGTAACTGTTGTGCACGTGCCAAATCAAGAACTTGAGACTTTAGAGACAGTGAGCCGATGCTGTGTGTATAGTTTGTCTTTTAAAAAAGGTAATTACCTCATAGTTTATGACTGGATCTGGGGAGTCCTGGTCACTACACAGAAGGAATCTGCACAAAGACATGAACGACAGTTAAACACAAATAAATTAAAAAAATATATATATAATGAACGTTCTGTTTGGTGTACACGGACACAGCAGCCCGTGTACACCAAACCTGTTGTTTTGTTATATTGGTTGTCATCTAAAAAGCAAAACATGTGCACGCGTGGCGTTGACGTTGGATAGCGAAGGCTTACGGCTGCGTGAGGTCGTGGGTGATGAAGTCTGAACTCTTGAAGAGCAGAAATATGTCACTGAGGCTGTGACACTGCAGGGAACTGTTCAGAGCAATCCAGTTAGCGTCCTGAAAGGGGCGCACGCACGCACGCACGCGCACACACACACACACACACACACACACACACACACACACACACACACACACTTTTTAAGTTATGCCTCAATCCTTAGTGCTGGCAGTGATACAAGGAGCAATTCTTATTCTTCAATGCACTGACAAGTACAGGGCTTTTAGCCAACAAATGATTTGCTTATGCTACAAATAAAAAAAATAAATAAAAGAAGTCATGTCGACACACATTTCTACACTCCGCTACCTAAAATGAACCAGGCAATCATCGTTTTGTCATTTTTCTGATAGCAGCTGAGTGCAGTATTTTACCCGCGGAGCGCTCCAGTTGAGTTTGGGAAAGACGCGCCCACCCAGGGCGTTTATGGCCTCCAGCACTTTAGAGGTGAATTCTGGGAACTCCGGCGCCTAGCCGACACAAGGCCACATCATCAGTGACCGTCATAATTACTTTTTGTATTAAATAAAGTTTATTATTATTATTGTCTTTTCAAGAATAATAAGCTACATGATAGTCTCGTATTTTGCTTCCATTAGCCTACTGTAGATTGCAGTTCACCGTTGGCTAAGCTTTGTATTTAAGGGTACGCCACTGCAGCAAACTAAGTGCAAAGGAAACGTGCGACGCTCAATAAAGAGCAGCCATTT
>CM022484.1:19844028-19865031 GCA_011952105.1 Coreoperca whiteheadi
TTTGATGTGGGGGGGGGGGGGGGGGGGGTGGGGGTTGGTGACACATTTCTGTGTGTGCAGAGAAATGCAGAGAGCGGTAATGCACTATAAAAGTGAGGCGGCACACGTCAAGCATATGCAAGACATTAAAAATAAAAATGTTAGCAGGTGGGAGACTAATTCTACACGTTTGCTGGGCATTCAGAATGCAGGCAGTCAGTGCATTTTCCTGAGAAACTTTGAATGTACTTACTGTGACAGTGGTGGTTGTCTCATCATCTGACCACTAGAGGGGAGCAGAGAACAAGAAGCAGGAACATTTAACACAGTTCCAATGACCGTTTATAAGGCTGTGTGCCCAAGACATTTGATTTCACTCACTGTATTGATTCACTCAAAACTAACTCTTTATTTAACAAAGACAAAGTGTCCTATATATCCCTACTTTAGAGAGGCTGTGGTGGGTCAGCATAAAGCAGCCAACCCAAAAGCAAATTCAACTGGTCTGCTTTCGGTGGCGTTTCAGCGCCCTATGATGGTCTATGTGCTGTTTCAGATATGTTGCGTGGAGGAATGTACTTATTTTCACCCCTTTGTAGTCCCCAAAAACGGTCACCTTTAAAGAAGGCACAGGTCTGCCCGAAACACTGACCATCTCTAACTTGGCTTCAGCATTTGGCCTTTTGAAAAGTCGGCCCCGAATCACAGCTTGAATCACTAGTGCGCGTGAAGTCAAGTGGCAAAGTGACTTCTTAAGTCATAGCCGGGGTGTGAAGTGTCCCTGCAGACAACGTGTGAAGTGGCGAAACAAGGCCCTCGTTTCCTTTCGAAAGCCCAAAAGAAGTGGACAAACAACGTGCGTTCCGGCCCGCCCCCCGGGTACCTGAATGTCCTCCTCTGCATTCGAGTCGCTGGTGTTCGTGTGTGTCTGCTGTGTGTCGTGGTCACTGAAGAGAGGAGAAAGGACAGATGAGTGCGGGACCGTGATGGCAGGGTCGTCGCACCGACTAAGACAGCACCGCAGCCAGTCATCCTGCCGCCATACAAATACTACGGACGGCTAAAGGACCGGATCTCCCCACGCAGAAGAAGTCCTTCAAGTCCATCTTAGTTAGTGATTAGTTCAGGAACATCTATGAATGCCATTTTGCTTTTGTTTTTACACACCTCATTCCAACAAAGGCAACTTGAACAGAACGTGTGTGTGTGCCCTTGTACAGCCATCTTTGTGAGGACCAGTTTGCGTTTTAGACCTTGGGAGTGAGGACATTTGGGCCGGTCCTCACTTTCCAAGACACCTTCAAAGGGCTGTTTGAGGGTTAAGACTTGGTTTTAGGGTTTGGGTTAGAATTAGGTTTAGGCTAAGGGTTGGGGTTAGGCACTTAGTTGTGATGGTTAGGGTAAGGGGCTGGGGAATGCATTATGTCAATGAAAGTCCTCACAAGTATAGCTGTACAAACAAGTATAGCTCTCTGTGTGTGTGTGTGTGTGTGTGTGTGTGTGTGTGTGTCAGTGACCCTCATACCTCCCAGGGACTACCAGTGTCCCATCGTCCAGTAAATAGTCTATTACATTCTGCGGCAACGGGAGAATCTGACTGGAATAAAGAAGACGGATATTACCACATGTACAACGCATGGAAATAACTGAACAAGCCCTAGGCAACAAAGAGACAGAGGTGGAAGGAAGCAGGAGGCTGAAGGAGGATTTAAACATTTCAACTATCGCACAGCTACCTGCTTCTGTCTGGCAGCTAACGTTAGCTGCTAGCTAAACGGACTCGGTTTAACACCGACAACACTGGGAGAAATGTCCCGGAAATGTCTTGTACAAAGCTCCGCTGTCTGACGTTACCTTTTAATCGTATGTTTCTTGAATATCGGATACCAAACCGAAAACTGACAGTTGGCAACTTGCTCCTTCTTCATGCTGCAATATCCTCTAACGGAAACGTGTCCCTCAGTAAATATCTCCCCCTCCCGCCCCGAACCCCTGATATTTTAGGGAAGGCCCTGACATTTAGAGGCAACATTGCTCCCTCTTCGCACTGTTATGCGTTCATGTTCAGTGGATTTCGACCCCACTGGATTGAAATTGCAAGGCTTTATTGCTAGAAGTCTGTCAGAAATATGTGTTTTCAGAGGGGGAGGTTTTTTTGAGGTGCACGCTTAAATACCGGTGCGACATAGATCGTTTATTGGAATGGGCATTCACTCAATACCTTTAAAAAAATAAAATAAACTACTTCTTCTTCATGCTCACAATTCACAGACCTATATTTTCTAAAGTGACATAATGAATCCAGCTAACGTAAGTAGCTTGCGATACTGTGTGTTAGTTTGTTACTGATTTTCTACTTTAAACGATGATGATGATAGAAATGACTCATAAAACATTGATTTTTATGTTATAGTGTTTCACCCCCCCCCCAATTCATTATTCAAAAATACAATGACAGAAATAATCATTAATACAATACATGGGTGAATATACAAATAGCTGAATAAAAGGTTGAACAAAAAATAAAATTAAAATTTTTTTTACAAAAAAAACATTATATTTGGAGCACGGTCTCACAGTTTTAGGAGCTTTTATTTGTCTTAAATTATTGTCTTAATATATAGTTCCGTTTCCTTCTTGCAAACATGAAATTGAGGTTTTTCTCCAGCAAATGTACATTTATGAGTGTAAAACTTGATTGATTAGAAAATTCAGTTTTTTATATATAAAAAAATAAACCCGAAAAAATAACACATTATGCAGATAATATGTAGACATTTCTCTTTCGCCGGACTGAAGGATAAAACCAGACTCCGGTGACGTTTTGCGGTACCCGGAAGTAGTGGCAGAGTGACGCCTCTCTGCTTCTAGCCAATCTCTGCCACTGCGCACGCGCGGCTGGGGCTTCACGTGAGTTAAGTCTTAGCTTTCCCCGAAGTTTCCCTCAACTTTAAAATTCGCGAGCTACGAGCGCCGGCGGCGTTGTTTGGGGCGAAGCAGCTCGCAGCTAGGTAAAAATAAAACGACGTAGAGCAGCTTAAACGGGCGAATGTCAGCGGGCTGGCGCTGCCTTCTGTAGCACAGCTAACGTTCACTTAATTGGGCAGCCCACGGTCAGAAACCTCGGGTCTCGCCAGCGTTGACATGGCTGGTTATATACCTTATTACAGCTGTCTGCCTTCTTCCCTCCGTTTTCAGTTGTCCAGATACTGAACATGAGCAACTCCGAAGAACCCAAAGTGACCAGCGTTGCTGCTTCACACATAGTGAAAGAAGAGGTACGTCCGTGTTTTGGTTTGTTGGGGAGGTTTTTTTTCTTCTTTCTTTCAGGGTTTGGTGAGGCATTTGTCTGTCAAAACTCTCGACAGCTGCCTTTATAAAGCTGTACTGCACACCGAGAGGTCTAGCGGCTACACCTGCACAAAGTATTTCAATTTAATACAGTGGAACAGCAATACATCGTGTCTTTGTGATGCTTCCAATGTACACTCTGTCCCCAATTACTAATTACTGAATCAACAAATCCCAAGTCACACGGAGTATTCTTCTTAGTATTATATATGAGTATAAGCTTCACAAACGTGTTTTACTGGGGGTTTTGTATTGGATTGCGTTAGTCTGCCTAATCACCTGATAAGTGACTTTATAGTAATAGCTTCAGAATCAGAAATACTTTATTAATCCCCGAGGGGAAACTCTTTAGCTTCACCTTGTTAATAGTTCTGATAGTTCGGGTCCAGCCTGCTGTGTCTATGCACAGTAGTGCAAAGTGCGATACTGCTAAATGATGGCAGCCCTTTACTTGTGGCTGGCCCCACCGTCCTTTGATTAGACGTACGGACTTATAGATCACTGCCGATAAGACACAGTACACAGAGCAGTATCTTAAGCCATCGCTGAGTGGAGGGGGGGGGGGGTTTAATCTCCATCTTGCAACGCAGAGCGGCAGATTCTATATCCTTCCATCCTACTTTTTCCAAACACCGGACGCGCAGATCTCCCACGTGGATATAAGCCGCACTAAGTTCAACAAAACAAGCTCAGAAGCCACGCTCACGAATCGTCTACACCTCGCTGTGTGTGTGTGTGCGCTGTGTCAAAGTTGGACATTTCACAGTTACACAAATTAAACCAAACTGGCCCCTTTTTAAAAAACTATATATATTTATAATCTCACAAAAAGCGATTTGTATTTGATTCATTTCTTGCTTGCATGTGTGAAGGAAACACCCTTTCTGTGTACCACGCGAAGGCTTCTCTGTGGGATGGTTGTCGCAGCTGGGTACGATTCGGAGAAGAGTTGCTCACGGTGTCATGTCCGAGTTTGTTTAGTTGTGTTTTTTCGCCGAGCAGTTCAGCTGCAGAGCGTGGGGATTCACAGAGCAGCGTGTTCCGCTCGGATCACCTTAGCGCCGGTGTTGTTGACTCTCTGTGCCCCGCAGCTCGTGGCAGCAGGACAATGGGTGAAGCTGGAGAAGGCGACATACGTGGACCCTGCCGGAAAAACCAGGTACTGTTTCGGTTCTGTCTTTGACTGTCGTGACCTCCCAGTCCCGCAACGTTTCCCGCGCTCCAGTTTCACGCCCTGTTTTCACCCACCAGAGTCTGGGAGGCCGTGAAAAGGACAACGAGACGACCCAATGCAGAGGCAGACGGTGAGTGCCTCCGTTGTCCTGTCATGTGAATTAAAATGTCCTATCGTTCGCTTGCATTGGAGCTGGCCAGGCTGTAACACACTTGTCCTGCAGGCGTTGGAATCATCGCCCTGCTGAAACGGACGCTCCATAAAGACTGCGTAGTGATGGTGAAGCAGTTTCGCCCTCCTATGGGATGCTGCACCCTGGAGTTTCCTGCAGGTCAGAAAGTTTTCCGTGGATTCCTCCACCACTCTCTGTAGGCTACCGCGTTTCACCACAACAGACCTTGAAAATGACTGAAAGGTCTTTCAATTTTACATCCAACGTTTCACATCATGCAGTTTTGTTCCTTAGTCTCTGAAACACTTGACATCTTTCATTCTCTTCCCCTCACAATGGGGCCGTTGGGACTTTTGACTATTGATTTCCCCGACACTTATACAATCTCGTCTGCCGTGTCTCAGGGTTGATTGACGAGGGGGAAAGTGCGGAGGCGGCTGCACTGAGGGAGCTAAAAGAAGAAACCGGCTACAAGGGGGAAGTAGTAGGACTCACTCCAGGTATCATCACACAAAGACCAACTGTACACTTGATTGCATTAGCTGCCTCTCCTGGCTGTGTCTTATCTCCTGCGCGTGTCGGAGAGGTTCAGGGGTCAGCGGTGCAAAGGGAAAAGAAGTTTCACCCTCGTTACTTGGCTTAGGAAGGTAGAATGCAAGTGGTGACGTTATCGTTGTGATCGCAGTGGCCTGTCTGGACCCCGGTCTGTCTAACTGCACCACCCAGATGGTCATGGTCAACATCAACGGAGATGAAATGGAGAATATCAACCCAACGCAACAGCTCGGTGAGAAGACTGCCTCTTTTTTATACACGTAATAATTCATATATTTGCTCCCTCCTTGTCTGTAACAGAAACAACACGTGTGATAATCTTGTTCTCTTTTGGTCTTCCGCAGGTGACGGAGGTGAGTTACGTTGCTTATTATATCAGAAATAATCCTTTCCTCTCATCAAGCAAATCATCACGCAGGACTTTATCCTCCCTTTCCAGAATTTGTGGAAGTCATTCTTTTGCCACTTGACGAATTCCAGACGCAAATCGACGGTGAGGCTGCGATGTTCTCGTGCGAGAGCCTGTGCAAGCATTGAGATCGTCCCCAAACACACACACACACACACACACACACACTAGCATGACACGTTGGCTTGTTCTCATCCCACAGATCTGCTGAAGAAAGAAAAAATCGTGGTGGACGCTAAAGTGTACCTCTTTGCCATGGGGATGGTCCAGGCCTTCTTTAAGCCGAGGGAGCTCCCGATCCTGAAGCAGTGAAGCAAAACTGTGCAGAACGAGAGGAAGAACTAGCCTTTTCTGTTTTATATAGGGCTCCTACACAGGGCTGGAAAATATAGTGATGAAAAGGAAATAGAGGACTTCCAAATTGTAATAAGGAATTGTACGAAAAGGTGTTTTGTTGCATTGTGGTTTTAGACTCGCCGTAACCTCAAATTTTAATATTTGTTAAAAGACCATCCATACAGGAATATGGCAGTTAGAAGAGGCAATACAACTGCGTGTAAATCATATGAAACGCAAAACAATCCTGAAATCAAAGTTTTGAAAAGGCCTTTGGTTTAGAAAGCCGAGCCTATGAAGGAGCCCTGTTTACGCTACATGTACTGGACCACTTTTTGTTCTCAGTGTGGAAGTACTACCACCACTCACCTCGAGGCCTGAGACACACTGGTGGCCAACCATCAGTTGTTTTAACGCAGAAAATGGTTCAGGCTGTAGTCTTGTATGCCTTATGTGGCAAATAGTCATTCCCAGGTTTTTATGAGATTGCAAGTAGTGTGAACAGATGCAGTTTGTTGTGATTTTTACTTAGTGATTGTAAGACATTCCTTTACTAATATACTGTTTACTTAATGGGAGAAAACCAAAACGAAATCACCCTTTAAACCCCTTTCCTGTTTTAAAAACTGGCTCTTGGTGAAGTACACTGCAGCTCTCGCTTCACTCAGTATGGTGTAATTCTTCTGTTTTCTCTTGGATCACCTCAGCAGTAAAGAACAGATTTTGGCGTCGGTCCGTCCAAAGGTTTGCACCAACGTTTAACACCATACAGGGAGATCAGTCAACCCACAGAAAACCAAGACGCAACGGACATCCTTCTTCTGGCTTGTGCGTAAAGGCATCCTGGGGAAATGAAGAAATTGCACTGACTTAAGAGGCAGTAGAGGAGCCATTAGTCACAAAGTAACTTGTGCTAATAGTCACCACAGTATTTGGTTGGTTTATTAACAACAGTGTTAACACTTTCTCTTATAATTCCACTGTAATTTACAACAGAGGTACTGTATTGATAAAGATACTAACAGATTAATAGGAAATAATTCATGCTGCGCCCCAACTTTGTTATGGTGCAATTAACTGGACATTGATGCTGTACTTACCCTTGAAAGTACTGACGAGTGAATAAATGTGATACTACCTTTGCTCTAATCTGTAATTCTGTCTCAAACTCACTTGTCAGCAACGAACAGTTGTACCAATATATAGACAGCTAACAGGCCGAAGAGGCGTTTGCATAACATTGGATTTCCTTTGCATTATGTTATGCACCTATGATTTATTTCTGCCCATCCAAACCTGAAGTGTAACGTTCCAATCCGTGCGGGCCTGTAATCCCAGTTTGGTCCATCTTCTCAATCTTCACCACGGCGCAGGTTTAGCGGATTTGCGTTTCTGCCTGGAATCGGGAGAACATGAACCTGGCAGTGATCGGAGAGTCCTGGGATACGCTGTGATACATAGAAGGCAAATAATTAACTCAGCCAACTTTGTTAAATGTCAAAGCGCATAATACCTTTTCATCTGATACTGCTGCCCTACCGGTCGCGATAACCGCCGATAAAATTCAAAGAAGAAGAAGAGGCGGCCAATCACGTGGCTCCCTCACAAACTTTAGCACATCTTGCTTGGAAGCGAGCCGCTGTGCGCATTTTCCCCCCCGGCAAATACAGCGAGTCAGTTAACGTTACTTTGTTGGCGTGGGATCATGGACGGGTGGGTGGGTGCAAACTCGAGGGGAAAGTAATTTTAGCACTAGTGTAAAGAAGCTAGCAACCGTCATTGTTTAGTAATGTTTTGCCCTAGCGCTGACGGCTCCTTTCTGTCTAATTGTAGCGCCGCGTTAGGCCGACAGGCTGCGGCGATGGCGACACGTCTGCGTAACGCTAACCGCTAACGTTAGTTAAGTGGGAACTTGGCTGAGTTACGTAAAACACGGACGCGCTGGACACGAAGATGGAGGTGGCTGTTAAAGGTAAGTTAACAGTCAACAAGGCCAGTAGCTGAAGATACCGTGTGTGTCATCCAGTTAAATAACTAACTGCTGAGTTATAGTTGCACACCTTTTTATCTCTAACTATAGCTAGCTTAGCTTAGCTAGCTATGCAGTGAATTCTGTGTCAGGCGTTTTGGCATTTGAATTGGATGCTAACGGACGCTAACCCAAAACTTTGACTCAAACGTTAAAGTAGGTCATTTTCATAGCCATGAAATGACAAATTCGGTGTTTCCCCCAATAACTCCGTTCTTGTTGGGATGCAAAAGCCTTTGGCACTACATTTGAACTATAACAGAACTCTAACCTCTAATCTTAACAATTCACGCTTCATAGGTTTGTAGTTGCTTTGGCACTTCTTGAAAGGATGCTTGAGGAACAACTCTGAATAAAGAGGTGAGACCAACGTCTCACCAAAGGATAGGATCGGACTGGTTGGTGATGTGCAGTACAAACTGGCATGTTAGTTTAACCCCAGCACTTTAAAGACTGAACAGTGTGAATGCTATTGTGGATAGGGACATTGTGGATAGAATGACTGACACTGCGTAAGGACAATGCCGATACAGTGATTTGTGTTGTCTGGTTTCCTAGGGAAGGTCAAAAGGAGGCACCTGAATGCAGCGGAGTGTAATGAACTGGGACGAAGTGCAGAGGGCACTGATGCACTCACCCAGCCCCACGCCATCAACCTCGGGCAGGACAATCCCCACCCCAGCCGGGTGCTTTACCCGAGGACACCCACCAAGCGACGGAAGTGTGGTAATCTGCTGTACACCTTCTGCTACAAACCTTTTGACACATCGGAGTGTGCTCAAAGTAACACTGATAACAGGGCAACATCTTTGCATGCAAATAGTTTATTATTTTGTCCGGTAAAAGTCCTGACTAGCCCATTTTTATTTTGCTCACCGTTCTTCAGTAGAAAGTCATAAAATGAATGTCTGACTCTTCTCGCTCACTCCTTTTATACCATCAGCATCTGCCTCAGGAAGTCCAGCGAGACAACAGAAGGGCATCAACGACTTCTTCTCTGTGACTGGAGTCATCCGTTCCAGTCCGCACAAATCCTCCCAGCCCTGCTCGTCCACGTGCACCAATGGACCCCGTGGAGAGCTTTGTCCCGGAGAAGAGCCAGGGGTTGTGGAAGACGAGGATGACTATGTCAGCCTGTTGGCTGCCGCAATGTCGCCCGAACCTGAAGGAGAGGAGGAGGAAGAGGAGGTGGACGATGAAAGCCTGTTGGCTGCTGCGGTGGTTCCAGAGCAGGGCGAGGTGGTGGATTATCTGGAGGGAATGACAGCAGAGATGTTTGGGGAAGATGAGTTTGACCAATGCGAGGGTGACATTCACAACGAGGAAGAGGTGGAGGCCCTCCCCGACGCCCACTATGGGCTCCTCGGCGGCAGCAGCAAGGTCTTGCTGCGGCCCCAGGGCTGCATGGATGACCTTCCAGAGGAGGTGCTGAGGCAAGTCCTATGCCGAGTCCCTGCCAAGGACCTCTACCGCAGTGTCAGCCTTGTCTGTCATCGCTGGAGGAACATCGTCCAGGACACCAAGGTTAAACAAACCACAGAGTTCTATATTAGCAGCACGGTGTGGGGGGCTAATGTTGAAGTGAAGTAATTATCTTACAATGATAAGTGTGTACTTGCCCCCTTTATACTTTTTTTCAGGGAGTATTTTATCCTCCTCTTGTGGCTGGACGTTCCCGTGACATTTATACCATTTATGGTCAGTCCTTCTCAAATTTTAGAAGTCAGTTTAAAGCTCATCGAACTAACATAGTTGTTGTGTGTTTGTGTTCCATTGCGCAGTTTGTCCCTTTCAAGAAACAATACTTCCGCTACACGATGAGGGAGAAGAACACAGTGCTGGAGATCTTCTCCATCCTGAAGAACAGCCGCATAAGAGAGCCAGCATCATCACAGCACAGCGTACGGTACCTGGTTGTGTAAGTCCGCGTTTCCTCAGTAAGGCACAGTTCTGTAACAGTACGTGAGGAAGCATCTGTGTAATGTTTGTATTAGAGATGCACTAATATGGAATTTCAGGGCCGATAATGATGACCAGTAACTATCGGTTTGTTGTGACGGATACCAATATGATGAGGAGCGGACCTGGACTTGAGTGCGGGCCGAGCGGTTGCAGACGTCACGGGTTTCAAGGGCTGTCCCTAGTCTGCAGCAGGCACCGCATTACCTGCCTTAATTATCTGCTGAAATTCCATTATCGGAACAATAATTAAAATTGTCGGCCACCGATATATGGTACATCCCTAATTTGTATTTTAATGACGACAAACTGGTAGGATGTTGATAGAGGAGACAAATATGGAACTTGCAAGAACTGAAAGATAAATACCAAGCAGACATTTAAACCTCCACAGCAAAAGCTCAGGCTGAGGTAACCAATCACAGCAATGCAAAGTTGCTTAATATTAGCATCAAGTGTAAAGTCGCGACAACCCTATCCATTATGTTTTTTTAATTTGAAGCCTTTTTTATGATCTTTGTTTCACGGTGGGTCAGAGCTCCGTTTTGAGTGATGAAGTATATTTATTTCAAATGACCAACAGCAAAATTGTGGGAAGGCTGGCATGCATGGATTTTTCAATGTCCACTGCGGTAATTGTCTTGTCTCTGTGTGCGTTTTGGTCAGTTTAATGGCCCAGCACAAGGCCGGAGAGCGCGTCAGGCCGGAGGACGTTCTGGAGTGTGTCAAGAAACATCGCCTTTTTCCTCAGGCTGAGGCCTCCATCAGACTACGTATTCCTGATATCCGGAAGTGCTTTAACCTTGGCATTGAGGTATGAATCACACGCACAAATACGCCAAAGTCCTCTGGTAATCCTAAGGAGTTCAGTGTGTACATGACAACTATAGATCTGAACTAAACGTTTTAGGACTTGACATCACTCGTGTCCAATCCCCAGGGTCCCAACCCGTATGCGGCCATGGCTGTCATTTTGATCCTAAGTGAGAGTGTTGGTGACGTGCAGGCCTTGGTGTCTCTGCTCACTGGCTGCATGTCAGACACCGCCATCACAGAGTACCTCAGCCACATGGCCATGATGTTGCTCGCCTTAAAGAGGAGCGACATCCAGATTAGTAACAGGTAAGAGCTGCAAGGGTCCGATGCCTAAACTCACACATCATTCTTGTCAGCCTCCCGACCGTTCTTTTCTCTTCGGCCTCTCCAGGCTGCATTACAACATCTACTACGTGCTCCACCTGATGGAGAACGGCCCCTTTTCCGTCAGCTCCGGTCCGAGTGGGTGAGGACCAAAATGCATTAGTTTTGCTGATATGCATCAGAAATAATTGAATTTCTTCATAATGATGGACCCACTAAGGTCTGTAGGGTGAAAGAGGTCAAGGACTGAAAATGTAGTTTTTGGGTTTTTTTTGTAGTTCTGCATGGCACATACAAAACAAGTCACATGCTGGTCATGTAACACGAAGTCAACAGGAATTAAGCTAAATTAGACTAGTGGCAAACTGAGGAGATTTAGCTTTTTAACAGTCGTCATTCTATGTGTGTGTGTGTGTGTGTGTGTGTGTGTGTGTGTGTGTGTGTGTGATTGAACTAGGCAGCCTCAGGTTCATCTCACACACGAACAGCAGCAGATCCTCAGCCACGACATCCAGAAAGACCAAGTGGTCAAGATCGTGGCTTTTGCAGGTACAGTGGCAGCAATCGCCACCAGGGGGCATTCTTTCTCTAGATCATTTTTTTTCCCAAGCCTTTTATTCGGGGACCCAAAGGGTATTACAGTCCCATGTTTTTACCAGGCAACGACAGGCTTCTTTATGGTTTATGGTTGCATTTCGGGTCCGAAGTTAATGCAGAATAGATTTAGTAATACAACGTGAAACATGTCTTGTTTGGTTTCATCATATCTGAAATGTAGTTACGTAGTTTCTCTCCCTAAATGCAATTGCATGTTGAAATGAAATTGCGTTCCAAAGTTTTCGAATGTTCCATTTTGAAACGCACAGATGGCCTGTAAATGTCGCAAGATAATCAGTTCCGTCACGGCTACTGTGTAAGGTGGGATGTGGGCCAGCCATGCAGATCACGGGTCAGAGGGTCATAGCTGAACGGTCAGTGCTGTCTGCCGCAGGTACGGGGAAGACGACCACGTTGGTAAAGTACGCTGAGCAGCGGCCCCACCTCCGCTTCCTGTACGTGGCCTTCAACAAGTCGGTGGCCGGCGAGGCGCGGCGCCGCTTCCCCAAAAACGTGGACTGCAAGACTGTCCACTCGTTGGCCTTCAACAAAGTCGGGAGGAGGTGAGAAGTTTCCCCTCCAGAGATTTGAGTTTTTGTGTACATAAAAAGAGACAAAAAGAGGTGGCTGTGGCATGTTTTTCTGCTCTATTAATTATTTGGAAATTAATCAAATAATAAATTACAAATATGCCAAATATATAGTCTGATCTGGGGCACCAAGATAACCGTGCTGCCAAGAAACGCCCCATCAGTGACGTGCACACGGAAAGTCATGCCTCTCAGTTCGGTTGAGCACGGGTAGGTGAAGAAACTTTAGAATAAAGCATTATGGGAAAGTGAGCATAAAGAATGGAGTGTAGCAAGTAACCAAGGGTAACACTGACTCACTGTATTTTGGACTCTTGCTGTAGTGTCAGTGTTTCTGTCCAAGCACACACACGCTCGATGATTCACTTCTTCTCTGGGGGGCGTGTGTGACGAGTCAAAGGACGTTTGATTAACATATTTTGGGCCAGTCAACATGTTCTCGAACTTGGTACATCGTAAACCAGAGCAAGTTGAGCACTTTCAACAACAAACAATAAACTATATTTTGAGTTAGGCAGTTGACCTTTCTGACATTTTGCCAACTTACTCCAAGTTAAAGTAATTCAAGCTGTATTCACTTAGAATTTTGAGTTTATCAATGATCTTGGTCTCCAATTTTTTGGTTTTAAAATTTTATTTTGTCATTTTTTTTCATGTCGAGTTTGATCCCTGATTGTTTTATTTAGATCAGAGAGACGAGCATGCAACTCTTCTGAGACGCATGTATGAAAAGACACTTAGTGGCCTCCGTCATGTAACTTTCTTCATGTTAGGAAAAAAAAAAAGGATTTCTGGACAATTTTAACCTTAATGCTGGGCTGTCTGCTTAACTGATTTCTGCCCACCTGTTGGACTTTCCACGTTGACGTCAGTTTCACCAACTAAAGATAGCCACAGAACAAACTGCTCTTCACTGTTATCTATGACGGGGTCTCTTTTTAGGTGTGTCAGTCATTTTCCATGTTAAAACCACTTGACTTGTTGTGCTTTTTGTAAATCTTCCGTTTGGCAGCTACCATTCCCGTCAGAAGCTGACCTTTAGCTTGAAGCCATTTGCCCTCAATTCTGTGCTGCCTGAAGGCCGCGGAGGCTTTGCCAAAGCCAAAGTGGTGGCCACAACTCTCAACGCCTTCATGGCCTCGACGGACCGGACTATCACTACCAGGCATGTCCCCAGCACCCGCGTCATCAAGAAGCACCACAGGGTGGATATAGAGGAAAGTGAAAAACTGGTATGAACGCATTCTTTACAAGTGACACACTATATACCTTCTTTTTTTTTTTCCTCCTTTTTAAGTGTGAATAAGTAATAATCCGAGCAAAGTCACATTTAAACTGTCTGTCTTTTGTTGCGCAATCCCAGTTGTTTGTCCGTGACGCGCAGACAATCTGGAATAAAATGAAGGCTCTCGATGAGAAAAAACACGACGCCTACTACATGACCCACGATGGTACGTCCACTGTGAATGAGTAACATTAATATAAGAAATGTGGTTTTTAATATTCGGGGGAATGCTGGTCAACGGAACTTTTCATTCCCAGGTTACCTCAAGTTATGGCAGCTCCAAATCCCGAAGCCCCAGTTGTCCGACCGATACGATGTCATCTTCATCGATGAGGCCCAGGACTGCACTCCAGGTAGTGATGCGGTAACTGTCACGCATGATTGTGGAAAAGCGGAATTGTGATTATTTTGCGTCGCTTTGTGATGTCTTCCTTCTTCCCTCTCTCCTTCCTTCCCTACCGCCCTTCCAGCCATCATGGATGTGCTTCTCTCTCAGCGCTGTGGGAAAATCCTGGTCGGAGATCCTCACCAGCAGATCTACACCTTCAAAGGAGCCGTCAATGCCCTGCACATTGTCGACCACACACACATCTACTACCTGACACAGGTATACACAATTACGCACGCAAATAGAGGGAACGTTTGCGCAGAAGCAGTTAAGGGCAGTGCTTTTTTTTTTTTTTCTAGCCATAGAAATCAGATTTATTCCTTTTTAAATCCAATATTTTCTGGAGATTTGTTGTAGCAGTTTCATGGGTTCTGGGCATGCCCCACTATTCGTCATATTGAACTCCAGCAGCATGTTATGTTCTCTAAATAAGGATCCCCCATGCCGTTTCTACACAGCACACACGTATCTAACCTGTCTTTGCCTGCCCACGGGGGTTGGATGAAAAATGTTGATTGAGGCATTTTGGGTCAAAAATCTGTGCCATACATTGGCCACTCCAGAACATGCATACATCGTGTGTATATATATATATATATGTACGAAATGCAGATCCACCAAAATGTAAACACAAGCCAAAAAAACAGGGCTCCGATGTTCCCACAGCTAACTCACGTCCTGTTTTTATGACCCAAAACTCAAAAACACATTCATCCCAAATGAAAAAAACCCAAAGTGGAAACCAAGAAGAGAGAACGTGTTGACGAAACTGAAGCTTATAAAGTCCCAGGATGTTGATTAGAACAAGGCTGGCTCTATTCATTAGCAGGTGATTACTACTCATACGCTGGCAGTCACATGAGGAGAGTCCTGTGTTTGACTCTCAGCAGTTCAGTGTTGATCAGAAAAATGAGCCTCCATGTTTCTGTCCAGAGCTTTCGGTTCGGTGCTGAGATCGCCTATGTGGGTGCCACCATCCTCGAAGTGTGCAAGAGCGTGCAGAAGATTCTAGTGGGAGGAAAGCAAAAAGGTAAATACCGCAGACTGTTTCCTTTTTCTAATATGTTGTCTGCTTCGAAATACATATGAGGTTCTTGTAAAATATACACGACGTTCACGCCCTGGAAGTTGATGTTGTCTTTTGTTGGCGTGTCTGTGTGCGCTGCATGTCCATTGTCTAGGCGGGGTGTGTGACGAGACGGCAGAAAGGGTTGAAGCAGCCATGAGGACGGGCGTCAGTCATTGTTGGGGGAAGACGGCCATCTTGTCAAGATGCAATCTCAGCGTGTTCAGCGAAGCCGTCCGGCTCATCGACGCCAACCCGCTGTGCCGGGTCCACTTCATAGGAGTGAGTGTGTTATATACACACACACACACCCGCGGACGCACACAAAGCCAGGCTAACATGTTTCCAGTGTTTATGCTAAGCTCAGCTAGGTAGCTGCCTGTAGCTCCATGTTTAATGGACATACATGAGAGTGGTATCTTCTCATTGAACTCATGAAGCGAAAAAGTGTATTTCCCAAAATGTAGAACTATTCCTAAATAAAAGTAGTTCATTGAAAGTCAGTGTATAGCAGGGTTTCATTACCATTAATTAAACAGGCTCTTCCAGACTTTTAAGAGTGGCTTACCCTTATTGTTCAGTGGATTTCCTCCCTGAGAAACCTTGGGAAGAAACATTCAACATTTGTAAATTTTAGCATTAAAAATAGTCAAAATTAGAAATTTTAACATTAGGTGTTGGCAAAACTAACTAGCATTTAAAACGCCACGTTGAGGCACTCACAGGTCTCCCTTTTCCTTCAGGGTGTCGAAGGTATCGGCCTGAACAGGATCCAGGACATCTGGCAACTGATGCAAGGGGCAGAACCGGAGATCCAAGGGCCGGGCCAACACCCAAAATGTAAGAATCACACAAATGCACTCGTTTACCCTGTGCGTTATTTCCTCTTTCTTTTCTTTTTTCTTTTTTAATACTGACACTTTGACATCTTGTTGAATGTGCTCTGCCGCCAGTTATCCGGGATCCCCTTATTCGCTCCTTCGCAAGGAAAAATCCGAATGGCTTTTGGGCCTTGAAGACGTATGCCACGCAGACCGAGGACAGGGAGCTGGAGGCCAAACTCAACATAGTCGAAAGATACAGAAGTCGAATCCCTGAACTGGTGACGCGCCTGGAGAGTTGTTTTGAAAGTGACTTTCACCAAGCAGGTATGCAAAACATTCTGAAATGACATTCTGGTCTTACAAGGGAGCCTCAATTAACTCGCACACAAGTGACAAACCTCAAAAATGAAATGTTAAATTAAAATAACCTGTAAAATATTTCGGTGTGTATACGATACCGTTAGCTAAGGTGCCCTATGTTTAGTATGGAAGAAGTCATGTGCACAAGCAAAGTAACACATACACAGTTTGGAAAAAAGGAAGTTAATGAATGACCTTCAGCTATGGCCCACTGTGTGATGTCGAATCCCAGCCGCTGTCAGGTCTTGGCCCAAAAACCCGCAGGCAAATCTGACGAACCATGACCATGAATCTGCATGTCCTTAAAGACGAGAGAAGGCTAGTGATGTTTTATACCTTTTTTGTTATTGTTAGTCTGTCTCTCAATACTTGACTTCCCAAGCCTGCCTGTGTGGCTCTCGGCCCCACGCCCGCTGGTTCCTACTGAAGATGTAACTCATTAGCATTTATTAAAAACAAAACAACAACCAAAAAAAAAAAGGGCTCAGTAATTGCCTCACACAGCTGGGCACCAGGAATGAATGGTGTAATTGTCTGGGACTGTTTGTCAGCTGCAAATTTGGTGCGCAACAAGTCCTCTAGTTTTCCTTGGAAATTCCATCGTATTTAAGGAACCAGGACAGTGAATGTGAAATAGACGCGCAATAAGCTAGAGTGGCCGTGTCCGTGGTCATGAAGGAACACGTCACCCAGTGCAACAGTGGCTTACTGATGTGTTTCGAGCAGTGGAGCTCTATGGCACAGAGGACAAAGCTACATATCAGGTTTGGCTACACAAACAATACTTATTAGCTCATCAGTTGATTTTGTTGGTTTTGGTCTGCGAAAACCAACAAATCTTTGGTCTTTCCATGTTGTACCAGTTTGTCGACGGTAAGAAAAATGTAGAATCTTGCCAGCCTTATCCTTTTTAAGAGGAGTGTCTTTCAGTTTCTACTTTTTTATAGTTAATAGTAATTGTTTGAATAACTACATTCACTGAGGCACAGGAAACCATTTTTCAGATTCGTGTTTTTTTTAGGTTTTACAAATGTAGTTCAGCGACATCCCAGCGTGGAAATGAATTTTAACAATGAGAAAAGAAACTCAACTTGGGTTGGTGGACACCTACAGATTTCATGTGGGATGAGTATTTTTCTGTCGAGCGTAAAGTGCACATGACTCAGTCTGGGGTTGTTACCGATGTTTTCCTGTTTTGTTCCAGACTTCATAGTCGGAACAGTCCACAAGGCTAAAGGTCTGGAGTTCGACACTGTGATGGTCTCCGATGACTTTGCCAAGGTTCCCTCTTCAAGACACAACCTGCACTTCAATCCCGACTTCTCGTTCGGTGTGTTCCTTTGGACAAGCCTTTCTGTCCTTTTTTGACATATTTTACAATGCAGGTTTTTGGTAGACACTCTAATCCTGTCCTATACCGGGGGAACTGTGTCTGTTTACTCATTACCTCCTTAAGTTCTCAGGTGTCTTTTTTCCGTTAGTTAGTTCTGTTGCTAGAGGGCTGAGAGTAGAGCTGGACTAATAGTTCGGTCAGGCCAATTCATCGGCCGAAATGAGCTAATTGCAGTATGTATTTCGGTTACATTAGTTTAAAAAAAAAACAAATCTAAAGGATCCGTATCAAGAGATGACGTTTATGTAAAAAAAAAAGTTATCCTTTACTTTATTTTAAATTTACCTTGATTTACTGATCATCCCATGACCTCATATTTGTTTGCTATTTTTCTTATTTGCTTTTTGCAAACGGTCCTTATAATGTGACAAATGATGAACATTTGTATGGGGTTTTCTTTTATTTATTTATTTTTTTTCTAAAAGTCGGCCAATATATGGTTATCACATTCCTTTAAGCTGCACTTACTTGGACATACGGAGAAAGCCTGGCGGTTTTAAAAAAACGGATCAGTAGGTGACTTTAAAGGCAGTCTAAAAAGTGGTTAATATTTGAATGCTCCTCTGCCCTGCCCAGCCAACACTCCTGACGATGAGTGGAACCTGCTGTATGTGGCGGTGACCCGTGCCAAGACGTCACTGATCATCACTAAGAACATCCGCCGCATCCTCACCATGGCTGGGGTAAGACCGAACCGCACAGTGGCCCTCGCTCCTCATCCTAAATGCTTCTGCGGGTTCAGCTATGTTTGCACGTGGCCGCGATGTGTTCAGCCACCGTTAAATCGGTTATTGTTGCAGTGCAATGAAGCACAGACATCCGCACGTATTTGCAGCTGGCCCAAAATATGAGCACCTTCTTGTCTTTCCTCTTGTTAAATAAAGCATGTCCTTCAGGTTTTATTAAGATGACCTGCCACCACAACCTCCGTCACTCGGTTTTCTTCGGCCGTCTTCTCATGTAGCAGTGAGGGTGTTGTGGTTGTGTTGAAGAGAAGTAGGATGTTGCTATGGCTTTTGAAAGTTCCTTTTCTCACATGCTAACATGATCTCAACACCCCTGCTAGTTCCACTTCCTGCAAATCTCTCAACTTGTGGTCGGCCTGTAGACTACAGAGGTTGCTTGCCTAAATATAAATGTGGTGTTCGGGGTTATGAGCCTCGTTCAGACTGCCAGCCCAAATCCATTTTTTGGCTTATCCAGATCGATTTTTCGGAAATCTGGCCAGCCAAAAACCACATGAAATGCGATTTTTGTTTTTTTTAGTTTATTTTTGCAAATCGGAATCCATGCTGCTGCCAGCAGAGCGGTATGGACGACCACGCAGAGAACAACTGCAAAAAATCGTCTGCTTGGGGGAGAGGCTTCTGTACAGGCAGAGCTGGAAGGAAGATGATGATCACCATTTCTCATTGTTCCACATAGGAAAGCTGCATCACCAGCGTACATATTTACCAATGTCCTCGTTGCTACCACAGCAGCCCACGCAGATAGTTTGGTGATGTTAATTCTTTGTAATTGGGTATTTTCGCAAGAGTATAACTGATCTGGTTTTGCTTAGTGATTGCATTTGATGGATTACGATCCATCCAAAGTAACTTCAAAACCAGGAGAGAACGTGTTTAGCTTGCTGGAGTGCTCTTATTTAGGGAGAGGCTTGGGAAAGGTCTTCATGATCCTGATTGTAGCACGCCCGCAGCAGAAGCAGTAAGTCCAACACGACCAAGAAGCGTCGAATTAGATCAAGTGCTTTTAGAAAGCGTGGCCTTGCTGGCTCGCTGTCAAGTCAATTCAATTTTATTTATATATCACCAATCACATTCGCATCAAAGGGCTTCACAGTCTGTAACATACGACACCCTCTGTCCTTAGCCCCTCGATTCGAATAAGGAAAAACTACACTGTCACACTGTCGTGGCTTAGCCGGGTTAATAAAACAGCTATCAGTAGTTAACGTGGAATCACTGCCTGGTCAGCATTCGTGTGTCGTAGCCTCCTGTGGGAAGGGTCCATGTCTGGGGAAACACTGCATTGTAGCAGGCATGAGGCCAAGGTCTCCACTTGGCCCGAAACGAGGCCAGCGATGTGATCCAGTGCGAGGGAGTGAGCAATAAGACTGATTAGATGCATCTGTAGGACACCACAGACACTCTGGAGTGTTTTCCTCTTGTGACGCTGTCAAGCCGTAAAACAAATTCTTCCCGCTGAATAAAAACGACAAACCATTTGAAATATGAAATACATCCCGTTTGGATCCTGGAATACGTTCAGCACGGTTTGTATACAATATTACTGATAATGTGACTGTGTAGAACTGTTGAGGATTGTTTTGCAACACGTTCGTCCTGTCATTTCCAGGAATACTTCCTGAGGTCGGCGATGCCCAGCTCCCTGCAGAAGGCGGGCGAGCCTCTGCCGTGCTCCGTCACAGACTGTCCCAACTGCACTACACCCGGCTCAGCATTCACCATGCACAAAACACAGATGAAATGTGTAAGAAGCTGTCAAACCCACATTAGATATAACAAGCAAACATTCGAATGCCTCCAAGTACTATTTTTGTCTTTCAGTCGTATAGAGCACAGAACAGTTTGCTTTTGTATGTTTTTTTGTCATTAACATTGACCTCTTTTGTCTCTGTCCAGACTGATGGTGTGTCTGCCGGCGGCCCGCTGTGCGAGAGGTGTGTGTGGACACGCGTCGGGCCAACTGCCTTCCTCATGACTGACGACGTGCTGTCAATGGCTGAAATACCACGAAGACTCGGCCCGCCTGACCACCACGTGATGCTCCTGGCGCTTTTCTAACACTACCTGTCTTGTCGCCTTTGGTGCATCGCTGGAAAAGGACTTCGAGGTCACCGTTTTTAAAAGGCTGACCAGGACGTGAACAGCCAGGAAAAAACGTCAGGTGTTCGGTCACCCAGAGACACTGAAATGGACTGTAAACTATTGAAAAGGTGTTTTTTTTATTTTAGCTTATAACACCTTTGTGATGTGACTGTTTTGTACTTTGTATGTGTATTTTAGTGAAGGGGACCTGGATGTTGTGACAGGGAGGCAATTAAGGACCTGTAGCTCCCAGGGGCCATCAGTCGAGGTTTAGCTGGAGAGCCTGTTGTGTGACACTGTTTGGTTATAAAAAACAAAACTACTGGCCCACTTGTCTTCTTTTATTTAAAAAGAAACCAAACAACATTTTGTGAGTGTCTTTCTATTTTAATTCAAATCTCACAGAAGTCTGTGGGATTTTGATGGCAACAATAATGTTTTGACAGTTTGTGGATAGGGTGTGTATTGTGACCTTTTAAAAAAAAAAAAAAAAAAGTAGCAGAAAGGCTAAAACTTAATTTCATCAGAAGTTTTGGTTTTTGCTGTAAGCCTACAACCAACACAC
>CM022484.1:19865056-19881854 GCA_011952105.1 Coreoperca whiteheadi
GAAGGAAAAAAGGGCTAAAAAAAAAAGAGTTTCCCCCCTGTTGTATGCCTGTCTCTTATAAAAATCAAGAGGGGTAAAAGAGAAAGGGGTGTGTATTGTAACCTTTAAAAAAAAAAAAAAAAAAAGTAGCTGATAGTCTAAAACTTAATTTCATCAGTAGTTTTGGCCGCAGCATTAAGCAGACAATCCATAAACGCCTGCACACGGATTTACTTGGAATTTTGTTTTTCCTGCCAAACAGCTGCTACCAATTCCTCTCAGCTTCTCGAAACACTGTAATTTCCGGTCATGGGAAAGTGCCACAAAAGCTTCTCAGTACATTAGACTAAAATTTAAATGAATTATTAATACGAGTCATGTTCAAGAGGCTCTGCTAGGCTGGGAAAGCGCTTTATCAGCAAAGTGTTGGATGCTGACAACCAACATCTCTTATACACGTATACAATGCTCTGTTAACGTTCTTAGAATTGTATCCTGACTGGGAGCCACTCTGCATGACTGGCTGAGAGCTTGGCTTTTGCATTACTTCAGATAACCAAGTTTACTTTTGGAGATGGAGAAGTCGAAGACCTTCATTCCAAAGGAGAGAACATCTGGAAAGCTACAACATGATGTACTGTAACTCCACAGAGTTTTGACTTGAAAGCTGGGGGATTTTTTTTTTTTTATTTCTTCTCATACAGATTGACAGTGGAGAGCAACAAGAAACACAGGAATAAGACAAGAGCGAGCTGCTGACTGTCGGAACTAGAGGCTTTTCTTTTTCCCCCACACTGATCAATATAATACTGAGGGGAAACACTGAAGAGATCTTTTGTATGAAAATGGAAAGTGGAATTCGTACGGAGCCAAGCAAAACAACATCGATGAAAAACAGTAAAAAAAACCAAACACTTAAATATACAGTTGTCCATAAATATCCGTTGTGTCGGGAAATTGTACATAATTCAATAATTAATACATTGAAACACCATCTTAAAGCGTTACAGGCGTAGTTGCTAAAAGCCAAGAGTTGCTGCCAGGGTTTACACTTTACATGATGGGGAAGCTGATTCCTAACGAGGAAGATGTCCTTTTCGCTGTGAGACACTGTCCAAACAAACTAAGTGGCCCATAAAGATTCAGACGGCTCATGGTGGGAGAGCGGCTGGGGTCTGGTAATCGGAAGGCTCCTGGAAGTGTCCTGGCACGCAACGCGCCGTGTGAATGGGTGAATGTTGGCATGAGCGGTCAGTGTGGATTAGAAAAGCACTATATATATATATATGAACTTAATTGATCGATTGGTGCAAATGCAGTCCATTTATCTGGGGAGGTGGGGCAGCAACTTCCTTCTGCGTCAACGTTCATTATGCTACTCTAGTCGTGGCCAGGATCTACATTTTGGCCTTGCTTCGGAGATTGACTTCAGACATTGCTGGCGGGGGTGGTTCTTCTCACTCAGATAAAAGGACGAACAGCTGTAGCTGATAAAAATATCAAGGAAATGACCCCAGTGTGTAATTTCCTGGATAGCTCTTCTCAGAATTTGGGGAGGGTTTCAACAACCTGGGGACAGTTTACATTCTATAATTAACACCATTTTTCTGCACGTATTCCAGTACTTTTAGACTCTGTATTTTTACACCGGAGGGGGGGGCTGCAGACACACCATGACCTCATCACAGCTAATGAGCTTCATTTAACCAGATGTTACAAAATGATGGACCCCCCCGCTGCAGCAGCTGCCTGTTTAGAGTTAGCTGCAAGGAAGCAGCTCAGGCGGGAGAGGGGGGGTTATCCATTGCTCACGGGGGCCGGCTGGGGGGTCCCCGTGTTGAATGTGAGCGGGAAAAATGAAAGAGTGAAAACCCTTCACGAGCAGCTCTGCTGTGTTAGCAAACATGTCTCAAAGGTACACCAGCTCAAACAAACAGCGGCCTGACCAGTCATTAGCTCTCTGGCTCAGTACTGTCGGACGGCCGAAAACTATGACTGAAGCCGTGCGCTCTGCTGCCAACTGCAGGAATACGGACTCGCCACACTTAGCTAGCCTGCTGCCCTTCCAAAAATCATAAACGCCATGTCGCTGCAAACGATATTCATTTCCGTTGCTTGCTCTATGCTACATTTCTTTTTAGCCCCGTGCTTCCGTGGTGTACTTGAATCGGTTGCTGGCGCACACTAAATCTCTTCTGTTTTACAATCTAAACAGGCTGAGGGATTCCCTAAAACAGCTGGCCACTGTGGGCACTTTCGAGCAAACCTCACTCAAACAGGACTAAACTGTACTTGAAGTCGGGGGCTATTTTCAGATTTGGTCCGCTGGGGAGTATTTACACCGGTGAGCGTGTATGTGGGACTGACTCCAAATAAACTGCAGTGCCCATGTTCAGTGTGATGACGGAACATGTCGCCCAGGGTAAAGGCGAGGCCCACTGATGCGTTTTTAATAGTCAGTAAGACAACGAGGGAGCTATGTAGATATATAGCTTTGGCTATAAAGATGGACAGCATGACAGCACCTTCTACATCTACAGGATGGGCTAAACAGGCAATACTTGTTGGAAGAAAAATAGAGAATATCACCATACTTATCCGTAAGGGTAAAACAAATAAAATAAACCTGGTGTTGTAGCACCAGGCTGTTCCAAATTAAAGTTCCTTATGTGCCGTTCAAATATTTGGCTACAAGTGTAGCGATCTGCTCAGAAAAACGATGTACGTTCAAAATTCTTGGGAATGTGCAAACGACAAAACGTCACATCAGGCCTGCCGCAATGTTTTCCGGCAACGTTCACAGAACGTCAGATGGGTTGCCGGGCGGAGGCGGGCGATCACACAGTCTCCAGGCCTGTGCGGAGGTGAGGGACCCGCGGCACGGAGACGGCTCCTCGAGCACCTGGCGCCCGCTCGCCGTGGCCGCGGCAGGTCGCGGGGAACAAACTCTATGACGCCGGTGCAGACGCAACACGATTCATGGGAAAGTCCTCCTCTGCGGTGTGCGGCGGAACGCTGCTTTTTGACCTCCTACGGTGCAAAGGAAACCGTGACATGAAAAAGTGAGCACATGGGGAATTTCCACCCGGGCACATGGCCGGTTCCAACACAGAACTGTCAAGGTAGCCGTGATCGCTGACTGACAAACATGCAAACTGCAACAAGAAAAAGAAGGTTTTACGCTGCTAGCTACACCTTTTAGTTCTTTCATCAGGTGAAAGAAGGCGTGGTGTGACATAACTCCACGTATACATATCATTATTTTCAAAACTCAGTTGCTGGGTTTTTTTTAAAATTTGTTTTCAAGCTTACCTTCTATGACGCAAGAAGCAGATTCCGATCAAAGCGCACACGATCCCCACTGAGGCACATGCGACCACCGCTGTCGCCGCGCCGCCAAGTTCTGCTAATGAAGGAGAAAAGTGCTCAAACACACAGAGTTTCCCCCCTGTTGTATGCGCCTGAAGCTCCACAGAGAATAAGGGTGCATCTTGTTAAACACACTGGTACATTTGCTACAACAGGTGTCAAGGCTTACTTGGGTCAGACACGTGAGGATGAACTGTGCCGTTGTTTGAAGGCTCAGCCGTGGTTGAGGTTGACGGTGTCTGCTTCGGGGCTCTGGCGTCCGGCGGAAGATTTGCATTTCCCGCTGTGAAAGAACGGTTGAATGAGACTTCGCTGTACGGTCAGTTATCCCTGACCAGTTTTGCAGTGTGAGTTGTGCGCAACGGATGACTGAGCACCTGCTATTCCCAGTGTCGTGCAGGTTTCGCTGTTGTTGTGGCTGTGGGCTTTTAGGGCCCACGTTTCAGCCACACACACACACACACACAGATCTAAACGCTGCTGAGGAGCGCAAGGCCGGAAATTTATGGATTCAGCTCAGCAAATGTCAACCCCCCGGACATCTGGGGTACAGCCGCATAAACCCCCCCAAAGTAATGAGGCACTACTCTGCATGTGAGGGCCAGCAAGTGCAGTCAGAAGTGCTAAAGATTTCTTTGATGTTAATGGAGGCCACTTGTGGCGACTGACGTTGCGCTTCCTCATCATTCCTGCGTTTCCTTTGAAGCGACTATCTCAGCGCGTGCGTTTATAATTCAGAACTGAGAAAAGCAAGACAGTCCGCTTTTTTTCTTCTTTTTTTTTTTTACATGAATGCGCTCAATGAATTTGCCTCCTTCTTCAATGACAACATTCAGAAAATTAGACAAGCTATCACTATGCTATATCAGGTATAGGGTCTGTATTGTGCCTTGTGCCCACTTAAAACCAATTGAGTTAGCGTGCTGAGTTCCATTTCCGGGCCTCTTCTGCTCAGCATCTGCATGCTCCCACTAGCGCAGATTATGGAAAACAATAAATATCTTAACATAATTATGAAGACGAAACACACATTTATATAAAGATATCCCCATATATATGTATATATATATTATATTACTGTCCCCAGGGTCAAACCTAAACACGTTCCGTTTTTATTCACCACATATCTGGAACAAAGTCTGCGCCAACTCTCAGCTCTCTTAAATCAGGCCTTAAAGGTCCAGTGTGAAACATTCAGGAGGAGCTATTGGCAGAAATGGAATGTCATATTTATAAGTATGTCTTCATTAGTGCATAATCGCCTGAAAATAAGAACCCGTGTGTTTTCGTTACCTTAGGATAAGTCGTTTCTATCTACAGAGGGAGGGGGTCCCCTTCCACGGAGGTCGCCTCGTTGCACCGCCTCGTTTCTACAGTAGCCCAGAATGGACAAAGTGCCAAACACTGGGTCTAGATGTGGCCACACACTGGACCTTTATGACTTTTCTGTTTGCCACTGCATTTTCTTTCTTTAAATTTCGGACTATTTCTTGCAGTGCACTGTAATCCTACCATGCAATGTGTTTTATTCAATGTTATCTCATTTCAGTCTTCTATTTTAATCCTTTTTGTATTGTCTTTTCGTATTGCTTAGTGTTTCTATTACATCTTGTCTCAATGTGTTATGTGTTATGTGGAAGCACTTAGAATTGCCCCGTCGTTGAAATGTGCTATACAAACACATTTGCCCTGCCTCTCCATGCCTTGGTGGGTAATCTTAATCATGACACGGTATGCATGAATCTTAAGACCATTTCTAAAACGTTTTATATGTACGTGCAGGCCCGGGTGCGATTGGTTGGAAGTTGCCAATGGAATCATCGGACCTGCTACAGCTCAATTATAAGCAACAACACTGCGGCGGCTATTTGGGAAAAATCAGCATAGCATGTGTGACTGGAGGCTATTTACCCCGTGAGTGGTTAGTCACGCCCGGCCGACCAGGTGAGGCTGGCTCTGCGCGGTCTGTTTCTGCAGTCACTGTAGCTGAGGTGCTTATACTCTGGGTCATCTTTAGGCTGGTGGAGACTGCTGCTAATAAGAGAAGAAATGTACTTCTAATACTAATACTCATACAGCCAAGAGCATGCCGGCATCTCCTACTGCTAATACTCCTGCCACTACAAATACTACCCCTGTTCTCCCATCACTGCGATTTGTAAAGCTGACTGTTGAGGAAAACAAACTCCTACTGTGATTTGGAGAGTCCAGGTGCATGGATGTCTTTACGCCTGCACGGACAGTTCGACAAGTGACTGTGGCATAGAAGTACTGTACGCAAGCGATTCTCCACCAGTGCGCTACATACAGTCATTGGTTAGAATATTTATCTGATAGAATATGCCACATAACTAATAACCAAAGTTGAAAAAAAACAAAAACATGCAAGGTTTGGTGTTAGTGTTTAAAAGATTGATATTAGTACTACTACCTTTACTGCAAAAAACTACAATGGGAGGAAGTAGCAAACAAGCCATTCTATTTATTCCCATTTCCATTTAGGTGTACCAGTTAGTCATGCCAGTGAAACTACACAGCGTTTATTAAAATGATTAGTTACACCTGTGCATTTCCTACTGTGACAGGTCAAAATCTCTGCATGTCTGTCTAGAGGTTTATCACATTAACAGATTCAAAAAAAAAAAAAAAAAAGATTTGCCACTTGAGAGCAGCAGAACAAGCTTGCTAAAAAAAAAAAAAAAATACACAACAGTGACATATTATCACTTTATGAAGTTGATCGAGCAAACAAGTTCGCAAACAGCCGCCTATTCACGCCACATCCGGCAGACACGAAGCAACATTTGGAGTTGCGCTTCCTGCCACCTGACAAATGTAAGACCAATATTCACTCTCGTTTCAGCCTCTGTATTTGGTCTCCACCAGCTCGTGAGGGAAAGATTGGGTTTCTTTGCTAGAGGTGCGCCGTGCGTTCACTACAGTCTAACAGCTAACCTTGCCTGTATGCCGTTTGGTGCTACGTTTTACACAGAAATACTCAAAAGAGGTTGATGAGAGCAGCGAGAGCGAACCCAAACAGGAAATTTGTGGGATGTAAAACCAAGACACGGCACTAAAAGGAGGCTGAAACGCTCCACACAGCTGAGGGGAACTGCAGAGTCAGGTGATAATGCTCTGTGGGTTCATCATTCCTGGCAACCCCTTTCACATTATACGCAATCATTTGACCCACTGTCAACAAAAAATATTGATTAGGGCAGCTTTAAAAGTATTTCTTACCACTATTGTACCACAAGTACATGATGTCAGTATAATAAAATCATTGCAGGGTCTGGTTCCATTTAAAAGCCTAAGGAGAATAGCTCATTTGCCATAGGTTTAATTAGTTTGAGGACTAACTGTAGACCAGTTTCAGGGTGGACATCTTGACTTGCAGAAACACGGGTGTAACTAATAACGCCAATAACACCTGAATTCCATTTAGCTGTTCTGGGTTTCTGTGACACCTTTATGGAACGGGCGGCCCCATCGTCACTGTTATCAGTTACACATGTGCTTTTCCCTGCGGCGCCTGGCACGAACACACGACTCCACACAGAAAACGTTAACAGGTATCTACTGCCTTACATTCTATGTGCCCCGGGGACATTATAGTATTGTGAAATGAAAACAGTTTGTCAGAGCTAAATAACTAGTTCGGTCGCTCATCGAAGGCACACAATTACCCTTCTCTTGAAATGTCTTGGGCGGGGGGGGCAGTTTTTCCAGTCTTTGCACTGTCATACACATCAGAATTGTTATCATACACTGACATGTTTAACTTTATTGGGATGGATCCTATATTGTTTTGTTATCCTCCCACTATTAATTCTGCTGCTACTGGTCCACCGCTACATTTTGTTTATTTGTTCTAATCACACTGATCCGACACAGTCACTGGTTTGCTCCATTGTGCATACAGCATTTTCGGAAAATGAAACAGATGAGCACACCGATACTATTAGTGCTATAAGTGAAGGGAAACCTTTTCGAAGTCGCGTTTCCATTGAAGTTTGGTTCCATCGGAAATCCAGTCAGATCACTCCACTAAAGCCAGTAGCTTTAACTGGCACAACTACTATTGCCACAGCTACTATTAATATGAGTCCTATTTTAGGGCCGCACGATATAGTAAGGGAAAAAAAAAAAAAATAAAAAATCACACTGCGATTACTTTGACAGATATTGCGATTGCAATAGGCTTCACAATCAGTGGGAGTGATCATTTTTGCGTCACCATTTTTTTTTTTTTTTTTCACTGAAAAAGCTCTTCAAATCTATTCAAATTATGTGACATGTGTTGGGGTCTGTACCAAACAAAACAGGTTTTCTTACATCTGGAGAACAAGATTTGTGGGCCAGGGCGTCTCTGCAGCACCAGAGCACACCATCATCCATCTTCATTATAATGCTGTTTTGCACAGTCCTTTCCATAGCTGCTACCACTACCACAGCCATGCTAACAAAAAATGACCTCGACAGATGTAGTTTTCTTTTCATCATTAGTACATATTTAGTATTAGTTTATTAGTGTTAGTATTATTTAGTAGTTTTTAATCAAAATGCATGCAAATACAGAAACTTACTGACTGTGGTGGTAATGATGGAGTAATGGGGAGTATCAGTGTGACCCTCTGCAAGATCAGAGCATCATTAATCATAAATGTGGAAAACGCACTTCTCCCTGGCTCATATCATTGCCTACAAAGTATTCTAGGAATATACCTGCACATGTCATATAATTATTATGGCTTCCCCCTAATTCATGCATGCAAATACACTTACTTGTTACTGTGGTCTTTGGTGGCTGTGTTGTGGTTCTCTTCGGGTCAGCTGAAACACAAGAAATTGTTTGAGCAAAAAAAGTGTTCGTCATGTGAACCTTGGCAGTAGGAGTAAGTTACAAATGGGTCTTGCAATGCAAAGATATCTAAATAAAAAGTTGGGGGACTAGCAAGACCTAGTAGATCTAGTAGGTCAAGCTTCAAAAACGATGGGTCCTACTAACCCCCCCCAATGCGACTTGATAACGTCTTTTGCCTGGTGAATGCCAATAGCCCTAGTTTGTAGCACAGGCTTGCCATTATTCATTATTTGGAATATGCGGTGCTTAAACTACTGTGCAATACACCCGGTTTTAAATTTAATTGGGATACTCATTTATACTTCTGGTACGGCTGTGCAATATCCTCCGTCCCATTATATATTGTTAATAATCTACACGGAACTTGACAGCTCATGCACTGTTACTTTATACTGTAATATTAACCTCAACCGGTTAACCCACTTTGTACATTACACTTATTTAAATTTATACTTATACCCACTTTGTACTTACCTGTATTATAGTGTAGTATTTTATTGCTTTATGCCTCGCTTAGTACTTTCATTCTTGTGTGCACTGACGTGATAGTGAGCTGCTGGTACAAAGACTTTCCCCTCGGGGATTAATAAAGTATTTCTGATTCATTCTTCAGTCCTCGCACATTGCATGAGATGAAAGCTACACTGTCACCAAACTGCATCCTGTGCCCTCAGAATGCGTCGGGCACATTTTCTCATATGGTCTGGGGGCGCACAAGGGGGGGTTGTGAATTTCTGGAGGAGAGTTTCACAGATCCAGGTTATGGGAAAATAGATGCTCTGTCTGCTTTTGGCTTTTTTATTTTTATTTTGGTTTCATGTATGTGTACTTAAGAAACCATGAAAAAGAAAGAAAGAGATATCTTACATATACACTGGAGGGAGGGCTTTGACCACTGTGCCGACCCACCGTCAGTTACCCTGCATCTGATGAGATTTGAGGTTCCCACTTTCCTCACGTAGCCTGCCAGACAAGTGTAGCGAAAGGTGCTGTCGATTCTGAAGCAGGTCGCTGGTGGAGGTTCAGTTTGAGGCAAACGATTAATTTCTGGGCAACAATTGCTTTTGCCTGGAAGAAAAAACATCATGTGGCAAAATTACAATATGGACGCAGCGATTCCCACAGAGATGGCAACAAGAGAGAACTAAAAACGGTTGAGCTTTGATTTTTTGATTTGGATTTTTTTTACTAGTCAGTTTCAGATGGGAAAGAAAAAAAAAAACTACAAGACCTTGGTAGAACTAAAAAAAAACGTCCCTTAGGAGTATGTTTCCGAGTCCCGTTGAATGTTTTTTTGTTTTTTGTAAGGCAACCCCACACATGCATGATGTAGGATTTATTAACCTTTTGCTTTACCGTAACTCCTGTTTTATAGTACATGCCCAGATTGGTCAGGAACACATGAACACAGGTTAAAAAGAGTAGTTCTCACTTTAAAATCTGTTCACAGGTTTCCCGGCGCAACATTGTGCTCGTTCAAACAAAAAAAAAAAGAAAGAAAAGGGGGGGGAAAAAACGGGTGCACGTGTTTTTAGCATCGCAGGATCTTGATTTCATACGGAATATTCACGGTGCAGAACTGAAAGTATCTGCTTATTCACTGCAGATGAAAGCGGCCTGGTTCTTCGTAACCCCCCCCCTCCAGGTACATCATTGGGATATTAAATCCCTCCATACGTGCGAGAGCATCGTACAGGTGTGAGTGTTGTTAAGAATTCGTATCGACTGAATTGTGTTTGTTTTGTTAAATCACAGTTGCAGACGCTGACTACACAAACCCTCTCAGAGGTACGGTAGTGGCTGTAAAAGGGAAAGTTAAAACAATATCGACGAGATTACAAATAATACAAATTCGACCATATATAGGCTATATTTTTATTTGTTTTCTGTTGCTATTTTGCAGTGCCCTGTGTTGCACCGGATCCTACACCTTCCGAGTAAAATTGACGAGACTTTAAAGGGAGTTCTGAGCATTATATTATTTGTAACGTGGGACGGTCATTTTGCACTTACCGCCGTTGGAGCAGCGCGCAGGCCCGAGGAGACAGGTCACAATAACGCAGAGGGACAATAAGGGGGGACCCAGATCCATCGGACAGCTCTGTGAAGACCTAAAACATGCTCGCGAAGCACACCAAGACCGGCAAGGACATCCTCACAGCGCGAGGTCCTGCTGCCACTGCGGCTCCGTCACGCACTTTCACTTTCTAATATGGATCACGGTGGATCACGTGGTCTGCAGTTTACGCGCACGCGGGCGCCATGTTTGTAGTTCTGCAGCCACACGACACTTACGCCATGGCTCAGAATCGAACGTATTGGCCAGGTATGTGTAAACACAGGGCATTTGATAGACAAACAAATGTAGACAAACGTTAAGCTACTATGTGCAATATAGGTTTGTTTTTTTTTGGGGGGGGGGGGTTTGTACAAAGTACAAAAACATAACAAAACAACGACAATAACATCTGTAGGCTAAACAGTAGGACAGTTAGTGCAATGGTGCAGAGTGCAAATGGTGCAGAAATACATATGATTATTGTGCCAGGTTGCTTTATATACATGAGGTAGATGGATATGGCAGTATATACAGTAGGCTATGTACAGCATGCGTAGGTATTAAAAAGTGTTCATATTGACATAAACAATGAGATAGATGTACAGGTACAGTGGATATTAGTGTCACAGGGCCATTGGACAGGGATCGTTCCTGATGGTGTTACGTGTTCATCAGAGTGATGGCCTGAGGGTAGAAACTGTTCTTAAGTCCGTTTGTCTGGGCGTACAGTGCTCTGTAGCGCCTGCCAGAGGGGAGAAGTTAAAGGGGGCGTATTTGGTTTGACGCATGAGCGGGCTGCGGGTGAGGGGTTTGAATGTCAGCTTATCAGACCTACAGTAAAAAACAACATTGAGGTCGTCAACCAGTCGGTCAACGGTTCAGAGCAATGGAGACTGTGGAAAAGAGGTGAAGAGGCGAGTGCAAGCAGGTTGGAAGGGGTGGAGAAAAGTGTCAGGTGTGTTGTGTGATAAAAGAGTATCAGCAAGTATGAAAGAAAAGGTGTTCAAGACGGTGGTGAGACCAGCGATGCTCTACAGCTTAGAGACAGTGGCACTGAAGAAAAGACAAGAGGCAGAGCTGGAGGTGGCAGAGCTTAAGATGTTGAGGTTCTCTTTGGGAGTGACGAGGACGGACAGGATCAGGAACGAGTACATCAGAGGGACAGCTCATGTTAGATGTTTAGATTAGATGTTTCGGAGATAAAGCCAGACAGGCCAGATTGAGGTGGTTTGGACATGTTCAGAGGAGAGACTGTGAATATATTGGTAGAAGGATGCTGAGGTTGGAGCTGCCAGGCAGGATGTCTAGAGGAAGACCAAAGAGGAGATTTATGGATGTAGTGAGAGAGGACATGGAGTTAATTGGTGTGAGTGAAGAGGACGCAGAGGACAGGGTTAGACGGAGGCGCATGATTCGCTGTGGCGACCCCTGAAAGGGAACAGCCGAAAGGAAAAGAAAAAGAAGTGGTTATCTCCTTCAGGCCACTGTCACACAGGGTCGTTGGATGAAAACCAACTTTTCTCAAGTTCTCAGTGTAGTTCCTCCTGGCTACCCAGATCTCCCTCGTCAGTGTGGTTCTGGCCTGGTTGTACAGGATTCTGTCCCCATGTTCTGTAGCCTGCCGAAGCTGCCCAGGTTTTGCTGTAAGCCAGGGTTTGTTGTCGCTGCATGTGCAGAAGGTTTTAGTCGGCACACACATGTCCGCGCAAAAACCGATGGTTTCAAAGTGTCAGAGAGTTCCCAAATAGCAACCAATCATTCGAACTAGGCCTATATGTTAAATCAACATTCTGTTGTCAACATTAACTCACTGAATCAACATCGAAATCTGATGTTGATTCAACATCATTTTTCACCCAGTTTTAATATTGACACAACGTTGAAATCCTGGCCAAAGATCAACGCAATTTCAATGGTATGCTATTTCAATTATCAGGAATATTGAAACAATGGGGACTTTTCAACACATTGGCAATCGCCCGGTAAACCAAATATCCACGCTTAATCTATCATAAAGATAACTATAGATCAATGTTTGCTCCAGTGTTGTTGCCATCAACATTAAGAACGTCAGGTTTCATCGATATGGTATTGGTGATTCAACGTTTATTTTGCATTGAAATTTTAAATATCAACCATAATGACGATTCAGATGGAAAATCAATGTTTATTCAATGTTGTCTTGCTGTTTGGGTTTATCACAGGCCGCAGCATCAGAAACACTCGAGTCAGTGCGGCCGACGCAGGCCTGTAACTCCCGCCTCGCCTCGCCTCGCGCTGGGCTTACACGTCGTATATTTTCCAGTCGAAGAGCTAGGCTACATACATTATCCATACATGTTAAGTTACGCGGCGGCAAAGAGCTGCCATTAAAAAGCATCCCTCTCGTGTGTTTTAGTGGTTAAGAAGGGAGACGAGGACGGGTACGGTCATCCAAGCCGCTACGTGGCGCAAGAGCGGGGAATGTCGCCAGATGTCCGGTGGCTGTCGCGCTTGGTTTGGGTGTTGTAACTGCCTTCCGCCGCTTCCGCTCATTGGATGTATTGCTTCCGCCTCGTTCAGCGAGGAGCCGATGCTATACTAAATGTACCGCTAACCCTTTTATATAAAGTTAGTAGGCACTTATATTTAGTTAATGTCCAGGTATTTCTAAAAAACCCGGCAGCTTGAAAACAAGTTAGTATAATGTGTTTCTTTTAAGCATTATTGGTTTAGGAGCAGACAGTCACGTAACGTTAGCTATGTTAGCATTAGCTAACGTTAACCAAATATTGAGACCGTTTCTCCTGGTCTGGTGGGGCTTAAGCTAGCGTACTGGCCTAAATATAACGTTAGCTAACGTTACACGGCACGTTTTTCGACTTGTCGTTGCATTTAATGAATAAAGCACCGAGTTACAAAAACAAAAAAAAAACGACCCACGTTTTCAATGTGGCCGCAGCAGATTGTGTCACAACCCCAATGTCCAAGTATTTGGAGACCGAAGTGATGCCCCTTAAGCCCGGGGAGATTCAAACATGTGAACCGCGTGTCTGTCTGCAGGTAACCGAAGCGCTGACGGCCAGCCATGTCGCTGTACGATGACCTCGGTGTGGCTGCCAGCGACACCAAGACCGAAGGCTGGTCCAAGAACTTCAAGCTGCTGCAGTCCCAGCTGAAGGTGAAGAAGGCGGCGCTGACCCAGGCCAAGGTAGGCACACGCAATACAGCACACAGGTAAAACCCCCATGGCACGTTGTGACTGAGAAAACCAGAAGACACCTGAGAAGATACTTTATCGACCCACTGGTGTAAGAATGGCAAATGGACTTAGTCTAGACTACTCACGGGGCGGCCGTGGCTTGGTGGCAGAACGGTTGCCTCCCAATCGGAAGGTTGGCAGTTCGATCCCCCAGCCATGCGCCGAAGCATCCTTGAGCAAGATACTGAACCCCAAAATGCTCCCGAAGCTGCGCCTTCATATGTGAATGTTCTCATATGTAAGTCGCTTTGGATAAAAGCGTCTGCTAAATGACTAAATGTAAAATGTACTCAAAGCTTTCGCACTACATATCACGTTCACCCCATACACACACATTCACACGCTGATGGCAGCAGCTAACTGCCCATCAGTACAGGTAATCTAACCGTTCACACACCGGAGGGACTGCTTCGTGAGCAATTTGGGGTTCAGTATCTTGCTCAAGGACACGTGGCTGAGGGGAAGCCGGGATCTAACTGCTGGGATCGGACTGCCGACCTTCCGATTGGTGGACGGCCCGCTCTGCCACCAAGCCACAGCACAAGCACAAAGAAGAGAGTGCTTACACAGCAGAGAATATAAGCGACGTGGTAACACGCAACCACGCGAACGGAAAATGGAACAAAAAAACAAAAAAAGTGAGCGAGCTCACGGCAAACGTGTGCTTTACATATAAAACACATTCGGAATGCCAAACAGTTACAGCCAGGGAAACACTATAAACCCAGCGTGTACATATTCACTTATTTTGTGTGTGTGTGTGTAGACCCAGCGGATGAAGCAGACCACTGTCTTGGCTCCGGTCATTGATCTAAAGAGAGGAGGCTCCAGTGACGAGCGACAGATCACGGACACTCCTCCACATGCTGCCGCTGGACTCAAGGTCTGTCCCATCCAGTGGACCTGTTTACGCAATCTAGGTCTCCTCAGTTTAAGAAATGCTTAGGGCGTTTGAAGCTGCGTGATTTAAGTTTTTCTCTTGATTCGATTTTTTTCGGGTGCTGATTATCAAAACAAATTTACAGCTACGGTGTACTACTGTCTGTGGGTGTCACCTTCAGCTCACGCTCATATTTTGCACTTGGTCCTGTGTGTGTGTGTGTGTGTGTGTGTGTGTGTGTGTTCGTGGGTACTCCAGGACGCCGTGCCCAGTGGTTTCTCCTCCGGCGATGTGCTGATCCCGCTGGCAGACGAGTACGATCCGATATTCCCCAACGACTACGAGAAGGTGGTGAAGAGGCACCGAGAGGAACGCCAGCGGCAGAGGGAGCAGGAGCGGCAGAAGGAGATCGAGGAGAGGGAAAAGTACTGCCGCGCTCGCTTACTCGGCTCATTAAGCGATAAAAGAGATGATAAAGAGAGAGTGTACCGTAGTAAATTCCTAAGAACGCGGGACTCGTGTTTAAATCGTGAACTTGCTGTGTTGCAGGAAGAGGAAAGACAGGCACGACGGTGGAGCGCCAAGCGGTTTCTCTCGTTTCCCTGCAGCGGAGGACGACTCGGATGAGGACGACGACTACGAGAAGGAGCGGAGGAAACGAAGTGAGCGTTTTACCCCACTTGGCTTAGTTAATACAGAGTTGTTACAGAGATATTCTCCATCCTCGGACGTTTTCATGTTTAGTTGTTATTCAACATCGCACATGGAGAAACGCTCGACACCGACTAACAGACAAAAGGTTTTTTTTTTACGTCTATTAAAACACATCACCAAAAACGGATGAAATTCAAACAATGATTGAAACAGTAATTCCTGCGTTGAGTCCGAACTATAGCCTCAAAGGCCAGCTTTGTCCAGATGATTTAGTCATCATTTGTCATCGTCTGATTTCAAACCAGAGTATATGTCCACTTTTAGGAATGCCGTTTGAGCGGCAGGTCTTGCAGTTGCATTGCAGAGCATCATATACCACTCAGGGACGTAAAGGAGAAGCAAAAATATAGCAAACATTTTACTTTTGATGAATAACATGATAACGTGGAAACATAGAAGCACAATATCTGATTAGATACATTAAATGTAGCAGCTGTGTATCACAGGCATCATGTTTCAACCAAACCAAAAATAAACCTAACTTCTCTAACATGATGCATCATCTCTCTCTCTCTGTCTTTCAGGTTTGGGCGGAGTAGCTATCGCCCCTCCTTCTTCACTTGTGGACAGTAAGTCTTATGAGCCATCAGGTGAAAGCGTGTTGGTTTTTAAGCATCACCAGAACAAAAGTAATGGCAGTGGGAAAAGAAGAGCGTGTCACGGCCTGTTTTTCGAAATGCCTGACCAATTTCAGGGAAAACAGAAACAGAACAGAAACAACAGTCTGCCTCATGGTAGTGCTGTGTGAAACGACAGGGATTGTGTAAGCAAATTTTTTAGCGGAACTTTGTTTTGGTCCCTGAAATGGCATATAACATGTAAGAGTTAAAAACACAGGCGTGTGTGGAACACGTAAAACAGTAGTTTTTTATTTTATTTTACTGTCTGGATCACTGATTGAGACAGTGATGACAGCCTCTGTTAGAGATGGTAATAGTTAAATCAGCAGCGGTTTGTCTCCAGCAGGGGGCAGCATCGTCTACATCATCAGAGGTCGAGGCGCCGCGGTCAGGGTGTTGTGTTTTTTGCTTCAGTCTGCAGCACTACGTGTCAATGCTTTTCGGTGTTTTTAGGCTCGTCTGCATTCTCCTACGAGGATGAAGGTCGTCCTGCCAGAGGCTCAAAGGCCGCCATCCCTCCACCGATGTACGAGGACTCAGAGCGGCCACGTTCACCTCCCGGACCAACCAGCTCCTTCCTGGCCAACATGGGGTGGGTGGGACGCACACGCGCACACAAGGGGCAGGCAATTTATGTTATTATTTATTTAAAAATAAAAGATATCTAGTGGAATTTTAAAAAAAGGTACTAGTATGCATGGAACATTTTCATGTAAGCATACATTTAGAGTATTTGTGTGTTATTAGGTAAATGTTTATGTAAATGACTTCATTCACATTTATTACCTTAATTAAAAGTCCAGAGACATTTTCTGCATACAGTTTGTGTCGAGAGGCTAGCGATTTGTAGCAGTGGGCGGTGATGACACAGAATGATTCAAGCACGCGAATGGTAAATTACAGTGCGGACAAACCGCTTTAATATTACAACAATATCGCGCTTCTTAAATGCCGACGTTCCCCCCCCCCCCCCCCCCCCCCCCCCCCCCCCCACCACCCCCGCCCACCACACCCAACCCCCAAAGCACCGCCCCCAAAAAGCCCAGACGCAGGGGAAGGGGCAGGAGGGGCA
>CM022484.1:19896417-19917374 GCA_011952105.1 Coreoperca whiteheadi
CTCTAATAGTCACAATTATATACCTTGTATTCGCGCTATAAATGACATTTCTGAGTATTATGATTAATATGTTACAGTAAGTCTGTACCATTTTGGACTTGACTTACAGGAAATTATGCTTTTGAGTTGGAGTAGCAGCACTGTTTCCTGTCGGTGAAGGCAAAAGGGGGGGGGGACTTTCGTACCGTATTTGTTCATAGGGGGATTCTCACTTCCCAGTTTACATTCCTGCGATTCCTGCCTGCTGTCATCATTGTCGTCAACACACTCTGCTTGTTCTACCACGCTGATTCATGCTGACTGTCCTGTTCTTGTGTCTGTCTGGTTTATTTTTGTCCCGTCTCGTCCTGCTTAAAGACGCACCATCCTCAAATATCTGAAAGTGGTTTCACTCTTAGTCTTTCACAGGTAAACACACTGTAGAGGCTTCTGCAGTTGCTTCATAGTTCTGCCCGCATCCACATCCGAAACAAATATAGTATGTCTTCCAACCAGACTGAATAGGGTGGCCATTTGTCCCGGATTTCGGCGCAGCCTCAAGCCGGACATTAATTTGTCCTCCTTTCTTGGAGTCGCGCTGAATCGGCCTAAAAAAACCCGCTCTTGAGTCTCTGAGACGCAGCAGCGTAGCGTCTACTGCCGTAAGATCTCCGGTCCAACAAATGATTGGCTGAAAGCGGTGTCAAATAAGAATCTGATATATCCTCATTGGTTAAAAACGTAATGACAAGCCTCCACGCGCTGGCTACCGGCTACGTCATATCCTCACGTCAACGCGCCGACACGTCAGACCTCGTTAAATCCGGAATGGACAAAAGAGCACGCGTTTATAGCAAAAAGGAGCGGAGATGCTACTTAAGAACTGAAATGTATTAATTTTTCGCATTCATTATTTTGTTTATTTCCAGAAGGCCAGAAATGTTACGTTTTCTGGCAAGACTTTTTTGACACCGACATCCCAACGTCTTGAGGAAATACTGTGAACAAACACTTTTTTGCCTCTTCTGTTCCACTCGGGTCTACATCAGATTGTCTGGCAACAAATAGAGCAGGCTATTTCAGAATCACTGTATCATGATACCATCGATATAATGGACAAAACTGTATTACACTCGTAACAACATTGTAGTTGCGAGTACACCAGAGTCCTGCAATCATTCTTGCCTCACTAAATGCCGGAAAGTGACCTCCTTTATGGTGTTATGGAAATGGCCACCCTAAAGACTAAACCAGATTACTGTGGCATGGTTAACTCTTTATAGCTTTTTGAAGAGGTAACCGAACTATTAACTAACTAGCCAGCGGACTCAGCACGGATTTAGCAAAGACTCAAATGTAACACACTAAAGCTAGCTTCCACTAGATGCGCTTGTTTTGTGCTAATCGACTGTGTTAACAATAAAACAATGATTAGCGTGCTAACAAGCTTGACAACATTCACAAGCTAAATTTAAAAGGGCCGGTTATATAATCGTTTCCCCACTCTAAAACAAACAGAAAAGTTTAGAGTTTTAGAAGAGCAGCTGTTGACTGCTACCAAATGTCGTCCCAAAGTGTGACCTGCACCCGCAGTGAAAGCCCTCAGTAGAACTACATCAGAAATTGATTCTCTTTTTTTTTTTTTTTTAAACTTAGTTTTGTTCCTCATTTTGGTTTCGTTTACAGATAATTTAAAATCCTCCTTTTGTTAACTTCAGTGGGCTATTTCTTTGTCCAAAGTTGGCTCTCAAGCATGTTAAATGAACATGCCATTTCAATAAACTTAATTGACTATGTGAGGGGAAACGGCATGCCTGCGCTAGGTCTGCTGGCACAGTGTGGGTGTAAGGATCTTGTCAGCTTCATTCATAATCCGCGCAGGATAAACTCGGATCAGGCACACGGTCAGCCACAGCAACCTTTCCCCACACTCGTGAACTGGTTGCTTATTTTCACGCCCTCTAAAAATATCCTGGATGACACACAGGTGATGTAACGTGTGGTTTGAGGATTACACTCCATGTATCATTTGGCCAGGGGATATTTATGCAAGAGCACGGCCTTTTGTGTTTTATTGCTCAACTTCTGGCAGCCAAATGTAACGTGTTGCACAGTAAATAGTTGCCGCAATACAGAGGAACTCTAAAGTCTTAACGTAATTGCTGCATTTTTTTATTTTTTTGGTGTTTATAGAACCTGAAGAGAAAGTCGTCTGGCCGCCATGATGTCCTGCAGCCCTGCCAGTGAAATTGCACCGATGTGGTTCAAGTGGCCAGAAAGTGCATCGCTGACAAAGACCATCACATGAAATGAGAAGGAAAAGTAAAACTGAAGAGTTTTTTTTTTTTGTGTTGTTTTTTTTAAAGCAACATCTCTCAAATGTAAATGATCAATTGTATCAATTTGTGAGCCAAGGACACAAGTTACTGAACCTTTCATTGTTCAAAAAGGACGGTGGTTATTTACCTGGTGTCCTATCAGATATTTATGTTCAACGATGTGTGATTTCAAAGCGAGACTCTTAAATTCTCCCTTTCTTGCTATTGTCACGTGTATTCATTCAGACTGAAAGAGGCAAACTGACTCCTTTTTGTATACTGTCACACTACAAAATAAGCAAGCTTTGGTTTTTTTTTGTTGTTTTTTTTTTTGCACAGTGGGGATACATTTTTACGTTTGTGTGTTTTTGTGTCACTATGTGTTTTTCATGCCGTTTTACTTCACGGTAATGGAGGAGATTTTTGCCATAGTGCCTGTAGTGCTTGTTTTGCAAGCCTGAACGCCGCTTTCTCTTGCTATTTCTCTGGGATCGAATGTATCACATTTCACCTAACAACTCCACATATCCTTTCCATATTTTGCTTTTCCAAGTTTGAATATTTATTTTCCCTTGTGTTTAGTTTCAGCGTTCCAGTACATGCTGATCATTTAACGGAGTTCCCTCAAACTGAATCTTAATTTTCATTGTCTGCTACGCACAAATGTAAGCACCAATATTTTTGTTGTAACACTGCGTGCTGTTAATAATATCTTTTGTAAATGTAAGTGTACATAGTGTAACTGGAGATGGAAGGGACCTGGAACTCTTGAGTCTTTTAATGAAAATGTGTGTTTTTGTACGAACGTGTTGACACTGAATGGAAAGCACGATCTGTTGTGTGAAACTTTTTGTTAATGTTAATGCTTGAGATACTTGAAATTTGTCTTTTGTAAAAACTTTTATTATATTCTTTATTTATTTTTATGTAGTGTTGGATGACTGCTTGGAGCGACCTTGTTTTAATCTGAGGACTATGCGAGAGAGGACAGCATGCTGTACACTTGACTTTGCATCTGCTGGACCAATAAATGAACTCTGGGCAAATATACAGTGTTTGTTGTTTGCTTATTTGAATTGTCCAACATTAATATTCTGTCATCCCCTTTTGTGTTTCCATCTATGGCGCTAATAAGCAGTGTTCTGTCACCCCTGCCTCCACTATCACACCCGTTCACAACATCCATGAGTCACACACTGGGTTTCATGCTGCTTATCAGGCTAATTGTGATGGGGTGCGTTCAGGATGTTGCTGTGAAATTGCATCAGCGTGGATAATAAAAACTCTCTCTCCAACACGATTGCGCACAGAACGAGTTCATTGTACTCTGAGGCCAAGTGGTTTGAGGACAGAGTGGTCGATGAAAATATTGACTGATGATAGCTTCGCAAAGGTATTTATAAAAGAATTTTGGAATGAAACCTTTATCTACATTGTTTCCGAAATGGTACAAAGGTGTGCAGAAAAACGTGGGCGCCAACATGTTACAAAAGCACTGCAGGTATTAGTCACAAGCGCTGCCGACAGTTATTTTATTTTTTATTTTTTTTGAGGATTGCCATGACATTTTATACGTCCACATAGCCCTCAGGGTGAATTGTAACAACCTTGGTGATTCCTTCATTATTTATCTAGTGAATCAAATTACATTTGTCCAACACATACTAAAACTTATGAAATTCCCATCAGCCTCTGCTGTACCTTTTGTGTACTAAATTAGCAAATGTTAGCATGCTAACGCACTCAACCCAAACGGTGACCATTACTGCTAAACATGTCGGCATTGTGTTGGCGTGCTGACGTTGGCATTTAGCTCAAAGCACCACTGTGCTTCAGTACCCCGCAAAGACTCTAGACTCTTACTTTGACATAGTGGAGCTCTTTTTTGTTGTTGCAAAGTTCAGCTCTTGGCCATTTTTGACTTGACCCTACCTTTTTACAAACTAAAATTGCAGTCTAAAATTGTTGGCAGACATTACAGGTCCTTGAAGGGAAAAATGTTCACTAAGTTACGTCCAGATACTTGTTTGTACCAGGTTTCACATGACTGCTAACCAGCACAGTTTGACTGATCTTCTACCATATTGATGGTTTGAATACATGATGAATATTCATTTAAAGGTGGGATTAGGTATTGGATTAAAACACACACTTTTCAAGCTGCCAGGTATTGAAATGCAAAGGTCAAGTGTTTTCACCACTTTCCATATGTAAATGATCTGATAGCCTGCTTTTACTGCGTCAGGTCAACCTATTGCAAGGTTAAATGAGGTTTTATAAAGAGTGAAACATTTACAGATTGGTGGTGTGACGACTCCGGCGACAGCTGAGATCCTAACAAATCCTAACAAAAGCATTTAAGTAGTTTGAAGTTTTCTAATTTCAAATTGGAAGTGGCCTTTAGTTGGAAGCCTGTTAGAGCATGTTTTTTTTATTATTTTCTGTTAATATCACAGTACATTGATTCTAACTTCCAAAATAGTCCACATACAAACATAAGAAAAAGTTAACTATGCACTAAACCATTTGGAACCGTCATAAGTAAATTCTTCACAGAATGAGCATTCAGTATGGAATTGGACTAATCTTAATGCCAACTGATTGTTGACATAAATTTCCCCGTCACATGAGCTGGACATTTGCCAGTCTAGATGCTGTATATGGTGGCATGCCGTTTTCTCTCCTCTCCTCTGTGTCTCTCCCACTCACTCATTCACCCACACACATACACTCTCTGCATTTGCCAGTCGAATGTGGTATTTCCTCAAGTCTGAATCATGGGCAAACTGAGTGTCTTGGCTCAGAATGGTCATCCTGTGGGCAGATTTGCTATGTGACTGCTGTCAGGTTCACCACTTACTGCTCTGTCTCATTCACACACAAACACACACACTGACACACGCATAGATACACACTCGTGTATGTGACTTCAGACAGGTTTACCCTTTCCTCAGCACTCACAACGTCACTGAAACTCTAAAACCTACTTTGCATTCTAACTTTGCATATTGTTGTCATTCATAATGGGCCACAAGTTATACATTTAGCCTAAAGTAGATGTGCTTGTGGTTTGGCATTGGTACTGGCTGTTATGCTGGTATGTGTGTGTATATCTCTGTGGGAGAGAGGAGTTGCTGTGTCAGGCAAATGAACAGTACGTGCGCTTGGTGTTAACAGGCAGCGCTAAGCCAGCAGCTCCACAAATAGCCGCTTAATTCTGTGTTGACGACGAACTGTGTGCGTTCCCAATCTCTCAGGTTAAAGGTAGGCTATACAGAGAGAGTGATGGAGACCGGCCCAGTTGGTCACTGGAGTCGGTTCCACCAAAAACCATCTTCACGCACTTTTTCACAGACTGATTCGCCGTCACCAGGTGGGTGACCCGGCATCGTGTCTCACCCTCTAACTTTGTCGCTCCTTTATCATGACTCAAGCAGCTCGTCCTCCTCTTCCCGCTTAGCTCTTCCTTATTAGCTGTCCCTGTCCCACTTGAGCTCAAGGTGATCTTGGCTACCTGTACCCTTCACATGCAGAGTACATACACACACTCATGTACAGCCATATGCGGACACATACACACACCCAAACATAAACTCTTTGACTCAAATGGACCCAAAAATACTCACATTCCCAGTAGCTGACATCATGGTTGAAATTGTTAGCTAAAAGTCATGGTAGAACTAGATGGCTGAAATGAATAGATAAATGGTTGACATAGCTGGGGCAATGCACATACGACAAGGGTGTAAATGCCCTGACCAGTGATTCCCTGGTTTGATCCTTCACATTGACAGTTCAATTGTAAGAAAAAGTATTGTAACAATATCCACTTTTACATCATTAATAGTTAATATCCAGTTTATTATATAAAATATGCACATGTTTGGAACATGTCGGGTGGTGCTGATGAAGGGGTGCTCTAAGTTCATCTGACAGGGCTGTGGCGGTATGTCTGACAAAAAAAGCTAAAAAGGGTTGGGAACCAGTGGCCTACATAGATTCCTTTGTACCTGCATTGCGTCACTGTGAGTACACGTTTATGTCTTTATGACTGTTGGACATTAGCAATCACATGTTCACAAAGCCTTGCCCGTTTCGCCGAAGGGACACAGCAACATCACACATTCCTGTCAGGCTCGTGAATGGATGTTCGCCCGTTCCAAAACCCTGAAAAACTAATTTACTAGACTATCTAGTATATATATTGGACTTTTTTTTGTTTGATTGTCAAAAAAACACGCTTAAATGTAATCATTTAAATAGAAATACTTTAGGGAAAATCCAAAAACTTCACCCCCTCCCCTGAAAGCCCTGGTCTCTAGTCCCTGAGCTGTGAAAGTCTATTACTGAAGTAGTGTTACTACGAAACCTTGTGTTTTTTTATATCTGTTTGGTAAAGAATGCATTGCCTCCATTATTCGTGCCGTTGGAGTGAAAACTCATCCCTCTCTCTTTGTGCAGAGGCCATTGATGGGGAGATTTTGCCCTGAATGCAGAGGATAAGTTATTCAGCAGGCCTTGAATGGAACAGGGCAGATTAAATAGACCCTGTGTGATCCCTGATCACACTGGCGCTGAAATAAAAGCCCTTTTACGTGATCCTCTGCACAGTTCCATCATCGTCACAAAAAATTGTCTTACTTGTAGTAAGTCATCCTAACGTTTAGTTTTGTGTCACATTGCATTGATAGATTATGAATTTCACAGACAGCCTCGCTTTTGTCAGTGCTTTATAATTTTTACTAATGCAAAGTTACAGTGTATAGACAAAGGAAAACTACATTCTGAATATGAATATAGGTGGTTCAGAACTATTAAATGTAATAAAACCAACAAGCCAACAGTTTCAAGTATAATTGAATAAATTCCTCTTACATATTAAAGTGCGCTAAATAACAGCAAAATTACAATGTGAAAAATAATAAATACTGTATATGCAGTATGTGAATAAACTTCATGTTGGCTTTCAGTTTTAGACATTAAGGATAACGGTGAAAGTGGAGGGTTTTGCTTTGAGCGGATTATATGTGACCGGTTTCCAGTTGCTTTTTATGTCAATAAAACTTAGTGCCTCTTTTGTGTCACATCCTTTCTTACTGTAAATCTTGTACATCCTGTACTCACTCCCATATGTTCCCTTTGCAATAGAGAACATATGAAAGTGTTCCCACCAAGGGGGAATTTACAATATAAAATAGCTTTTTAAAGAATATAAATAATAGTCAAAAGCAATTAGAGTTTTTATTACTTGTAACTGGGGCCAATACATTAAATAATGTCGTTGCAATTTTAATGAATATAATCAGTGATTAATTAAGTGATTACTTATCCCAAAATGGGTGCCTGGTTTGTGAACCTAAACCTTATGCCAAGAAGTGCAGAAAACCTTCTTGCCTGAAGGCGGACTGCTGACATTGGCATTCACCGTCCAGCTATGGTGGAAAGACAAACTGAGTCACATTGCAACAGATATCTTCTCATTGCCTGTATGTCAATATCCAAGCCCTAAACCTGTTTCTGAGCAGGTCTGCTGTGATCACCACCCTAATCTCATCTAAATTAGACAAGCAGATAGGTCCGATTTAGGGGCCAACCACCTTGGCAGTCGACACATCATCATCATTCCCTTTGGGCTCAGATGGAGACTAGATTAGTCACTGGATTGAAAAAGAGCTACATCTCCAAAGCAGGAAAGTTGCCAGGGTGGCAACAGAGTGCTTTTGACGTTGTTAGACAACATTGGCTTACCTCCTGTTATATCGGTGTCCTGACTCTTTCTAAGTCCTCGCCAAGCTAATGGGTTAGAGATAGCTGACTAATAGGATAGTCCCGGGCTGCAAACACGCCAGTAGGACATTAGGACAGAGAGGAGAAGAGGAGGTGAGACGGGAGAGAAGATGGGGAAGGAAAGGAGGGGACAAAAAGCGGTGTGACCTTCTGTGTGGCTCGCTGTTTTTTTGTTGTTTTTATGAACAAAATGATAATATCCAGACGTTCATGTAGAGAACAACGGCACATACGAATCAAATCGAAAGCACACAAGCGCATATGAAGAACATAAAATGAAAATATTGACTTTGTGCGCGGCACACGCTCCTCGCACTTTGCACCAAGTTGACTGACTCGCTGTGTAGCCATGGTAACCTGCGGGTGATGTGAGTCGGGCTGGTCAGTGCAGCAATAAATCATCGCTCATACTATTTTGATGAAGAGTAAACTTAGACAGATGGCTCCTAAAAGAACATTTAGGAGGGGCGCAGAAGGGCGGGAGAAGGGGAAATTGGAAATGGAAATAAAGAACACAGGATAAAGGTATGTGATGTGAATCGGACTGTCGGTTTTTTTTTTTTTTTTGGTTTTTGCAACATCAAAGTTGTGTTTTTGAACAAATTACACTGAACATAGCCACAATAATGCTTGCCTGCCAAGCTGCCTAGAAAGTAACGGGTGCATTATTAATTTTAGCTGAAATGTTTTTCATTAAGTAGAACAAGCTTGATTTCTTGCAGTTTGCTTTCAAGTTATGATATGTCGGCACATCTACACACTCCTCTGACAAGACAGCGGCTGCAGAGGTCATAACATGAGGTACCACAGGCTTCTACAGCCTCGTAGCCTCTACAGATACGTGACTGTATCTACAGATACTTTGCAATTGTTAAGTGTCTCTTGACTTTTCAAATTTGAATATATTTTAATATGGATGTTTTCTAATCAAGTTAGAGATCTGTTGATAATTCATTTGTGCATCTCTATTGTGTGTGTGTGTGTTCATTCAGTTAAGAGCCGTGTGTGGGATTTGGTGGTTGCGCTGGTCGAGGGTTGGTCACCTTCCACCGAAATCCTGGGGCCGACCCTGTGAGGAGGAGAGGAAAAGAGGAGGGGAGAAGAGCATTCGTGGAAAATAACCGAAAAATGGCGTTCGTTCAGTGTGAGCAAAGTCACGTCCACCTGAACTCATCGCTCCTCCTTCTACCGCTCTCTTCATCTTTCCACCCCTCTTTTTCTTTCCCCCTCTACATGAATAATTGAGAGAGTGATGTGTGCAGGCTCACGTAGTCTCGGCACGACAGAGAGAAAAAAAAAAGAGAAAACTCCTAAGGGGGAGTAATACTCCTGGTGGGGAGGGAGCTAAAAGCAGCAGTGGAGATGCAGCTGTTGAGACACCTACATGTTGATACATCTATTTCCTCCTCTCTGAAGTCAGAACAGTGAGAAAACTTGATGAAATTACGCAGGCTTTCAAAATGCATGGTAATAATGCACACACACACACACACACACACACACACACACACACACACACACACACACATATTTCTCAGATGCAGAAATCGTCTGGAATTAAAACTCCTTGGGTGGAGTCACCTTTGCCAACATGTAGAGACTTTTGTCGACTGTCAGTTTTGAACTCTTCTCAGGGCTGTCTGTGTGTACAGGCCCCAGGGTCTCCTTTGTTATTCTTGTTAAGTCCAGGCAACCTTTATGATTCTTTGCGGCATTCCTCTAACCAACTTTGAAGCAGTACTAATTCATTTATTTGGCCAGTCGGGGGCAGCAGAACAAGCTGCAAGCACAGCGCTGACTTGGACATTTGTTATGGTGAACGAATTAGCAAACGGTTGCCCATGTACACATCCTGCAGACATGGTGAAACATTATGAAGTTGTGTTTCCACGTGACTAATGTGAAATATCCACTCTCCCTTTAGTCCGGTTTTGGTCCTTCACCAACTCCTGAGGGATATATCTGACCCTTGAGCGGCTAACGCTATGTTCACCAGCTGGTCGCTAACCTTGTCTGTGTGTCGTTTGGTGCTGGCCAGGTAGCATACAGCGGGGTTGATCCGAGCTCTTTTGCTGAAGACAAGCAGCCCGCTGTGGCTTGAAAAGGAGTTGCTGAGAGCGATAAGACTGAACCCAAACAGTAAAGTTGCAGGCTGTAAAGCCAAAACAGTCGGCTGAAGGACACTAAAACACTTCATAGGCTGAGGGAGACTGCCGAGGCAGGTGATAAGTCTCTGTGCAGTTGTCACTACGAGCGACCCCTTACACATTCCACATAATTACGTGACCCATTGTTAATGAAAAAAAAAATGCTGAGTAGATTTATGATGAGCACAGTTTCATGTTCTCCTTTTTCCCTTCTGCGACTTGAAGGATGGTGTGTGCGATTCTGGAGAAATGAACGAGAACAGTGAGGGACATTTCCTGTGACTTTTACTTTGATGAGCCAAAATGACAAAATGCTTCATCTTTCTGTGGAGAGGTGTGACGCAAGCAAAAACGCAAGCAGAGATTCTTTCTGCCTCTAGGAACGTTTGCATAGTTAAAAGCACAATTGGTGGTCAAATGGCAAACATTCCACTGCTACTGAATATTTGACTGTGGTTTGTATAAATATTGATGGCCTTTGACCTTATAGCCCAGCCATCACCTCTCCCATGCCACACAAGGTTTCACTTGATCCCCATTACTAATTAAAAGCATGCATGCGTCTGTGTGCAGTGATGCCATCTCTGGGGCAAATGAAGGATGTTGCAATCTGCATATTTGTCTCTAGTGCTTTTCACAAAATTATTAAAAAAGACAATTACTGGAAAAGCACCACCTCCCCAAAAAGGATCACCGGCTCGTCTGGCCTGTGAGTCAAAGTAAGTGTTGACTAAATGTGGGGCCCTAATTTGTGTCTGGACAGGACTCACTGTGTGCTCAGCGAGAGGAAAAACACTGGAGCACCTCGGAGCACCAAGAGTTCATTGATTCTGAGTGGCTTCCAGCTATTGTGTTTGTAACTGTGTGTGTGTGTGTGTGTGTGTGTGTGTGTGCGTGTGCGTGTGCGTGTGTGTGTGTGTGTGTGTGGTGTATTCCAGTGGCAAAGTGCAGGACGAGGCCAAGTCCGTAGATTACATGACATGCAGAATCAACACTGAGGAGAGTAACATTTTCACAACCACATAGTGAAGCACAACTTTCAAAATCTTGAATAAAATTGCAGTTAAATCAATAGCAAAATTATACCAGACGGGGACAAATTCAAAACACAACACATGTAGCAGTTGGAGTTGACCACAGCAACATGAAAGGACACACATTTCACTTAATACCAGCCTCTCGTGAAACTGTTCCGCTGTGAGGAGAGCTGTTTTTTTTCTAAACAAGCCAGAGTTGGTGATGGTTGGAACAGTGGAAAGACTAACAAAGATGGTTTTGGTGAGTTTTATTTTGTTCCTGTCCAGTTTGAATGAAGTGTGTTTTACCATGCTCTGCGAGAGGTAAAATTACCGTTTTTCTCAAGGGAGTCTGGTACGCCATGGCGTCTGAGATGCTGGTGCTCTAGTGTGACATTTAGTGGCAGTGAATGTCATTTACAGCTTTAAAAAATCAACTTAAAATACCTTGTTTTTAGCAGTTTTTTCCATAATGTATTAAACAATATCAAATATACATCTGTTGCATATACATATTCAGTGTTTTTGCTGTATTTTAATTTAGTACATAATTCAATTAACTCCTTGCCTTAGAAACCTCTGTGAGATCACAGCTTGCAAACTTTTTCACCTTTCCTTTCAAGCAATATTCTCCCACATTGTCTACTTTATTGCTTTCTTTTCTGCTTTGTATTGTTTTTATTGGTGACATTAGCCAATTTTCCACACGTGGATAATAACAGCTGTAAACCAAACCAAAAAAAACCCCCCACACACAAACATGTTAAAATTTCCACGCACGTTTAATTTGGGTTTTATGTTAATGACACAAAATCACGGTCGTCCCAACCCGCACATTGGTGTTAAAGAGGAGTTTAACATTTCCTGTCACCGGAGCAGCCAAACCTTTCCTCTAACCCAGCCTATAAATACAGAGGAGGGTGAGGAGCACCCTGGGGTGAGGCAGCTTGGCAGTGAGCTGCCTTATGTCACAGATCCAAAGCACCCATGGAGCCAGTTGTGCCACCTGGTTGTGCTGTGCACCAACAACGGCTCGCCGTTTAAACTTTAGGCTTTTAGTTAATGATCTTATGCAACGGTAGAGTGGCTGGACGTATAAACTGTGAGTGTCTTAGTCGTGGGGACACTCGATTCTGACATTACTGGTACACATACATTATAGTGCTAAAGCTATGAGTTGAGCAGGAAATCAAGTATTCTCCTGGCACAGCAACCTTATAATAAAGAAGTTGACTACTGGCTTTCAGCACTTCCCAAGTGTCTCAAGCCTTGAGACACTTGGGAAGTGCTGAATGACAGTAATCAACTTCTTTATTCTAAGATTGCTGTAATAACATTTTGAAATACCAATTGCTAACCTTGTTCTAAATGTAATTGGCAGGGCTCCCAAATTTCCAGCCCATCTACACTGCATACAGGCAATTGAAACGCAATTATGATCAGTGGCTCCCAGCCCAGCTCTATCAGACAAACTCAAGTACCCCTTCATCGACACCCCCCTCATTTTAGTTGATCTTAAAATTGATGTCATGAAAAACACTTGCTTATATAAAAGTGGATATTGTTACAATAATGTATTCATGCACGTGAATTGTTGATGAAGTTTGCTTTTATGCCGGTACCTCTTGGAGTGGTAGAGCTGGATATTTCAACCATTTATGCATTACTTTTATCCACCTATTTCGACTGTTTACAACATTTCCATGCACCCCTGGCAGCTGCAGAAGTACTCCCTGCGGTACACACAGCCCTGGTTGGGTATCACTGTGCCCCACAAGGGCTCAAGATAAGTCAAACTATTTCTGAAATAAAATCCTGAGCAATCCCGAGGGACACCGAGCAAATCAAGTGATGAGCTGAGAGCCCTGCCGACATGTTGAATATGTTTCCTGCATTATGCCTGAGTATCAGTCATCAACATTACCAGACTCCAAGAGTGTGAGAGCGAATGGCAAAGACGAGATATGATGTGTGAAAACACCTCTCCACACTGAGATTACGCAGCATTTTTGAATTGTTTGAACTCAGGGGTCAAACATGATTTCAAATTTGAACTCTGCCCTTGAAGGATTATCGAGGAGTCAGTGGAGGCAGACAGGACAGGATCAGGATCAGAAATGCTTTACTGTCAGAACTGCTTGCCCCTAACCCTCAGTGATTTGTAAAAGTGAATTTCTCATGTCTGACGCCACAAAACCTGATACCCAACTTGACCTCCAGTTTTGATTTCAGTGCCTGCGTCAGAGGTACGAATCCCCAAATCAATCGGATTCCTTACAAAAGAGTTGTATTGTTCTGAACTACAATGCATCATTCTTTTTAAGGAAGCACTTCATCTGAAACTGTGTGAAACACCAAGGTACACATGCCGTACACAGAATCAGAATCAGTGTTGCAAAAAGTCCCTTAACGTAAATTTCCACTTACACTCAGGATGACCTTCATTCCGTTCACAGCCAATTATCACCCCCGTGTTTCGTTCAGCTGACGAATTATGTAGTTATCTGTGGTTAGTTTTCCCCCCATTTTGGGGCTTTTCAAACCGTTCAAAACAATTTTCTACGCTATCATTTGTCACGGTAGATTGGGTGCATTATGGACATATTGGGTCGGTGACATTTGTAATAAAGAAAACACTGAAAATAACAATGTATTAGCGCAATTCCCCACATAGCTCCGGAATCGACAGACTCTTATATTACCCAAACATTTCGTGTCCTATCTGTGGGGCAGCTCTAATGGCCTTATCCAGGACCCTTTACAAACCTGCTTTCAATCTGCATGCTTTCAGAGCACTTTTTACAGTGTAAAGATGTAGACAAAAAGGGAATTACCCTGTATCCGGTTAATTAACTAGTTCTTTTGGTGCTCTAAACATGTCTTTGTGAATAACGCACTAGTAGTTTGAGCCAGTGTGGACACTGAGAGCAAAATACCAAACCAATGGCAGCTTTTCCATTAAAGAAAAAATTATTATCTCCAACGAGACCGCTCAACCTGCAAGCTATCATCAGGTTTCTCTCTGTGGCAGGTCTTTGGCTCTTACACAAACTGCTCCTTAATCCGTCAAAGCACCGTATGAGAGCTGGTCTAACGCTGAACATATCATGACAGTATCTGCTCTTAGCTGCTGTATATCCTCTTAACCCTCAGGATGCACGGCCCACTGACGTAACACCAGTCTCTAGACGAGGCATTAAGTGCACCATACATAATGATGGCCACTGCATACATCCGACGTGAAGCTCTAATTCTGCAATGCTGCAAGTCACTTCTTCAAAGTTATAGACTGTCACAGCTAAGGTCATAGTAAAGACCTTAAATGTCTCTCAGTCGACCCATCACCAGCCGTTTCAGTTTCAAAAGCCCAGACGTTTCAGATTTTAATTAATCTTAATTTCACCTCAAGACAGCGGGGGTCTGTGTGCAAGAAACTATGTCTCACAGAGAGCACGATACTGTAAAATCCGTGTCGAATCTGACTTTTTTTTATGTAAAACAAATAATTTTTATTGAGGGCGGAATCCAAGTGAAGCAGTATAAAGCAGGACCTTTTCTCAAATTATGCATCTATGACTTGCTAATATAAACCTACAATGAGCTTTTGATCTTCAAGCTATTTCTTATATCCAGTAATTAGACAGGCACGGTATTGACACTGAATTTTGATATGACTGCATTACCGTCCCGTCCACAGCTACAAAACCTCTGGAAAACCTGTGTGTGTGTGTGTGTGTGTGTGTGTGTGTGTTTCAACGCCACCCTTAAGAGGCAACACTTTGCCTGCTGTCACCGTAGATTAGGGTGTGGTCAGCAGAACAACGTTAATGAAAGTTTGGTCATAGCAGTAGAGCAAGACCAAAACTAACAGGTAATAAATAACATATGTATTAAACGTGTGCGACTATCTAGCCATTAAAGAAGCTTAATTGACTGAAAAATGACTACATTTACCCTTTCCCGACTAAAAGGCAGTTTCTTGTTTTAGTGTGGTAATGCTTGTGAACCATCAATGATGCGAATTTCAAACAAAATCTTCCCTTATAATGATCAACATGGCTTTTGTCTTCTAGTCTCTGCTGCATTGTTCTGCGTTTTTAACATTATATTCTGTTTGCCTGTGGGTGGTAGTGATGGAGACAAACCAGTTCTTGGAAGCTGTCATTTACTTTAAACCAGTGATAGTCCTCTTTATTATGCAGTCCACTGTGTGCAATGATTGCAGGTTGGTGTGTGTGACAGATACATGAGAGTTTGGATGACTGGAATGACCCATGAGTCATAAATCTGGATGTTGACTGTGTCCACTAATATACAGTATGTCTAATATGAAAACCAGAAGTCCACGAGCATCACTTCTACTCCCCACAAATTTCAATTCCTGTTTTCACTCATTTATTTCTTACATGCCATAAAGTAAAATAAGACACCGCGTCCGTGCTAGCGCCAGCAAGCTAACATTTTTGACTCTCTTAAAGAATTGCTTAGACATTTTGGGGAATACGCTTGTTTATTTTCTTGCCAAGAGTTAGATGAGAAAATTGATACCAATCGCATGTCTGTAAGGTAAATATGAAGCTACCACCAGCAGCCGGATAGCTTAGCTTAGCACAAGTTTGTCAAAATCCACGTACCAACACTTCTAAAGCTAACATGCTGTATAGCATTAGTTTAATCTGTACAGACACTTAACTGTAAAAACAACATTTTGTGGTTAAGATTAATATAATTAGTGAGCTTTAGAGGTGCTGGTACATGGATTTTGTTATCTTTTGACAGAGCCAGGCTAGCTGTTTGTGCTAAGCAAAGCTAACCGGCTTTAGCTACACGGCTACATGGGTGCGATGTCAATCCTCCCATAGTCCTGGCAAGAAAGGGTAAAAGCATGTTTCCCAAGATCTTTCATGACCCAACCTGTGCTTGTATTTAAATTAATTTCACGGTTAAAGTGTCAAAAATAAACTCTGCTAACGTTTCATCGGTCCAAGTTCTGGCACTATAATTAGTTTCCGCCTGCTAAAAGGAACCGGCATTTAAACTGTAAATTATAGGAAGGTATTTGGAAAGAGCTATGTAATTTGGTGCTATTCACAGGGAAAATGGAGACAGTGTTAGCACGCTTCCAGTTTAACTGGTAGTGTCAGGTGTGCTGAACAGGACAGCATCCAGTTCAGCAAATATGGAGAATACTTAATGAATGTTTATTTGGGGTCACATGCAGCAGTTCTTTTCGGAAATGAACAGCTGCTTATAAAATCAATTAGTTGATTAAACTGTTAAAACATCAGAGGAAAAGATCAGAAATTGATTAACCTATGAAATAGTCAACATACAATCATATCTTATTGTATATACTTAGTATATCATTTAGTCTGTCGATGAGTCTATTGAGTATTAGTATTGATTCTGAGCCAGAATTACTACACGACTAGTGAGGTTTGAATTGACTTCACAGCAGGATCTTCTACAGCACGTCGCACTGCAGCCGGACAGACAGACCCATTCAACCTGCTGCTCTGTTGTATCCGATAACCCCACTGTCTAATCACACTAAACTACACCGTAGCTCAAGGTTCACCTGTCATCTGTGACCCCAGTCGTTACTGTGTGTGTGTGTGTGTGTGCGTGTGCGTGTGCGTGTGCGTGTGCACGTCTGGAGGAGGTTAATCTGTCTGTCTTGTCTGACCGTCTGGTGGTCTCTGTATGTGTTGGGATCGGTGCGTCCTGATAAATTCATAATTGCATCTAATCTGAACTGACAGCCTTTCCTCACATCCGCTGAGCTCTGAGCTCACACAGGCTGAAGATTCAAATGAAATCGCATGAAACACACACACACACACCCACACACACCCACACACACTGTTTTGGAATGATTCCCAGCATGACTCACTTTCACTGACCACACAGATGAGTGAGTCAGACGCTCATGTGAGGGGAAGGAAAGTCAAGTGTTCCCTTGTTTCCCTTGTGAGTTTTGGATGAATTGACATGAAGGGAATGTGCGCCCTCTTCAGGACAGAGAGTGCATAACAGAATGTCCCGCAAGCTCTCACTAAAATTGACTGCAGCTTGTTCTAATGATTGAGATGTGACTGATCCAACTAATTGGTTTCCATGTTCCAACATGATGTCATACAGTTCATTTTCTGCTGCTGTTACAATGTGAAGGTGGTGTAACTCTACCAAACACATACCAGCTGGACTAAAGAATGACTCAGATCTATCCAATTAGGTCAGGTTAGTAGCTAATCGTGGACTGGAAAAGGCTCCACTCAGTGGAGCAGGCTCATTTGAAACAGAGAAGCTGCTGCTGACAGCCAATTAGGGCCTGGCATTAATGGAGTTAATGTCACAATTAATAGCTGAAGGTCCCATTTATTCAATAAATACTTTAACTGATGAAAACTGAAGAATATGGCACATGTAACTAAAACAGACGGGTCTTGTTGAGGAGACACGTCCAGTAAATGCAGCCTCATCTGGAAATGAGCCAACATCCTGTTGCCGTGGCAGCATATGAACCCAGCACCGAGGTGACTGTGGTGGACCCTGGCTGCCGGCAGCAAAATGAACAGGAATTGTGCTAACTAATAGGATTATGACTCAGCTGCATGGAGGAGTGCAGTCAGCAGTGCAATGTGTGTGTCGTTGTTGTTTATTTATCCATGGGAGTATGAGGGTGTTTTTTTTTTTTCACTTTTAGTAGCTTGTGGTTTGTTCTTCAGGGGAATTTAGGATTTCATTTCATTTCATTTCTGAACCTGCAAAATAATAAAAACGCGTGAAACAATGCTTTACAGTTATGAATGTGTCTCTTCCACCTCCCAGGTAGCCATTGTTTTCTTTTTCAATCAGATTGATCGTTTGGGCACTTGTAACTTGCATGAGTTTTAGATCAATTCAACTGTATTTCTGTGGTTGTACTCATCATTGTGCTGGTGTGCCTCCATTCTTCTTATGTGCGTTTCCCCATGCCAGAATATGAATGACACCGCTAAAGGGCATCGTTTGCTTCCATAATATCTGCTGAGGCACTTTGCCTGGATTTCACTGGAGCTGCTTAATGCTGCTCTAGAAGAGCACACCAACCTTCCCTGCTGTGTGGAATTAGTCCAACTTTGCAGCAATCCCGCCACCTGCTGGACATAGAAAGTAACACTGCTACATCTGACTGCTAAACCGCAGTTACTGCAACAGAGCTTTTTCGCAGCACACATTTTTGACGTGTCACAGTAGGAAAAGCACAGGTGTCAATACGAACATGGTTGCCAGTTCCAGAGCCCTTGCTATAGCGTGGCTAACTAGAACCCTTCAATGGAACAGAGCTTTCTTTAATGGCCTATTACTTGTAGACTGGCATCGTTTATCACTGTACATCTTAAACATGTACTATCCCACAGGTATAATACATAATGCAAGGTATGTTGATTATGTGGTTGGAAAATTGAAATAAAATTGTAGGAAACCCATAGAAAGGGAAATCAGCAACTCCCCTCAATCAACGTTAACATTATGATGAACAATTATTTTGTATGACAAAAGAAAACCAAGCATCAAGCTTTAGGCGATTGGCTGATTGGCAAAAGGTGTGTAATCGGGGTGGACTGATGCACCCAAATGGCTTGTTCCAGGACAGGGTGCTTGGAGGAAAAAAGAAAAAGGTGTTCAAATACAGAAACATTCCATGGAAAGGGAAAAACAGCAACCTTCCGGAATCAGCTGCCACATTGATGACATCATATCATTTCGTATGACGTGCAAAAAGCACTACAAATATGTTCCCGCGTGAGGTTTTTAGAAACCTTTCTGCAATCCATTGTTAACCCTAACCCACATTAATACAATGCACATTTAATGTGATGTGCTGTTAGTGCTACAGTATCTGGTTATAAAAGGCAGGCCTGACATGATGTTTGATGTTTATAAATCTGCTAAATGACTAAATGTTATAGTTTGTATAGGCTTTTTTTTATGCAACTATGACTTTGCCACCTGAGATATTTTTGATATTATTTTTAAATGATGCTCATGTCAACTTCACATCCTTTAAAGTTACTTCGTTAATATAACAATCTCTGTGGTACTGTAGGTTTCTTCCTTCGTGTACGAGAATTAGAAACTCCCCATAAAGACTGACGTGTACTGACCCTTAAATAAAAACACATGAAATAAGAAATACGTAGGGTGGTCATTTTAAAAACGCAAAACAACTCATCTATTCAAACTGATAATGAACCAATTACTGAATGTCAAAAAAGGGCCGACAGTATGTGAAAGAGACTCGCTTACCTACATTCGGACTAATAAAAGAGTATTTTTGCACATACCATATTGCATTTGATAGCGGGATGTTTTTTGGATTTTCCAATTTCTTCATTTTTACGGGGAAGCATACATACATGAGCCTGCTGCGTGGGCACAATATTCATTTCTTCAACGCTGCAAAATAAAATTGACTGTAATCCCTCAGTTGTTGGCCAGCTAATTGTGTCCATCTGACTGTGTGGAAGAAAGTTTCAAAATTTTGTGGGCAAAGAATTGTGACAAAAATGAGCCGTTACTACAAGCGCACACTAGATGGTGCTACAGGGTTTAATATTTGAGCAGGAACCACGGTTACATTAAATACTGTATTATTTATTACCATATTATACACTATACATAGATGTCAATTACAAACGCTACAGATTACATGGAAATAAAACTTCTCACCTTAACCGAGACAAACTGCCACTAATAAATGAAGTAATTCTGTGTTTCATTAATCAAAGGGACATACAGGGGTGACAAGCCATCAAAATAAAAATGTGAATATATTCAGGACTAATGCTCTTATTATTTACTCATGCAACTTGAGCTATGAAGTGAGTGAAATTGGAATTTTACTGTGTCAAGAAAACTCCGATGCCCGAACGACAGGGGAGCCACTTAATTTCCCTGCGAGCAAACTCTAAATCAATGTGGCATGGTCAAGAGGTTCATTTCCAGAAGGACAATTGCAGGGAACCTTACTGGCTGTAGGTGAGAGGGTCAAAAACATTGTTCTGCCTGTCAGGAGAATGAATGCGCTTTCTATTTTTGCTGCGATGAGAGCACGTAAGTGCTGGGCTGTGAGAACAATGTTAAAAAGTCTCTTGCAGAGAGACTTAAAGTGATATTTATTATGTTTTAAAGTGATATTCTCTATTTTCTGTCTGTAGGGCAGGTGTGGTCTGTCTTGTGTAAAAAAACAACAACAATGAAGTGGTTGGATTGTCGCCTTGTATGTATATTTATAGAGTTACACAAGGACACAAGGGAGTCAATGTAAGGTAAGCAGCGTTTACACACATAGGAAGATACGTGCTGCACTCTGGCTGCCGTAAATGATACATAACATACAATACCATTATCATATTCCAGCAAACCAGCAAATGTTTCCATGTTGAATAAAAGCTGACCTGTACCCTCAAAAAACTAGCGGGAATACAGTGCTTTGACAAGCAGTGCTACAATACATGTGACATGGAAGTCGCCTGAAGAGCGGTGATGCAGTTTGTTGGAAAGGAATGGTTCGGACAAACTATGAAGGAGCCAGCTTTAAATCACAAAGGATTATGGGTAAAAGAACACGGATGCAAGCATGGATGGTGTTTGGACTGATGCTCATACGCAGCGGCTACTGCCTGTGTATTGAAGAGAGCAACCAGCCACACTTCCGAAAACAC
>CM022484.1:19917770-20011505 GCA_011952105.1 Coreoperca whiteheadi
AGTTGTTCCCCCCCTCCCCCCTTAAACATTTTTTATTCACCCCCCCCCCCCCCCCTCCCATTTCCTTTGTGTTGAATGGGAGAATGTATCCATCGACAGCACACTCGAAAACCGCCCGTATTTAGCGCGCAGTCTGTCAGGTTTGAGTATATTTCATTTTGTCACTTTTCCAGTGTGAGCACACTCATAACCTGCTTGGTATTAGTGAGTAGCATGTCTAATACCATCAGTCCAATAAACAAGCTGCTTCGGACTCACGTGACCGTTGTTTACAATCTGATGAACTAATTACGCAACATGGAACAGTTTAAATGTCTAAACTATAATTGAGAGCAAAGGCAAAATGTGCCCAACACCATGTTGCTTGTGCTTGCGTGCATTTCATATAATCAGGCTGGACTTGCTCTCACTGTGCATGCTGCCTTCTGGCAAAAGCTTTCTTGGTAGATTATTATGAATGCGAATGCTGTTGCATAATAAAACACATTCTGCTCCAAACACCACACTAACACCTTGCAGCGGGGCGTGTCACCTCCTCATATGTGAGGGAAACGTAACAAATAACTTCATTCTTGATTTACAGTAGGCAGGGTGCTGTGGATCTCACCTTTGACCTCTTGAAGACTGACTTCTGATTCTGCTATTGTACAACAGCTACGGTAGCTGCCTACAATGTGAACGTGCATCATGTTGCTGTTGGACTTTCACAACAGGGTACAGTATGGATTTTACCCGAACCTTACAACTGTTGCTGCTCACTGTAAAGTCTTCTTCTATTCTGAGTATCACATTTATTGATGTAACCCTGGGAATATATGTAGCCCATCTTGGGTCACTGCTTACAGTAAAACTGTGATGGTTCCCCTGAATCATACAGCTAAAGTCAATGTTTTAAATGGATGTGCTGCTGGGAAACGAGGGGCCTCTTCAGTCCCAGACACTAATGTTTTAAGGGTACATACATAAAGTTAGTGTTCTTTCTGCGATTTCAGAAGGTTACAGGACGGCATCTTGAAGTAATCCTTAACGGAATATTTCGGCATTTTGGGAAATTCGTTATCTTGCCAAAAGTTGAGAAGACCGATGCCACTCTCATTTATATATGAGGCTACAGCCAGCCGACTGGAAACAGGGAGAAACAGCTAGCACGGCTTTGTCCAGAGGTGACAAAATCCAGCTAGCAGCAGAGGCTCCAGGAAGTCCCTGCACCCGGCCAAGAAATAGTCCCACACAACGCCACAAATCTACGAATTCTGGTTTACAGATGCTGGTATACGTCAGGCTAGCTGTTCCCCCCCCATTTACAGTCTTTGTGCCAAGCTAAGGTAACTTCATAGTTAACGTATGTATGTATTATGAATAAATCAGTGTACTTCCCAAAATGTTGCAAGTTTCATGTATCATGATATGGCTGTTTTTGTTTCTATCTAACAAAATGTGGATTATTACATGCAGGATTTATAATGTCACTAGTTTTGGCCCAAAATGATGCAGCAATTTGCCCAACACTGTTTTACTGCTGTTTTGCTGTCTGGCCTCTCCCTCTTCCTGTCTTCATTAGTCGCCTCCAGACTGACCGGATAAATTTGATCAGAGTTGCAGATCATTCCGCCACGCCGGCTGAGGACACAGTGTGAGGATATATGAAGATGCATATGCGTGATTGTTGAGTGTGTGCATGTATCTGTCTTGGTCTGCTTTTCCACGCCATATTTTCAACGAGATTTGGTTTTAGTAGAACCAAATCTAGAACAGTCTTGGTAATGACTGAAAACTCCTGGCTGGTGGGTGTCAGGCCTGCTTCAAGCGATCTGCGGCAGGACCCAGAGGAGTATTTCTCCTCATGTACCGCCTCACATGAAGAACAAGTGGCAGAACGAGCTTGCGCTGCTGACAGATGTATTGCCTTTGGCCCCGAGCCCACAGCTTCCTACTATGTTCCCGCTTAGTAATCACTCAGGAATAGTTGAACGACTTCCAGTAGAAATAGTTGAAGGACTATCTCTCTCCCCTTCTCTTCACATCACTTCCAAGGACAGTGACCAGAACAAATTTGGGAAAATGATGCAGAATCTGTTATTTTCATTATTTGTCTCTGCGTACAGAGGACCAAAAAAAGATATTTTCCATAACTGGGCCTTTAGGATTATACAGCAGTAAATAAAGCGCGTCAGGAATAGCAACAATGTGAAATGTGACCATGGCAGAAGCTAAAGTTAAATAAAGAGACAGTACACTATAATTGGAATAAGGTCGTAGAAACTCATCACCTTTTTGATTAGTTTATGTTTGCTTTCATCAGAGAGGTCGAAGGCTGTTGTGTTCACATGATGTGACGAGTCTTGTCATTTAGTGTACGCTGATGTAACTGATATGGAAACAAATGACTGTTTGGAACATGATTCCTCAGCCTGAGTGCTTCAGCCTCGGACCGTCGTCTTGGGAAATATACAGTGGCACAGAAAGCTGATGTCTCAGCAGGCATTTTTACTGATGCCTTTGTCACATGGCTGCATGTTGTGCCCATGACATGAACATCATATTCATAATCACAACAGTGTGGTCAGTTGCACTTGTCATATTTTCACTACAACGGAATCATTTCATTCCAACAGCTTTCACATCTTCTTTCTAGAAACTCATTACAGGGATGCCACGCTGTAAGACCTCCGTATTCTGACCCCACACCCCACCACCACTCTCTGTGTACTGTATATGCATTAGGTAGTGATCGGCAGTTTGTGGTAACTTGGTTAAGCACAGTTTCATTTAGTAAAATGCCATCATGTAAGCACAGCATACAAACAATAAAGGCCTTAAAACTACAATTATACTTGGGGCTATAAGATGTGGAGTCAAGAGTACGTAATAATGCAGGTGTTGCCTTAAGGCCCCTAAGTCAATTTATAATGTTTATTAGTGGTGCATCAAGTATTAACAAAAAAACATCTGCAATTACTACAATTATGGCAAACTACTTATCACACAGGTTGACCTGGGGTCTGTTCCCTGAGGGTCTGGGGCTCCAGTTTCCCGCTTCGACCGGCTGTTAATCCAGCCTTGTCTGGTGGTTTTTGATTTATAAAATGAGCAGGATGATTATCTTTAAACAGGAAAGCATACCTACCCAGTAAAATTAGGTGATTTGCAAGTGAAGATATCCAAGGTAAAAGTGGGCTGTTTTTGGTTTAAGAATGACAGTTATATAAAACTGTTTATGTTACATTTCAATGACTTTTGTAATGATAGAACCCAGAGTCTGGATTTACCAATAAATGGATTACAGTTCATTTGGAAATCCCCAATCAACAAAGGCAGTCTTTCTGTCCTCTTAAACTTTTCCCCTGCACCAAGGCTGTCTCCGAAAGGGTACCATTGTAATAATTACTGAACTTAAAAGCAGTTTGGAGTGTCCTGCCATAAATAAATGAGACTTGTTCATCAGCCGGTTTAACCACTAAGCCTCAATACGCATTTCAAAGAAACACTCTTTATTACCAAGTGTAACCTTGGTTATGTAACCTTGTGTTGGTGTGCGCTTCTCTGCACGTCTTGCAGCCGTTGCAAACTATGAGCGTTTAACCACGGCCCACAGTCTGGACGACCAGCCCAACATCTCATCTGGACCAGGTCCAGGACCGAGAGATCACAGCTCCACCCGCCGGTGGTTCGCACACTGAGCCACACACATCATCTCCTGCGGCAGAGACTCTCCAACCTGAGCAACAGGTGAGTAGCGTAACAGAAACGTTTGATTTCTGCAAAGAGTTTGGTGCTGAAATGATAAGGGTGCAATGGTGTGTGTATGATATTTACCTGGAACCATTCGATACAGGAAGTCTGGTTCGGCACGTGACCTTCTTTGGTTTGGTATCCCCTGTGAAACAAATCACTACTTTCAAATTAAACGGACACATTCTAATTACTACAGTATATCTAATGGCGCATGTGTCGAAAACAAATTCTAAAGTGAGAATTTCTTTTCAAAAAGCTTTGGTAGCAGTGGGCCAGCTGTCTGTTCTGATGTCATTTATATCGACCAATTTCCCAGTAAGTCAGAGTTAGAGTGACACATGGATAAATAGTGGTGGATGGGATGCCACAGTTGGGTATGTTTCTAGAAACACAATCAATCATGCCATGACAGGGGTGCCACACAAAGTTTGATGGTGTTTCTCCAATCTGTTTTGAAAGTACATGTCTATTTAGTTGGTGGCCACAACCTCCAGCTAAGCACTAATTCCACAGTACAAGATGAACATGATATGTATGTACTGTAAGTGTAATTTGAAAAAAGTGCCAGACTGGGTCATGGATCCTCATTATTCAACTAAAGGAGCATGTAAACCATTGCCAGTCCACACAGTACTGGATAGGTTGACGGAAATCAAATAGTGGAAGTTGAATGAAGTACTGCAGACTTACACTGTGAGCAAAATTTCCTAGGCCACAAATAATTCCTACATGTTCCATTTATAATCATTAGTAGGTGGAATTACATGAATGTTTTCTTTTTTTTTGGCAATGGCAGCTCATATCCATAGTTAAGTCATTATTGTCATGCTTTTGGGTGTTGTGTTCTGTGATTCCCTGTTTTATTTTTCTATCAGAATGTTGGAAACAGGCAACAGGGAACAGACCCAAGCGCAGAGAGAAGTGGCAGGATGATGAGCGGTGTTTATTTGTCTAGATGGTAGACAAGCGGCAAAACAGGTTACAGGCAGACGTCCAAAAGTGACAGGCATGCAGAACCAACATAGAAACAAAGTAGTATAAACTGACAAAGACACAAGGGAAACACACAGACTATATACACACTCTGGAAGGGGAAGCCAACGAGACACAGGTGAACTAAATGACACAGGTGAACATCAATCAGGGCAATCACAGACAGGAAGCAAAACTAACAGACACAAGAGGGAACAGGCATTTTACAAAATAAAACAGGAACTAGCAGAAGCTAAACCCAAAACCCAGACAGGAACAGCCATATTCAAATAAAACAGGGAATCAGAATACATCAAACCCAATTGCTTGACAGTTATCACTTGGAACAGAATATTGTAGCACGATCTCAGCCAGGAAATTAAATATTGTATGTTGGTGTAATACCAAAATAGGTGATTAACTACATTAATTACTGAAGGGCAGTCACTTTTTATTCGAAATTTGAACTACTGTTAGACTGATGTAAAAAAGAGTTCAGTCTGTAATAATTATGTTCAACTTTGAAATAAACAGTGTATGAACGCACTGTCTGACTCCTGTTGCCCTATCAGTTACCTAGGCTAGCGCCATTCTCTTTGCTAACGCAAAATGGAGAACATTAGGGAGCTGTGCTGAACTAATAACCATGACACCAAACCATTTGAGGACTAATGTGAGGAAACATTATAGTTGGACAAAACATGGACAAAGAGAATGTTTGCTGTTTAAATTACATAAATAAATGGATTACTGTCATTTGGAAATTCCCGATCAACAAAGGTAGCCTTTCTGTCCTCTTCAACTTTTCCCCTGCCCCCGAAAGGGTACCATTGTAATATTTACTACACCTAAAGCGGTTTTGAGCGTCCTGCCCAAAATGAATGAGACTTGTTCATCAGCCGGTTCAACCACTAAGCCACGATACGCATTTTAAAGAAACACTCTTTATTACCAAGTGTAACCCTTGTTATGTAACTTTGTGCCGGTGTGCTATTCTCTGCATGTCTTGCAGCCGTTGCAAACTATGACCGTTTAACCACCACCAACTGTATGACTGTATGACTAGCCAAATGTGAGAGAAGCCCAACATCTCATCTGGACCAGGACCGAGACGTCACAGCTCCATCCGTCACCCAATGGTTTCGCACACTGAGCCACACACATCATCTCCTGCGGCAAAGACTCGCCAACCTGAGCGACAGGTGGGTAACGTAACAGAAACGTTTGATTTCTGCAAAGAGTTTGGTGCTGAAATGATACGGGCGCAATGGTGCGTGCATAACATTTACCCAGAAGCATTCAATACAGGAAGTTCGGTTTGGCACGCAAACTGTATCCTCTGTGAAACAAATCACTACTTAGACGGATACATTTGAACCCTATTGTAATATCTAGGCATGTGTCGATAAAAAATTCTACAGTGAGAATTTCATTAGCAAATCTTTGGTAGTGGTGGGTCAGTTGTTGCAGTAGCTTAATATATTTATATTTCTTTATATTTTGGCATTCACTGTGGTATTTTATTTCTCTTGCTGTGAAGCACTTTGTACTTTGGTTTGATAAGTGCTCTATAAATAAAGTTGTATTATTATTGTACTAACCAGGCTGGTCAGGTTAGCCTTGCTATCGATTCCTGAGCAAGTTAAATTAGATTGTAGCATGTACAAACAGTGGTGGACGGGATGAAAACTGTGTGCTGATCGTGTCGAAGCACAGTTGAATATGTTTCTAGAAACACAATCAATCATGCCATGAGCCATCAGCGTCTTTCCCAAGGAGAGGTGGGGATCAAACCGCCAACCCTGTGGTCACTGGACGACCCGCCCTACCTCCTGAGCCACAGTTGCCCAGAAATAGGCTGCTATTCATTGTGAATGGGACCTGGCGTAGCAGCAGCTACAGGTTCATGAGAGGCCCGAGACGGCCTACTACTTTGAATGTGTATGTCTGAACGCAGCGTTGCAAATGCTGTAGTTGCACTACTAACACTGTATTTTCTCATACGCTTGTCCCCTATCATACACAGAATGGCTGAATTTTCTTTCCCAATATCATGTTACAGGCAATGGTCCCAGTGAAGAACTGTGGCTGCCACAAGTGGGATTCGAGCCCACTGACAGCTTGCCACTCAGTGAGGCAGCGTGAATGAGCGGAGGGTAAATGTTACAATCTAGTTTTTAGGCTTTGTGTGTTGTGTTGAAATGAATTTGAATGAATCACACTTTAATTTGAAACAGTGCTTTAACACAGTGCTTTCCCTTCCGCTAAAATCTTGCCGTTGACTGTTGCTTGTTTTGCGCTGATACAGCATCTGGTCAGTCGTTTAAGTCACAATTTGGATTTTCTAAGTATACAGTTCAATTCTGGTCTCTTTTCCAAATAAAACTCGCTTTCTTCTTGTGGCTCCACAATCAGGGGGGATGGTGGCGCCACAAGAAGAAAGAAACAGGCCTCATACCTTCTAATATGCAGTGTCAACAGAAATCCTCCTGTGTCTTTGCCTTTATCATAAGGTATGATGTCCGTATGATGCAGACTTTTTGGCATCACTTTAGGGAGGCTTCCACTGGGACAAATGCTAGAGGACATTGCTGTGACGTGCAAACCACTTTATGAATGGACGTCCGTTGTTCAGCGGATGAAAAGGCCTCATAAGCCGCATGTCCGATTTTAAACAGATCCACCTGATCTCCCTCTGTTCTCTTCACACTCTGTTGCTCTCCCCTTCGCTGCCCAGTTTTCCACAATTCCACTTCAACAGAGTAGTGAGAGGCAGCGTAAATCCCGAACGGATGTGTTCACTCCAGCGGGGACAGGGGGGAGCGGTGATGGTGGGGGCTTCCCTGATGATGTTGTAGGAGGATTAACGGCCCGCTCTGCCACCTCTCTCAGAGATTATGACCTTCGGATTATGTCTGCATGTACCCAGAGGGAAGAAAAACCCAAAAAATTGACCCCTTGTGGTGCAGCTGTGACTTGTTAAAAGTCTTGTGGGCTTTTGCTGGTCAGACAGCTGTGGGGAAAATCAATCAACCCAACAAGAGAGAGACAGTTACAATCCTCATAATTTTTTGAGTCGCAACTTTGGTCATTTAAATGGTATCTTTGACAGAAAATCCAACAAGGCAAATATGTGTTTTGTTGTGTAATATTTCGCATGTACTTTTGAAATTTTGCTAAAGGAAATTGTACAATCAGCTAGGTTCAACTAAATGGGAAGGCTTCTTTAAAAAAAATATTTGGAAAATTGCTTTCATTGTACAAGTCGTTAGGTGATGTTACCCATGTTTAATTATTTCCTGTAAAAAAAGTCAATGAATAAATGCACTTAATCTCCATGACTGACTTGGCTAGTTAGTTTTAACTCTACATGTTGATTTTTATATATGACCTACTAAAAAGAACTGGAACTGAAAGGTAGGGAAGCAACTGAAAAAAGGATTAACTTTGGAAAATAGTCGGCAGTTACAGCATGTAAAGTTTTTCCAAGTCATATTTGAAATATATACATTAGTTTTCGTAGACAAAGCAGAATGTGTGAATATAACATAAACACATGCATGTGTGTGTCCGTATTTGGGTTTGTGTGTGGTCGTAATCTGTGCCTGCAGTCAGAGGAGCAGTGATTAACGCTCATCTCTGCTTCCTGGTGGATTAGTCTCCAAAGCATCGCGCGTATCGTCACGGCAACAGCAAGAGGATGGGGACAGTGTCCCACCCCTCGTCCCGTGTCTCTGTGTTTCAGCGTGGACTTCATTCAATGCATATTAATTTACACACACACACACACACACACACACACACACACACACACACACACACACACACACACAAACAGGATCTATAGACACGCATTAATAGTGGAGAGATGTCAGAGTGGTGGGGCTGCCGCATAGCACAGCACTCTGAGCAGTGTCTGGGAGGCGAACTGTACTGACTGGTCCGTGCTGGACTTAAACCGGCACGGACTGAGCCACTGCTGCCAACTTTTGGATTTGTATTTGGCTGTTGGTAAAATGGCACTGAGTCTAAAGCTGGTCAGCATTTTATCGTTGAAGCAGGATTACAACTTAGACTTTCTTCCTGTAATAGTGTGACGGTCCATGAAATTTTCATTTCATGGCTGTAAGATAGTAGCAAAGATACTGAAATGTAAGCCTCATGTGTAAAAACGTGAGATTTGACAGGTGATAAGAGAGTAAGATGTTCCCTCCTCTTATCACTGGTCACTTTCTTTACTTTACCATTCTCCCTGCTGTCACTGTTTATGTCTTTCTTGACAGGGACAGTAAATTGCAGCGGTCATAATGTCTTAGATGTCTCCGTCACCGCTATGGCTTACACAAACATTTTCCAGTTGATGACCTCAGATGAAAAAACTCATGAAGCGTTATGGGGCGTAAGGGTCTTCCGCCTGGAGGCCTGTTCGGCGTCTGCTGCGGCAGATCTTCGTCCAACACTGCATCTGCTCATGCAGCCATGACAAACGAAGGGAGGAACAGCGAGAGCGCAGTTTGTTCAGGCTGGAGACACATGACGATTGTTAAGCGTGTTGAAGAGTCTGATATTTGGGGAAGTACACCTGTTTGCTGCTAAACCCAGTCACTTGAGAGGATCAACCTAGCATCCCATAGAAATCCACAGGGAGTAAATTGGTATCAAACATCCAGGGAAAGAGGTCAAACAAGCTTATTTCACAAAACGCCATATTTGTCCATGCAGACAGTGTGGGAGGGAATCCGCTGATCTGGTGTTAAGACGTTGCAGATTTATGTCATGTTTGAAGACATGAATAAAATCCTCCTCTAATTTTACATTGCAGTATTAATAAGTAGTGATACAGTACATTTTCTGGAAAATCAATTGAATAACTGTTTATAGATAAAACAACCCGACAGGAATGTCTGTTTCAGGCAAATCCAGCAAATTGAACCCCTGACAATAAAGATAAGCCTACTGCACTACACTGATGCAAAGTGATGTACTTACTGACTGATTTTTCCATCTTTGGAGCTGCGCTGCTAGCGTGACTAAAAATCCAGTATTGCCTTAAAGCAGTGATTTGCCTCCTCATTGATTTGCTGCATTGCCCACAATGTCCTATTATAAAGGGATAAATGCCACAGTATGAATGGTATAGCAAAATCTCTGCCAACTGACAAATGTATAATGTTTCACTATATTGTCTTATCCCCCCAAACATACAGTATCTTGGCCATGTTTATCAACCTGGTGGTTAAGGTGCATGACACGTAACTGCAACGTCCACTGTTTGATTCCGGCTGGGGGACCTTTGCTGCATGTCGTGCCCCTGAATCTCTCTACAGGGCCTAATAATAGGGTCTAATAGGGTCTATGGGAGAAATGCAAAAAAACAACCAAATAAAAAAAAAAAAAATCTTTAAATAAGTCATAGATTCACCCAGACAATTTAAAGCAATCAGATTTTGCTCTGTCGCCAAATTAGGTTTGATTCCATAAAACTTGCACCATTAATGTCAAAGCAAACCCACCACAGGCACCAAAATGATTTCAGTAGTCTCATGTGGTGTGAACATGGCATTGAAAACAACTTTGTATTTATGCACTCAGCCTTTGAGCATCAGGCAGCTTTTAGGGTATGAGAAGCTGTAGCACTCAGCAGAAAGAGACAGAAGGAGGTTTGAACACAGAAAAGATGGCAGGGCAGATAACTTAGGTCACTTTTGTTCCTCATTACGTCACCAGACAGAGTTGGTCTTGAGTTTGCCAGCTCTCTTCCCTACATGCCTGCTTTGAAGGAGGTTGGTTATTGAAACACTGGATTACATAACACTACAGCACAGTCATTATTAATGTGAATTTAACCCATTACACTGTAGGCATCAGTTGAGTTTTAAAGGGCTCCTGTGATGTTCACAAACACTGCTTCTTAGATCACAGTTTTACTGCAGCTGTTATGTAATTCGGGGCCTGTTTTGACACCTACGGTCACATCGGGATGCTCCTCACGAGGTGCAGTAATGGTTGATAACAGAGTGTTATTGTAACAGCTAAACAGCACACTGTCTGCTGTTTCCATCCAGCTCTGAACACAGACCAGCTTTTATGTAAATACTTCAAACTAATCTGTTGCTTTATTATATCATGCACCCCCCCCTTTTTTTTTTATAGGTTTATCATTACTTCATTGCAAGCATTTCCACTACTTGAATAACTAATACCACAACTATGTTAAAAACATTCTGCTTTTTGTAGATAATTAAATTAAAGTGTAACAACTAACATCTAATCAGTAAGCTTGAATTTCTGCTGCTCTGCGGCATTTTGCGGGTTGAATTTAGAGACTGAACTGTGTAAAAGACTTTGGATAAATTCAGCAATTTTAAACGACACACTTTCAGATTAGGGATCCTAGTGTTTTGTTCCTGACTGCAATTAACCATTCCTTTGATATGGAACCATGATTCAACAGCTCTGGCTGGGGTCATCGGTACTGTAGTATTACGTGCCGTTTGACATAGCAGAAAAGAAAAAAAAACAATTTCTCAGAAAAAGAGTTAATGTACCAATGGTCACAAGAACCCTAAAAGCGAGTAGTATCATCTAGGAGATTGTGTTGCATTGTTGAGGGGTGGTACTATGAACATTGTTGTAAATGCAAGTCAAAATTTAGATTGGAAAATATAAAATGCAACAACTTTTTGTCACATTGTTTGATGGGTTTAGATTTGTAAAATCTGCTTTTTTGACATGTGTGTGTTTAGTTTACCACTATATCCAAGACGGAAAAAGTGCAATGTTAATTTGCCCATATACCAATATAAAATATACCAATATTTTATTTAGGAACCGCGTTATTGCTTAATAAAGCAGCAGTAATATACTACTGTGGTATTACTACTGTGGTATTACTTCAGCAATGTATTGAAGGTGCACTGCGTAATGTGGAAGGTGATGCGTGTAACGACAAACCCACAGCAAATGAACGGTCGACTCCAGTTCACCTCAGCTCTATGGTGCATTTTATCCCTCTTAGCTAATTTCTTGTAGGCAGCAATTTACTATTTAGATCAGTCTTGCCACTCTCATCAACCAACCATCTGTTTTTTTTTTTAGCAGAATAGCTCTGTGAAACTCGCTCTACACCCTCTGCCCAGCACTCGACAGGCAAAGTTAGCGACTAGCTGGTAAACACTTAACTTTAGGGATAATCTTTCCATATTCTGCAGCTATAGACTGAACCTTAAGTCACCTCTGTCAGCAGACAGGTTTGATCCTGATTAAGTTAAGCACATGGCTTTGCTCTATACATGTGCATGAAAGAGGTTCACTATTAAAAACCTGATTACATAACAGGGACTGGACTGGCTAGAGGCTCTGAAAAAAAAATCTTAGGACTCTTTTATTGCCAAGATGTCACAGAACATTGAAACATTTGGTATCAGCAATTTAACACCAAACTAATTGACACCCCACAAGAGCTTCACAAAAACTCCCCAGAAGTGCTGTGAAGTGGTTAGCGTGCAATTTCAATGTCCTTTACGTCACTAGATTTTCCACCGTGACAAAGCCCTGTTAATACTGTATGTTTTGGATTTAGGGGAATTTGGAGAGCTCTGTGGTGTGTGTTAAAGCAGCCTGATTGTATAATGATACTGTTGTCAGCATAAATGGGAGGTTCTCTTGTCCCAGAGGTCAAGGACCAACCAGCAGAAGAATGAAAAGACTTCAGAAGCATGGCTGCTTCCTTAGACAGGGTCTTGGATCAGTGAATAAAGTTGTTGTGTTTTTGTACGGGAATCAGCGAGGCCCTTTCTCCAGAGACACTCGTTTTTCCAACCTAATTCCTGTCTCATTTTGTGGTCTGATAAACACAAAATTTGTCAAAATAAGTGCCCCTATATTGCCATTTTCACCAAAAATTTGTGAATAAAGTTGTAAAGTTGTGTTTTTGTACAGTATGTGGCCTGGGCCGCCTTCTTGCCTTCCTGCCACAGCTGGATTACGCACACAATAAATGCAGATGAGGATGGCGGGTGTCCCTTGCGGCGATCCGCCCTTTTGTCTTTACAACTTAGAAATGTGGCTGCATGTTGGAATCAATTCCAGTGAAGCGTCCTAACTCAAAGAAATAATACCTTTTGGAAAATATATTTGCTTTCTTGCCAAGCGTTAGATGAGAAGATCGACACCACTCTCCCACCTGTCCAGTAAATATGAAGCTGCGCCAATCCTCGTTACCTACCTACATTAGCTAAACTTAAAAAAAAGAAGACTGGGAACATGGGGAGACACCTAGCCTGGCTCTGTCCAAAGGGAACTAAATATGCCCACTGGTACCTCCCCAGCTCACTAACGAACCTGTAACATCTTTTTTGTTTAATCCATACAAAAGCCAGAGTGCAGCAGGCAAAAAATAGATAATGAAGTTTTGGTTACATTTTATTAAGCCAGGTCAGCTGTTTCCTCGTTTCCACTGGTTGTGCTAAGCTACGGTAGCCAACTGCTGGTGGTAGCGTCGTATTTACCATGCAGACATGAAAAGTGGTACGAACGTTCCCGTCAAAATCTCTGCAAGAAAGCAAATAAGCTTATTTCCAAAAATGTTTAATCATACCTTAAATAATTGTTCCCTTGCCTACATCTGCTTCCGATACTGACTTCCTATGTTTCCCAGAATGCTATTTGACAGCCCTTGGAGAAGTTATTCCAGTGGGCTGGAGGTGATGGTGATAGTGGCAGCAACGTGCTCCTGGTAAAGAAAGGCCATGGCTTTCATTAAAACTCCATAACTCTGTATTTCTTCCTGAATGGTGTAGAAAACAGCACTCACTTCTCAAGGACTCACAAACATCTGATTGTCACTACCACTATTTTTGTTTTTACTATCAAACTTTATTGTAGCTGCTGGAAATATCTGTACGTGATCCCTGGCACTTCTGCACACAGATCAGCTGACACACTCCATTGGCATTAGCATGGTACGCTAGGAAACAGCAGAATGGCCCCACGCCGGTCATCTACATGGGAAAGAATTTAGTTGCTATTCCCAGCAGCCCTGCTTTCAATTTTCCCATATGTCAAATGTTTGATTCACTCACAGCTGGCAGGGGTGAGCCAGGGTGACTGCATCCAAATACAACTAAGAAAGCCTCCAGATTTTACCGATTAAGTGGTGTGATCCTTGTTATTCTAAAAATGCATACTCTTATTAATCTAGGCGGTTCTGCTGTTTCATGTCACAGTAATATTTTGATGTGGAGTCCAGATGACTTTGTCAACAGTAGGAGGACTAACTTTAGCTCCCGGGTCCCATAGCTTCTCCTTAAAATGCACACTGAACCCATATTTCTCTCCTGGGAAATAGCCGTATGTCATTTTCCCCGTTAAACGGGTCCAGAAGAGGCTACTGTCTTACACGCAAATTAAAGCAGATGCACGTTTTAACTGCGGTGGCTGTGGAGGCTGTGTGGGTGTGATCTTAAGATTCTAAAGGCTGGATTCAAGTGAGTCACCGTTTCCCCCACAACACTTTCATTGAAAATATTGATTAGACAGTGCCAGACTACTATAAAATCAACAGTGGGCACACAAGCCAAATATTCTCTTACCAAACCACCCCAGAAAGCCCCATCTTGGTTGTGCTTGCTTCAATTAACACAACTGGTTGTATTTATGGGTGGGAAGCAGATGAGGAATCATGGTTTTGTTACTGAACTTGTGACTTTGACTGATTGTTTCAGGCATCTTCATGGTGAAGGGAACCCCCTGGGGGGGATTGCGAACCTCTCGTCCTCTACGTGACTCGTTGAAGCTTCTCACTAGCCACTCTACTGTACATAGGACTTACGTCCATATTGGACAATTCCGCACCTCATTCATGTCCATTGCTAACGTGCAAAGGGCGCTGCACATTGTGTGCCCCATTTGTTGTGAGGCTGAAAGAAAGGCTGTGGAGGTTGGGGTGGCGGCTGGCCGAGTAGCGTGACTCGTTTTCGTGCAGAATCCAATATGAACGCGTTCTTGTCTGGTCATTGGGTTACGCTGGTGGATAAAAAGAAACAAGATACATTTCAGATTTTGATGTCAACTCCTTCAGGATCAAAGAGTGTAGGAGAAGAAGCAGAAAGACTATTTTCTACCACCACATTAGAAATAAACAGACCGGAATGCACTGCTCTTGCTTGCCCCGCTGAACAACCCAAAACATGAATGACATTCAAACATGTCAAACATTAAAACGTTTGCCAAACTTCTTGAAGTACAAGTTGAAGTAGATGAGGCAGGTTGAAGGGAAGTGGGTTCACTAAAAAGCTAATTAAAACAATTCATACCAAAATACTCCTGGAATAAGCTCTGGACACGTCTTGACCCTAAACTGTCAACGTACTGTTTTTGTAAATATCTTACAAAAACAGGTACTGGGACTTCCATTTGTACTGGTATCACTGTCTGTCAGAGTTAGCTGAATACATGCTGTCAAGTGAGCTTAAAATGAAGAAGAATCACAAACAATTCAACCCAGCATGCACATACCCATATGGTTTTTTGTGTGTCCAAAGGCTGGAAAGTGAACTACTTTAAGTTTTGGATGATGGTTAATTGAAAACCTTTCAGATATAAGATTTTCAACTTCAAATACAGTACAAGACACTGCTTTAACAGGCTTAGAAGTCAAATAATATTTTCTTCTTCCAACAGTTGTCCTGCTGCTATCCTCTTGCCGCAAATGAAATTCGTATGTTGAAACCCCATGGTTAACTGAAATCAGATCCTGTGCCCCTCCTCACGGGGCCCGCAGAGGCACTTGGCTTCACAAGGCAAAACAAACAGATTTATTCCATTATCAAAAAACATCACCAGCACCCACTGAGCTAAATCAAGGAAATATTTTGAGTGAAAGCAAAAACTCAGGAGATTTCATACTGAGAAATTGAACCACTTTCTCACATGTGAACTTTCACAATTCACAAAGAAAGGGCAATGAAAGACGAATGAGGGCAACCTTGAAAAAAAACAAAACCCTCCCATCCTCCTAAGGGGAAGCCATAATCACTCTCTCTTTTTCTCTCTCTATCCATCATTTCCCCATCAGACAAAGTTTTGACATTGCTGTCCGCCAGCCGCCCCAACACTTCACTTCCTCTCCATTATCTCTCTCTTCCTTCATCACGTCCCTGCACTCAGATGCTGACTCGTCCCTTTCTGCCTCCTAATCGTTCGTACTGTCCAGTCTTGATGGCAGTCATTCTATGACTTTATTCACCACATTCTGTGAATATTCAGAAAGAGAGCTTTGGTGCACAAATGCTAAATGCTTGGACTTTGTTATTGTCAGATGAAACTTGTATCAGGCTATTCAATCATCACAATAGCTGTGTCTTAACTACATACTAAGCTAGTTACCGCTAATTTGCATATTTGTGACCTCATCATGTAACTATTTACATAAATACAAGATTTTAGAAAATGAAAAACAAAACTTGAGTGAAGCTAAACTAAGCTTTACCTTTTATAATCAAATGAATAAGCATTTAAATCCACCTCTCATTTCAAAATCAAGAGCCTGGCCCCTCTGCTGCAAGACAACAGGCCAACCCCCCCGGCTTCTCCTGAACACGATGAAGAGCCTGGTACCTCTGCTGCTGGACAAAAAATATTCATGACTGACATCAACATTGAGGAGTTTTTCAAGTATGTGGGACTGACTTTCTTCTTTGCAATGGTGAAACTGAATAACAGCCAGGATTACAGGAAAAAGAACATCGTTTTCGACTAAAGCCCCTATCTGGACACCATGAAACATGCTTGCAAAGAATTTTAACACTCCAGGCAGAACCATTCAATTGATGAGAGGATGGTGGCAGCAAAGGCTCATACTGGAATGACACAATACATGTAAGCGAAGCCGACCAAGTGGGGTTTCAAAGTCTTTGTTCCGGTTGACAGCAGCAATGGAAACACCTTGGACTTTGCTGTGTATACTGGAAAGTCACAGTTTGCCTCAGGCGTTGGACCTGCATATGACTCTGTCATGTCCCAGATAAAGCCAGCACACCTGGGCAGTGGCTCTCATCTGTTTGTGGATAATTTTTACAGTCCAAAACTCTTTAAGGATCTGTTTAGCCTGGAGCATGTGGCACAATCAGAGACAATAGAAGAGAATTCCCCCGCACACACTCAAATGCTCTAAAGATAAAGGATCCTAGAGGCTCCATTAGGTGGAACACGTGCGTGCAAGGTCACTATCTGCTTTACAGTCCACCAGGCATTCTCTGAAAGCACTGTGCAGAGGAGAGTCAAAACTGAGAATGGTGACTGAACCACCAAATCAGTTCCATGCCCACCAATTGTCTTGGAATAGAACAAGAACAGGCGAGGTGTTGATTTGTCAGACCAACTGATACACTACTACTCTGTACAACACAAGAGCATGGGCTGGTACTGTACGTTGTTCTTCCACTTCCTGGATATTGCAGCCACAAACAGCTTCCTCCTTCACAGGGAGCTCTGCAGAGAGAAGCAGGATGGACCCATGACCCACAGGGTCTTCCTGGAGGAGCTGACAGCCCGGTTGTGTGGTGTCACAGTTGCGGTCACTTATCAATGGCGAACTCCAATCAGCCCGATGCAAGCAGGAGGGCCCCGTATGGCGGCAAGGCCTGTGTACACTGTAGGCAGACCAGGCAGGTCGGTTAGTCCACCCCCTGGAAGTGTAAGGAGTGGAACGTGGAACTCTGTCTCACTGCATACAGAAACTGCTTTGAGGCATGGCACAACTAATGTTGTTGAGGTTTTACAAGCATTATCACACAAAAAGACCAGGCGAACCAACAGTAGGAAAAAATGGGGGTTTTAACCAAGACGCCAGCATTTCATAGTGTCGCACTTGTTTGTACATACAAAAGGGGACAGAAGTACTTGTCTGAAGAATGAAATGAGACCTTGAGAGAGAAGTTCAAACCCAGCCTTCCTAGCTTACCAAACCACCTGGCAAATTGCTGCATGAAGTGGGTGTGCTTGTCAGATTGTGGGTTTTGGAAAGTAACAAAAGTTGTCAGACATAAATCCCCTTCACTTCCAACGAAGAAAAGGTGTTAGGATAGGGGGTTTAAGACCCTGTTTGACCATCTGATAATCTCAGTGAAAGCATGCTGACGGCTAAAGGGCGTGTCTACATCCACATGGCTAAATGTGGGAGTGCAGGCAAACTTTATAGCCTAGAACAAATGGACAAAGAAGATGTGACTTGATACAGTGCAAAAAAGGTGATGTGAGATGGATGGCGTTCTTCAATTACTTGCGCTACTAAACAAAAAGACGACTTATAAAATAGAGGATGTGTAGTGCCTCTGCTGTCCTGAATCCTCCCCTCTGCCTCTTCGTACAGGACAGGACTGTGGAAATAATTCATGTTGTGTGGGAAAGAAAATGCTGCCGGCATGTCTGGGACGAGAGGAGATGGGAGGAGATCGACCTCTGAAAATAGAGGAGGGGATGACAGAGGCAGAGATGGATTGGTGGAGTGAAAGAGCGAGGCAGAAAAGAGCGTGTGTGGGACAGAGAGAGACTTGTCAAAACCTGGCCTCTTCATTGCCTCGCCGACTGCTTTTAGCATACCACTCTTACTTACAGGGCAGCGTGTGTGTATGTGTATGCTTGCGTGCTTAAAGACTGAACCCCCTGCTATCGCAAATCCGATACTCAACTCCTGGCAATAGCTTTGAGTCAAGAAAATTAAATTCTTGAGTAGAAATAAGCAGATAAACACACAGTTTTACTCTCCAAATATGACATACATCAGATAGACATGTAAAACCAATCATAAAAAATGCAGCAAGATCTCGCCAACATTATTGCACACACACACACACACACACACCCTGTCAGTTTTCCTCTGCTGTCTTGGGCCAGTGGTGGTCTGACTCTGACCATGCTCAAATCCTGATCCTTGGAATGTGTGTGCGCACTGTACATGTATGTGTAGGCGTGTCAGATTCAGATCCATTCTTTATTGTCCTCCATACAACATTCAAAACAAGGTATAAACAAACAAGAAACACTACAACAACATTACAAGTTTGTTACAGTGGGCCCAGGCTATTTAAGCCACGTTACCGCTGTGTGCACCATGAATGCTGCAGGGGAATTTATTCCTCCGATGCTAATCTTCCCAGGAAAGAGAGTGACTGAGATCCTGATGAGAGGGTCCTGGATCTGTGGGAAGAGTTTCAGATTCCGGTTGGATCGACAGGAGCCTATTTGTGGAGTGGCTCATCCACTTTGCGAAGAACGCCAGTGCCAGCAAGAATGATCCACACTTGCTCATACTTGATGGGCACCACTCACAATAAAACCTTAAAGGCTGTTAATCTGGCAAGAAACCTCGGCGTAATCATGATTTCATTATACCACCCCACTGCAGCCATGAAATGAAGCCCCTCGACGGGACCTTTTTCAGAAGCCCGAAGATGAGCTACAACAACGTGGCCGGCCGATGGATGACCAAAAACCCTGGGAAGAGGATTAGCGTCTATGAGGTTGCTGGCCTTTCTGGAGAAGCCTACAGCTAGCCTGCCAGTGTGTGAAAGGAGATGGAAGGGTTCAGGGCATGTGGCCTTATGCCATGTAACAGGGACATATTTTGGAGAAGAGGACTTCAGGGCAGCGGAGGCCACCGAGGAACCAGAACCTGCCTTACGGCCTAGTCCACAGACCTCCCACCAGGCTGCTCGAGAGCCCATTCCTGGTAAGACAACAAAAGTGTCCAAATAAAAGTTCATATTTCAGAGGCTACATGTTTTATCAGCATTGCTAACACTGTTTCCTGTCTGTCCTGCACAGGGACCACTGAACCTTCAGTGTCAGGTCTCATCCTGGCACTCTCACCTCAGCAGCAGTGCTCGCAGCCTCACCCTACAAGACAGGCCAGTGGCAGGAAAACGGTGAAAAAATGGAAAGGGCTCACGAGGACTGCAGCAACACAACAGAGGCGGGTCTCTCGTGTGAGTTGTGTGTGGGAGTTACATTTTTGTTGGCCTGATTGTAACATTGTTTCTTTGATTTGCAATTCAATTTTTTTGGCTGGTTCACATCAAAATCAAATTTGAATGGATGTTTTATTGATTTGAAAATATTGAAAAGAATCCTATTGTCCGCCTCATTTTAATGATTTGTGCTCACTTGAATGTTGTTTTATGTCAGTCATTTAAATATCAATGATAATAAAGTTAGAATTTTTTTTTAAACAAATCTCTCCAATTGTGATTTCCCACCAATTCAAAATTAATTGGCAATAATGAAACCGTTCTAAAAACAATCAAAATTAATTTCTGTATGTTATGTAACATTTATGTTGCTGATAAATTAAGAGCAACATCAGCAATTGAAAATAAAATGAGTCCTATGCATGAATACCAAGTTTGTATAGATCAAAATGACTCGTGAGGCAAGATGCCCCCCTGGGTCCCTTCACAAGACCCCTACTTTGTGTTTAGTGCTAACTAGCAAACGTTAGCATGCCAACATGCTACACTACGGTAATGAACAGGCTAAACATTAGCATGTTACAGAGGCATTGTCATTGCAAGCATGTTAGCATGCAGATTTGAGCATTTAGCTCAAAGCACTGCAGTGTCACAAAGCCGTTAGCGTGGCTTGGACTCTTAGTCATTTTGATATCACAGAACTATCAATCTGCTCAGGAAGCATGACGTGGCCGAATGTACATGAGGTATTCTCCACCCCCTCCTTCCAACAATGCAGCCCCTGGTGGCAAAGCCTAGAATCACCTCTGCTAGAAGCCTTTCATGAGGCCCTAGGGCCCCTCTTCAGGCCCCCCTGAAATTCCCAGACCCGTTTGAGAACCACCGCCTTGTGATCAGGAGGTTGTCACTTGTTATCCCCTTAAAAATCTAATCCCATTATAGCCCATTCTAACCCAGAAATGTGAGAAATAAGTATGGCGTTTGATCTATAACAATGATGTATAATATAGAGCATTTACGAGAGCAAAAAAACCAGTCTGTCTGCCTCGCTTCCCTTTCTCCACACACATACACACAGACACACACACACACACAGAGTGAAAATGACTAGAGGGTAGCTTCTATAGGGGCATGATACTTTACATTAGATTTAAAAGGGAAAGGTTTATGTTACTGTCAGAAAATCACATGGCTCCGGTTACAGACAGTGTCTGTGTGCGTGTGTGAGAATCTCATCAGCCTTAAATAAGAAAGGACTTTTGTCTATTTATGGTGTGGTATTTTGTGTATCTTTGAATAGGAAATTCAAAGTGCCTGCCAAAACATGAATGAACGTCAATTTGGATCTATACTGAAACTTTTGATTTTAGCTGTGAGAAGGTGCAAGCCAGTGCCGGGCTGCAGTCAGTGTAAGGCAGATGATGGAGAGGGAAGTCACAAGGGAAATAATAATGGAAGGGAAAGCGAGAATGATAAAAAAAACCCAAAAAAAACTCTCTGTTGTTCTCTTTCCCATTCTGCTCCTGGCACTCCAGTCTGGGATGCTAATTCAGTAAATGATCCTGAGACGCTGTGCTGAGGTTTCTCTCTCTCTCTCTGTGTGTGTGTGTGTGTGCGCGTGTGTGTGTGTGTGTGTGTGTGTGTGTGTCTGGGGTTACAGCCCTTCTTGTCCTGAATCGGGGATGTGGCAGAGGAGGAAGGGTCCCCCCCTGGGAAAACAAAGAGGGAGAGGAGGAAATTACGGAAAGAGAGGTTTCTGTGACAGCGAGCGAAGATTTAATGTGCACCTGCAGAATAGGCGGAAGGGATGAAAGTGATTTTTAAAATGGCAAAGCCTGGGCTGCCCTTGTGGTGTAGGTGTTTAAAGTCCCCGGTTCAGGTCTGGCTGGGGAACTTTGTTGATCAGTCGTTCCCCATGTTTCTACCCTGGTTTTCTGTTTTTCTTCTGTTTTTATTGTTGGCTATCAATGAAGGCATTAAGTGACCCCCAAAAAAATAATACTTAGAAGATGGAGTTTCTAAAGATAGCCAGCTGATGGTACAAGTGCAGAAGATGTCTGAGTTCAATGTCAACTACAGTTAAACCAGATTTTACCCATATTTCAGTAATATTAGAGAAAAATGTTTAAAATATCCACGGCGTATCCACCTCTTCAAAAACTGAGTAAAGCTCTCTAGAATGATGTATCCCATATCAACACTGAGCAGGTCGTTAGAGGACACGTGCTGATGCCTCGCTCTTTATATCATGTGACTCCTGACCAACTGTGCTGGGAAAATAAAGAGTCTATATGAAAAGATGAACAATGACGGCGGCATTTCACGCTGTAACAGATCCACACTGATCTGGAGCCTTTGGGGCTGCGGGCTACTGGTTTAAGCAGAAAGCAGCTGAAGGATAATGATCAGAGCTTCAAAATAAACGAAATTAATTGCGACTTGTGATTTTATTTTCACGACTTTTTATGCCTTTTTAATACAGAACAGACCTGAGGCATAGAAGAGATATACTACGTCATTTGATATATCTAATGCTATGAAATAAAGGTGCAACAAACAACACACATTTGCAACTTGTTATCATACGGTATGTCACTGAGGCTGCCTCTTCATCATCAGATCCCTGCTGCTCTCAAGTGCCAGTGAATGGTGAAGATACCGTAGTGTTCCAACTAGATCATTTAGGGAAATTTAGAATGGCTATGAATAAGATCATTTTCTTTTATGATCATAAACAATTTATAAGGCTGAGGGTGATGAAAACCAGAGACACAGATGCATACTCTGGCAAACACAGGACAGATGCATGTCACATTCAAGGCAATATAAATAAAATGATTAGCACAACAAAGCTAATTCCATGTGTAACCGCCTTGGTCTTTAATCTGAATATTTAGCTCAGTATAAGTCAAATATTTTTATTTAGAAAGATTTTTTTATCTCTTGATAATGGGGATACGATGGTTGACAAATTTAAAAGGATAATGCCAAAGTACATTTTTTCACTATCACTATTTTCACCCATAAAAAAACACATCTCGACAGATGTCTTCAGAAGATCCACAAGTGCAGGTTTGGCTCAACGTTCAGACTTTACATTAGCAAAAGTGGTATTAGCAAAAAAAAGTTCAATTTCCACTTCTTTAAATCTGCAACAACTGATTTTTTTTACCCTCTTTCACATCGTCACATTGTTTTCATGTTCGCGTTCATTTGATACATTGTAAACGTTGAACGTCCATTAGTGCTGATGCGAAAATGAAGAGTTGAGTGCAAACATTTGGTGGTGCTCACGCTCCAGTCCAGCATTGCAGTGGAAGACTGTCTAATGAGATGACTTTAAAAAAGAATTCAAATTAAATTAAATTCTTATCTGAAACAACAGAAAAGCATGTGGAAACGTGACTGAAATATGGCATTTATGTTCGTTTCTCATGTAGAGGAAGGTTACACTCTCCTCATCTCTCCACACAGATCTGATATTTTCACCTGCTGCTATTTTTCAGTGACAGTTAAGCCACAATCTTACTGTACTTCATAAGTCTGTTTCCACTGCACAGTCGCATTTATTTCTTTAACAATACACCAACTATTACGATACAAACACCTTTTTTTTGGCAATATTTTGACTTTTCCCCTCCCAATTTCTGGTATTTCAACTCAGCATATTGAAAATGTGCATAAAAACAGGTGGATGAAAATGCACTTAAAATCACTTGCTGCAGCATTACGCACCCAAAACACCAAACTGCGGATAATTGCAAAGCTGAAACATGACCCCGGGAGTCCGATGAGTTACTGAGCTTGCCTAGAGGCCCTGGAGAGGTCAAGGGTCAGGTTAGGGTTACAGTTTGGGGAAAGAAATGACACCAATGCTTTCTCTCGGTCTGTCCCTCAGACACACACACAACATTGCTGAGAACGTTTTCTTGATGAAATGAGGTAATGACTCCCAGCACTTTGCTCTGACTGCCCTTAATGATTCATTCTCTCAATGTGGTTTGGTGTGTGTGTGTGTGAGAAAATACATGTGAAAGTAATTGAAAAGCAAGAAGGAGCGCTGCTGGTTGAAGTAACAGAAATTATGAGTTAATAATTCTGCTTTCAATTTAGTGTCTCTCAAAAGTTTCTGGTATTGGCCAACATCTCTGTGTAAGTCTGTGTGTGTGTGTGTGTGTGTGTGTGTGTGTGTGCAAAAAGGAAAAGAGAAACCTGAATCTTGACGGACAGCAAAAGTAATCACGGGGGTCAGAGTTGAAAGGCATCGTTTGGGTTTCATATTCCATGTATTCACATGCCCACTGTGGGTCAAGCAACCAGTGCCGCGCACACACACACACACACACACACACACACACACACACACGGAGCTTTCCAGCAGTTCAGTACCTCAGCTTGGTGATGTCATGGTTAATTCCTTGTGTGTATCTGGGTGTCTAGTGCCTTGGAGGATCATTTTTAAAGTGAGCCTGATCACTCCATCATTTTTGAAATTCTTTTTTTTCCTTGCTGCTCATAAATAATGTTTACTACATTTACTATTCAGTATATCCAGTCTGAAAGTATGCTGTTATTTCGCCAACCAATGGTTTGTGTTAATGTTTTTAATGTTAATGCCTTGCCATCAGTCATTTTATGAAAGCGCGTGTTGTTCTATTTAAATGGTGAAGGTTTTTCTTTGGACCCATGATCTTCCAGCGCTCATTCATTTCCTTGTATGGCTGCGTAATTTCAATGTGATTTTGAAACAGGATTTAAGATAACAGCAGCAAGGCAGACACATGGTGGAAAAAAAACCCAGCTTGAGATGCCAGTGTGTCTGCCTTTGACATATGAGAAATGTCTGTTTTTCATCATTTCAGTCCGAGAAAAGCTTCAGCGCCGGGCTGTGGGGTAAATAGTCAGTAGAAAGCAGCAGCCGGTCAAATAATCAGGAACAAAATCCCACTGAGCAGAGCTGAGAAGTGACAGGAGTAACGGGCCTGCAGCAAACTGGGGCTGCCGTAACACTGCAGGAGACCTGTGCTCACACACAGACCTCTGGAAGTGTGGAAAGTATCGCAGCATATTTATCCTGATCTGTCCTTGTTCTTTTTAAAGGCTTAAGGCTAGTGTCCCCAAACTGACCAGCCACAAAGGTTACACATGCACTTTAAAGGCTCTTTTCAAAAGAATAGTTAAACATTTTGGGAAATATGCTACCGAGAGATGGAGTATTTGAATGTAACGAAGTACAAATACTTCGTTACTTTATTTAAGTAAATTTTTCACGTATCTGTACTTTACTGAAATAGAATCAATGGTGCATACTTTTGACTTTTACTTTGTTACATTTTGCAGCAATTATTTTACTTTCTACCCCACTACATTTCCACAACGTTTCGTTACATTTTCAGTTCAGTTTTCCCCCTGCCAAAACGTATTCCTGCCCGTCCGTCACACGTTTGTCTCACCAGTGAAGTTTGGTTGCCATAGATACGGGTTGCTGCGCTGCCAAAGCTTCTAGAACGCTAGTCTTTGACCCGGTCAGAGCCCTATAAGGCTGGACCCAATGAGGTATGAATGATCCTTCGATCCTTTCGCTTTTCCAGCGGCCGCATAGTCTGGTGTGGTCTGGTAACCGTGGGCCTCTGACCTTAGCAGAAGATGGAGTCTGAGCCTGAAGCAATAGGCCACCTGTGGCCGTATTTACTATTCCAAATTACAGGAGCAAAAAAACGACTCGTGGAGGTTCCTATGTAAACTATGCCTGCCCCGAAAAATGAGCTGCTGGCCTTCAAGAACTCTCCTTCACTCCCTCCTAACATTAACGTTAGCTAGTAGTGCTATGATAGTTATGGCCCCGCTGCCTGTTATTTGTGCCGCAAACTTGCGAAATGCGTCTTGACATATAGCAGTTGTAGCTTTTACTTTTAATACTTAAAGTACATTTAAAATCAGGTACTTTTTACTTAAGTAAGGTTGTCATTGTGGTGATTCTACTTTTACTAAAGTAAATATCTCTCTGGTCATTTGTACTTTTACTTAAGTACTGAGATTAAGTACTTCCTCCACCAGTAGCGAGATCAGAAGATCAATGCCACACTCGCTAGGCTTGGCCTAAAGATTGGAAACCTTCGCTAACCTGGCCCTGTAGTAGCGTAAATGAGCACCTTGAATTTTGTAATGGAGAGAGGCAGGCTAGCTGTTTCCACGGCCCTCCAGTCGAAGCTAAGCTAATCGCCCACTGACTCTAGCTTCACATTTAACTTTTTTTAATAAAATTTCCCAAAGCATACCACAAGCCTTTATACCAATATCCTACTGTCCATGCAAACATTAGTTTCCACTGATTTCCTGCAGTAGATGGTCAAACACAGTGAAGCTTTGCTTGTCAAAGTTTTATTATGGCATGATAACGTGGGCCATTTTGAAAACTTGGGATGTTTTATAAGAATGCTCGGACACCCGAGGTTTGGGATTTTGATGTCAAACACAATCGCCTTTTTAATGAAAGTGCTTTTCGGCAAGCTGTGCGTTCACTTTGGTTTTGTTTTCTGGGCTTGCGTTTCTCACATCACAGCTCATAAATACAATGCTCTTCAGGAGCCAATAATAAAATCTTCAATTGGCGTGACTCTGGGGCCTCAGCATTTGTCGGCCTCCGCATGCTGAACAGTGACACATGCAGCCACTTTAGGGATAACAGGACAGCAGCAGATTGTCATACTGAGACAAAAAGAACCGATTTTCAAACTGAAGGAATTAATTATATTTTTAACCTACACATGACCCAGGTCTGATCTTTTTAATTTCAGGCAAAACCCATCAGCAGCGAGTCAAAAAACACTTCCCGTTGTGTAAATCCCAGCATAGATTATCAACTATAATCTAATTTTTGCACAACAAAAAAATAGCTCCAGGAGGCAGACACATCATGAGGCAGACTGACCCCATATTGACCCCTTATTATTGGTTTAGTCTTGGCAGAGCCGCTCTCATCCTGTGTGAGTGTGTGAGCGTGTTGGACTGAGATTACTGGCTATTGTAGCTCGGTGGGACAGCAGCCAACCTGTTCATCTGAAGAGAAAAACAGCGTGGTAATTTGTTTATTAATACTTAGAATGTCAGCCAGGTAGTATTGTTCAGTCAAGTGAAACAAGTTGACGGATCGCTGTGGCCCGTTTACTGCGAGCACCACTCCCTCGTCTTTATTCAGCAGCCATGTCAAGTGAAGATGAAGAACTGCTGCACTGGGAGCGGTTCTGCCTTTCCGGACTAAATTGCAATAATGTCTTTTTTTTTTTAGCACTATATCAATGCTTTTAAAAGTTTATAAAGCGTCTCATAACCCAGACAAATAAGAGACAACAAGACTGAAGAATGCAGTAAAATTAAACACGTTAACGTTCCCCTGAAAAAAAGTTTGTACGCCTACTTTAAAGATAAACTTTATTTGACATTTTAGGCAAGCAGGCAACATTTTTGCATGCAACAGTTCAATCAAGGACACTGTAGAGACATGGGTCAGCTATGAATATAAGTTGAAAGGCCATTAATCTGTTGTTTTAAGAGCAGTTTGGTTAAGTATTTTGTGCAATGGAAATACAGTTTGCTATCTAATACGTCAAACTTGAGTGAGATGCCTCGACAACTATTATACATTACGTTTTCAATGAATTTGGTACGCGCACATGATGAACTGTCGTCAAAGCAAGAGAATTATGTTGGAGGAAGATTACTGATTGGATTAATGCATAAGTAAAATCTGCTTTTTAAAAAAAATAAAGAACCTGAATGTGAGCGGTTAAACTGTTCATATGTCACCCTATCAGTATATCTTACCGGTAATTTTATAAAACCCCTCTTTTATGGACATGGTCGATAAATGTCCAGGGAACACAATGAAGCCATTTATGCACCCCTGCAGTGCAAGGAACAGCTTGCGAATGCATCGATGTTTTTCCCAAGGTTCTCTGCATCACCGACCGCATACAAGTACGTACCGCTTGCGAAAAAACGCAACGCATTACAGACCATTTGCGGTACAGTGCTCGGCTTCGACAAATCACATTTGTTATGTGTGGCTCAAGAAGTCTGCAAATATAACAGATTCCCTCTGCGGAAAATCTGTACCGTTCATACAAGTACGTATCAGGAAAGTCAAGGGGATTTTGTCTGTCCCTAAAAACTCTCTCTACGAAGTGCTCGTCTAACAATTTGCGCCGAGATGTCCACAGGATTTGGTAGAAAAGGTGAAGCCATTTCAACAGACGCTGATTGGTCAAACTTAAATCTGAGATCTCAAATCCAGAACATAACCTGCCCCGGAGCAGGTTAGCCGTGCAGCGTAAGATACCATGGCAACGGACACTGATTAAAGCCGGGCTAGTTTCACAGTACCTAAAACCCAGGATTGGCACAAACTAAGCTTAAACATATCTGGCTAGCCAGCTAAACCGGCTTCATGGTACAGGCCCATGGTAGTTGTTGCTCATAAAACAACTACAACTCTCAGGTGTTGCAGATCCTGATTAGTGGGTGGCCCTACCCCCACACTCAAGGGAGGCTGGAGGAGAAGGAAGTTGGCAGATCAAGCAGTCATCTGACTGCCTTAGTTGGTGTTTTTATTTTCCTTTGAGGGCTGGCAGTTCAGTTTTCGTGGCTTTATTTCTTAGTTTAGTTGGACGCTGTTTTGTTAGTTTAGGGGAGGGAGTTCTGGGTCCTACAGTCCGTTATGTGGCTGGCCCAGACTTCCTCTTTCCTTTTGTTCTCTTTGGGCAGGCCTCCAGACTCCCATAGTTTTGGTTAAATTATGGCATGATTTAATACATTTACTCTGTTTTATTGAACTCATCTTTGGGTATGGCGTCCTTTCTAATATGTTGCTGGTCACAAGGTTGAGCCAAAGTTTTTTGGTTTTTTTTATTGCAGCCGTAACACTGCAGCTACGAGCCTACTTCGTTTTTTTCTTCCTTCTCTATATTTTTCCTTATCAACTTCTCTGCCAGTATGGGATGACTTTTTCTTTCTCTCTCTCCCTCTCTCTGCCAACTGTAATGAAACATAACAAAAATGTTGACTGTAGGTGGGAGCCCCCCCCATGCATTTATCCCCCATCAATCCCACTTTATTACTGTGGGCAAGCTTTCCAAGATGTGTTACAAGCCAAGTCGTCAAACGGCCCCATGTAATGTCTGGCTCCTGGAATACGTGGTATTTGTGGTATTTTCAAACCATTGCTCATTTGGAGATGGCGCAAAAACACAGCCGCCTTTTTAGTGAGCAGCAAGTAACTGCGATTTCTACACTGGCTGCATATGTAGACCAGACTGCTGGTCTACATTTAACAACTGAGAAGTACCTCACGTCTGCCAAATAAGAGCTGAGCACTGTAAAATCTGATAATGCACATGGCAGATATAAGATTTTACTGCTGAACTGCTGCACTTTGGTTCCACCTCAAAGAAAAACTGTTAAACCAAAGCAAAGGATGCCTTCTTTTCAGACATTGGAAGTAACATGTAAGGTCTGGTAACCATACCTGAAAGTGTTGGCTGCAGCTTAACATTTGAATGACAGTGAGGGACAGTACAGCAAGTATCTCAGGTCAGTGTAAACACCAAACAAATATTCTGATTAATTTATGAAAATTCATATCAAAATCTGTCTTTGAGGGTCCTCAGTCATGCAATATTGAGAACTGGACGTGCAGTATGTGTGAGTCATGAGAATGTGGCAGCCTAAGGGCATAACAAAACTGCAGTGTTTGATGCCCTGGGAATGAGAATGGGCTGGATATACATACACACATTGTACATAATACTGCACTCAACTTAAAATAAAAAAACTGAAATTCCCACTTTGAAAAACTTAATTAGGCTACATTCACCTAACATACAAAGTTTCTGACCAAACTTACATTGTCTTATGGTCCACTGGACAATAAATGGAAATATGGCACAATGCTGATTTAGTCATTTCAACCTTGTTCATAAAATAAACAATTTACATATAGATAAAATGCTTTAAACTCAAAAACTCTTAAAATATTCAAGCACCCATAGGCATGTGGTGTTTGTGTACAGGTCCAGTCGCCATATCTGAGCACAGCGTTGCCAATCAGCTGAGAGTACAAGGAGTGATTGCACACACACACAGACACACGCTCACAAAAACTGCATGCAAGTAAACGCAATCAAAATTTACCATGGTGTGTAAAGATTTAAAAAATACAACTTCCCACCCTGCCATTTATGTTAAGTCTATTTACTATGTCTGGTGTCAGTTCACTAAGGTAATTGTGTCAGCTCATTTTCAAGGATTCAAAGGTTCCATGGCAAGACAAAAAACTGTTTGATAAAATTGCAGTAAATAGATATGTGACTTGATAAAGTCCAACAAATCCCTATACCTCTGTCTCATTCTGATTTTCCATGTAGGAAGTAAAGGTCCTCTCTTGCACATGAGGCTCCATGAAACATTCTGTAACTCTCCGCTCCACTTTTTTGGGCTCTCTCCTAATAAAGTAACAAACGTATTAGCTAACAGTTACAGCTGACACAGAGCAACTGCAGCATTTAGAGTTGTGTCTCTGGGGAACTGAAAAATGTAAGTCCAATAGTCCCTTCCCTTTTTTTAAGCTCTGTATTTTGAAATATCTGGCTCTTTACCTGCTAAACGCTCCACTATGTTCCACACTTAGTCCCTAACTTTGGTCCTGGGCAGGCAGTGTACAGTGAGTTTTAAAGCGCTTTTTGCTGAAAACAGCTGCTTGATGGGGCCCGAAAACGACGCTATGAGAAGTTGTGTGCCATACGACCAAAACAATGAGCTGAATGCTAAAAGATGCTAAAATGCTAAAGGGAACTGCTGAGTCAGGTGATAATTGGCTGCATTACAAATTGTAATGAAATCCATCGTTAATTATAAAGATATTGATTATCGCTTTAAGCCAGTAGCGTTACGTTAAAATGGTATACCTTGGAAAAGACTAGCAGCTATGTTTAATGCCAATTGTTTTGTTTCTTTTCACAAGGAAGATTTAAGAAGGGATACGATTTACATAGATTGAAGTGTTTACAGTAACTCGTTCAGTAAAAAAAAGTCTTATTGTATTAAATGAGACACCTGAACGTTCACTGGGAAAAACAGCAAAGTTCCATGAAGCTGTAATTTTGCCTGAGTCAGTGCTACACAAATCCAGTATCCGCTCTTTGACTGCCCTACAGTGTATAATCATAGAGGAGTTCAAAGGACACGGAGGAGGTCAGTTGATTCAGCCAGCCACACACACACACACACACCCACACACCATACAGTATTGCCGGTAAGTGTATCTGGGTCATTCAGGAAGCTACTGTGTGGGCAGAGGGAATGTCAACTGTGACTTCCCCTGATTAAAAGAGAGAGGGAGAGAGAATGGAGGAACGATGACGCAATTTAATGCACAATGGCTCATCTCCCTTAATCACTGATAAGGACCAGTGTTGCAGCTGTGTGTGTGTGTGTGTGGGCTCAAGGTCAATCACTCTCCCTGTCTGTTCAGTGTTCACTCTCCTGACTCCACGTCTCTATCTCAGGCTCCTTCCCATCACCTCTAGCTATGCTCTCTTTACCTCACACTGAATAACTGACATTCAGATGTGTATCAATTAATTAAATCCTCCTACTAATCTATTGACAATTTAAAACACTGACAACCCCCCAGGGTTCACCTGTGGTTTCGGCTTAAGGGCAAAGATATCTTGTTGTCTTATCCTGTTAGCAATCAGACATTAGAAACTCTTTGTTGTCTCAACACAATAAATAGACAGGAACTTGTCATGCTGACATTGGTCCACAGACAGTGGCCTGGTTTAGATGCAAAAGGATCACCGCTTTTGGCAATATGATTACAGAAAAACAAAGAAATCTTGAGTGATAGCTGAATTTGTAGAAGCCAACTATTCTCCAACATGGTCAATATGAGAGAATGCTTATTTGCAGCAAACATCCAAGCTCGGAGTGCTTTGGACAACCCAGTCTTTGTGTTGCCATAAAGACAGTCAACCACTGCGGATCCCCCGTAGTGCCACTTCTTGGATAGCCTCTGTTCCACAAGCTAAAACTCGTTCCTAACAAGACTAAGAGCCTGCAGCCAGCCTAGTGGCTCTGTAAGGCTATAGGCACCACATGCTAACATTTGCTAATAAGTGCTAAACACAAAGTACAGCTGAGGGGAATGTCATTAGTTTTGCAGGTATTTGGTCATAAACAGATTTCAATTTTGACATGATTATGACACTAGATGAAAAGTCAGGGGATCACCAAAGTCATATAGGATTCATCTTCAGAGAACCATGAATGTGTATACAAAAGTTTATGGTAATCCATTTCCAAGTGTTCTTTCCCTATAATTGAGAACTTTAACTGGTTGGTGGCAATAGAAAAGTCAGGGGGATCACCAAAGTCAGTGGGATTCATCTTCTGGGGACCATATAAACTTCAGGGCAATACATCCAATCGTTTGTTGAGATATTTCACTCTGGACTGAAGTGGTAGACCGCGCGACAAGAACAGTGCAAAGAAAAGAAACTCTGTCGAAGTGCTCCTAAAAAAAATAAATAAAAAAAATAAAAACCCAACTACCAGAGAACACGAAGTGACAGATAATGAGCCAGAAAGAAGACATTCTGGTTTTATGAAAGCATAGTGAAGATGCTTGTCAACTTAGTCACCAGGTGTATTTATGGGTCATAGGAATTCCTTAATAGACACACATTCATAGAGTTGGCACCTGCAAGATATGGTGGTGATTGTTTCACCCTCAACACAAATATCAGGCCATGAGTGATACAGAACTCAGACTACAATGACCTGGAACAGACAATAATCACCAACTCTTCACAAAGCCCTAAAAACCTTTGCTAAATGATATTACCATCCCAGCATAGCTATCAAAGCTATACCGCTATACCTGTAGCTTGTTAACTTACATGATAGGATGCGTGGCTTGCTCTGAACTACAGCATATACCATTGGCACAGATTCATGTTAGTTGCATACTCAGTGCTGAGTTTGTGCTGCAGTGTGGTTTGATTGTGTAATAATAATAATACTAATTTGTCCTGAAATATGACCATTGTGTCATCTTTGCACTATTATTTGGTTTTTGGCCCCCCTATCAGCGCTGGATGATTTTCAGCACACCTTCAGCGGCATCTCACAGAAGACTGATTGGTGTTAATGGCTTCTAATGGATTGTCTGTGCAGTACTGAGGAAACACTGATAATCTTGACCATTTTCCTTTAAGGTTTAGAGCTGTTTATGACACTAGGACTCATGCTGACAGGTATACTGTAAGTCAGTGGCTGTGAACAACTGATGGTGGTTCCAAACATAGTTGTTTTAACAAAGTTAAAAGAAAGAGAGAAATTCCAGGCTGATTTGAAAAATGAAATATTATGTTCCTGATGTTCCTAAATTAATAAAGGCTCACGTAATATGACGGGACAGGTTTTAAAGTTTATAGGCTATGTATGTGGTACATCAACATGTTCTGTATTGTTCTTGACATTTTTCTTTTGAATGCACAGCTTAGATGGAACCAGTATGGACAGTTGTGGAGGTTTTACATAAGACAGCTACGTGTTGCTTATGTGCTGCTCACGCCCAGGTTTGACTGCGAGGGAACTCTGTGTGAGAAGGAGGGTGGTGCTGGAAAAAGCTCGCTGAGTAAACAATGCTTGAAAAGATATCCAAAAATCTGACATAAAAACTCTCCATTGAGGCAAACACCGCCGTGAGGACAGCTCTGAATACGACGGTCCAGCCGGCCCCTTTCAGCAGCGATGGGGAAAAAAAGAAAACGAGTGGGAGGGGAGTTCCTTGAGCTTTCAAACAGAGCCACTGCAGGGTAAAAGAACAGTGCAAAGAAAATAAACTCTGTCGAAGTGCTTCTAATAAAAGCACTACCGATCATCTCTAACCCAAACACTGCAAAGAGCACAAAGTGACACATAATGAGCCATAAAGAAAACATTCTGGTTTTATGAAAGCATAGTGAAGATGCTTGTTGACTTAGTCACCAGGTGTATTACGTGTCAAAGGAATTCCTTAATACACTCACACACACACATTCATAGAGTTGGCACCTGCAAGATATGGTGGTGATTGTTTCACCCTCAACACAAATATCAGGCCATGAGTGATACAGAATTAAAACATTACTGTGACTACTACTACTGCTGCTTCCACTGTTGTATTGGAACAGCACATGGATAACCTTTGCTAAACGACCGGCTAAAAGTTGGACCACGAATTAGTCCCCAGCCTTTGTGCGGTTTATATCTGTCAAAAGGTTGCAGATTGTCACTCAAAGTGATGGAAAAGTCTGTCGTGGCAATTTTTTGCTGTCTCAAAAGGATGGAGAAAAACAAGTCCATGCATTTGTTACTCCTGGATTACTGCGATTCCTTATTAGCAGGCTGCCAGAATAAGTCCCTAAAGACTCTCCAGTTGATCCAGAACGCTGCGCCACGTGTACTGACAAGAACTAGGAGAAGATATCATATTTCTCCAATATTATCTTCTCTGCACTGGTTCTCTGTAAAATCCAGAATATAATTTTCAATCCTCCTGCTCACCTACAAAGCTCTGAATGGTCAGGCACCATCGTATCTTAAAGAGCTCATAGTACCTTATTACCCCACTGGGACACTGCGCTCTCAGAATGCATGGTCACTTGTGGTTCCTAGGGCCTACAAAAGTAGAATGGGAGCCAGAGCGTTCGGCTGTCAAGCTCTTCTCCTGTGGAATCAGATCCCAGTTTGGGTTTCGGGAGGCAGACACCATCTCTATATCCATTTAAGCTCCTTCTTGATAAAGCTTATATTTAGGGCTGGCTTTGGTGAGTCTTCACCCATCCCTTAGCTATGCTGCTATAGGCCTAGACTGCCGGGAGACTTCCCATAATGCACTCAGCTTCTCTCTCCTCCTCTCCATCTCCATCTGTATGCATTCGTATCCCATTAATGCATGTTACTAACTCGGCACCTTCCCTCTCCCGTAGTTTTGTGCTTTCTCGTCTCTCTCCTCTCTCCTTCTGTCTCTTTCAGCAGGCATTCCTGTGTATATCCCACATTATACAAAGAAACGAGGGGGTCTAGGTAGCGATAACCGAACTGTCACAGTCGAAAGTCAAAGCAATAGGTAGTCCTATAACAACACATTTAAGCCGATGCTGTTCTTCCAGTCAGTTGGAATATGTTGGCATGGACGCTATCAGGCAGCCTTATCACACTGATTCCAGGTAAGGCAGGCATGTCACCTTGTCACCTTGTACAGATGCTAACTGAAGACTTTGTCAACATTCAGTTCCAAAATTGCGTACCACTTACTGGAAAAAATAACCTTTGATTGAAAGGGGATTGTCATACATGTATCTGAGTTGCACCAGTTCAAAGGCATGCTTTTTTTTTTTCTTTCTTTTCAGTTAGAGATGACTCTGTCACACAGCCTTAACAATAAATATATTCAGTGCATTATTACCATTATTATCATTTTTTATTAGAAATTATTGCATATTTAATTTTTATGCATTCATTTTGAATTCAAAATAAATAAACCAAATGAAATTGTTTTGATATTGGAGAGCAATGGTCTTCCCTCGCATAGAAAACATTACAGTCACAAACATATTGTTTTAATAATTGTTGATCCCCAGCAAATCCAGCAAGCTCATTGTGACAAAGAGCAATGAACATGTGGATTAATAATTCAGCAGTTTTCGCTGCTGAACTCAAAGCAAATAAATGCATAAGCAAGGTCTCAGCAATAATACAATCCGGGCGTGGGCTTCAACCCTGTGACCCCTCCTTATACCCTGAGAGGACACTTCCTGCTCCCGCTGACCCCCCAGCAGGTGAAAACACAGCGCTGCTGTGAGAACAAGAGTTGGAAAGTCAAGTCGACAATGAAAGCCTGTTCATTTCTCTCTTTCTTTCTCCTTCGAGGTCAATGTTCAGGATCGAAGCCTCTCTATTTCTCTGCTGTATCGGAAAGATGCACAGTTGTTGCCAGGTTTGGCTCCATCTACACGGCATCAACTTTAGCGAAACCCCCCACTTGATTTGAAGCGTCTTCCCCCTGGTTCCTCCTGTCAGGTATTTGATGGGAAATGTAATACCGCGTCAGGGGCTTGTTGGGGATATATTTTGACTGTGGTTGTCCCACAGGATGTGCCGAGAGTTTGCCATCCCAACATCAATCAAGTCCACTATCTTGTCTTCCCTTCTAAAATAGCTTCTGTCACCCTCCCCGTGTGCACTGCGCTGCCAGGCTGCCGTGCTTCCAGAACTATTATAAATGTCTCAGGTGAATTACTATGAACGTAAGAACTCTATAAAGGGACTTTTCCCAGCAGTATATGTTTATGCTATAAGGTTTATCAATCACTCAATAAATGAATACTTATGTTTAGGTTGGTGGGGTTAATGATTGTTAAGAATACATTTGCAGAGAGGTCATTACAGTAACAGCTAACCTTATTATCATCTTGGTTGTGGGCGTCTCAAAATGTGAAGCAAGGGTACCCCTTGTTTGTTGAACTTAAATTAACTCAAAAAAACCAGTGTATGTGTCCTTTGTCTTTGTTTTGACTGATTTATTTGGTCAAAATTGTAATCACCAAAGAAGTATTTTACAAGAAGTGTATGGTATATTTATTTTTCTGCAGTGATAGCTCCTCCTACATTAGTGTTCTCCAAGAGGCAGCCTCAGGGCAACGTTGTTACGCGATGCTTACCCATATTACACGAACTCGGTGAAAAGGCTGAAGTTTCCCAGCGCTGTGCTGGGTCCAAAAACGGCAGACACAACCCCAGTCCCAAATATCTGCGCCGTGAACGGTCCGCATACATTACGCATTCAGTGTTCCCAAAGCGTAAGCCTGCCCTTGGTCAACCATTTCAGTCGCAATTCTCAAGACCATTGTTATTGGTTTAAAGAAGTACAAAGAAGCAAGAGCATTTTTTTCCCCCATTTTTTTGATGTTGGTAGCGCTTCTCCTAGCCACGCCAGCCTTCAGTTGTTAGTCACCCACTGCCATAGCAAACATACACCCACATGCTTCGAAGCTTAGCTCAGTACAGCTCATTATTAGCTCAGAATCCTCTGTACTTGGGATTCATTAACATAGGATTGATTCTTATTCTTCTTTTACTATCGTGTTTTTCTTAATGTTACATGAGCAACATCATTAAAGGCTTTATAACACAATGGCAGCACATCACAGTGTCACGCTCCCCTCAGGGTGACGCCCCACCCAGCCACACCCTGCAACAGACCCCAGATGGCCAGCGTCACTCACCCTGGGGTGACACACATGCCAATATGACAAAGCGACAGGTGCTCTATGTGAAAGAGTAGTTCGTGCAGAGCTGTTTTCCTGATGCTGTGCGAGACTCGTAGACCTTTTAAGTGACATTTCGAGGATACTGTATTATTGTGAATGCTTTGGAAAAGTGTACTTACTCCAAAAAAAAATCTATTTTAGGAAAATGAGGATTCTTTTCCAAATGGCACCAACCTGCTGTTGAACAGAACACAGTTTGATCGACAGGTTTCACAGAACCCCACCTTTTGATTCCCAGAAATCTATAGAATCTATTTCAGGTCATTTGGGGTCCGAGGTCGAGGTAAAGCCCAACCCAGCAACCAGTGAAGACTGCTGTCCTGCACAATGCACCTTAGTGTAATAAAATAAACACATCAGGTTGGTGGGTGAGGACGTTTAATAAATCCTTCCGTGTCTTTCCTCAAGGCCCGAGGCTACACGACATACTTTGTCCTCGTGCATTACACCCTTCCTGTCTGCATTTACCTCTAGCGTTGATTGCCTACTGTTTTGTCACTCTGAATTCCCCACGTAACTCTCAACGGGCACCACCCTTTTCCTCTCCATTGTATGTTTCCCCTGTTCTCAGCTTGCACTTTATGGCCTGTTGCTTAATCAGACCCCGGGCTCTTTGTATGAAAGCACGCTGCTGTACGGTTATGGTGATAGTAAACACGACGGGACGGTTTTACAGCTCTGTGCTTCCTTAAGTTCACAAGACGTACTCCCTGCTCCCATTGGTGCCTTTGTTAAACTCGACTGAATCTAAAGATCGGGCTAAGATGCAAGGAACAATATCAACCCAAATGACAATTAATGCACCTGTTAATAGCTGCAATGTGTAATTGTGGCTTTTTTTGAAATGTCAACATTAACCATCAGATTAAATTTTACCATACCCAATACCCAGGTTAAGAAAAGACTTACTCATTTATGTTTACATGACACATTTACAATCGGTTTTCTTCACGTATTGGTGAACATCCACAATGTGTCCCAGTCCGCAGTAGTAGGATTTCTATTTGCTGCATTTTCCCAGAACGAACGTTGTCACGTTTGGCCCTGACATGAAATGGCTGGAGAGCATAAACTTTCCCTAAGCTCGTAAGAGAAACTACAAGAATCTGGAACAGATGTTGAGGCTTGGTACAATTTGTCAGGGATCACAAAAAATCTACTCAAAGTGCTAGCGGACAAATGAATTGGTTAAGAGGGCATTCTCCTGTCCTCTGTTAACCTTGGTACAAAATGTGCCATGGCCCGTCTCCTGAAAAAATAACCCATGAACTTCAAAACAAGAAGAAACAAATCAAGGGTCTGCTCTCCGTTATCAGGCTTGACTCGAACTGTCAAACACGTAAATCAGCCGAGCAGTGAAAGTCACGTGAACAAACCTTTCCTTGTTCGGCCATGACTTTTCCCAAATATCAGACTAAAGTGTTTGTGTGACACAAGTTTACAGCTGCTGTATAATAAATAAATCATCTTCCAGTTTCCACACAGCAAATGTGTCAGCAAAAGGTAAAACAAACATCAGGGTGTTTTCGTTTTATTCCCCCTGTGAGAACATGCAGTTCATTTAGTCTTTTTTACGTGTGCGCGCCCTTTTCTCGGACCCGGCGCACTGAAAAAGAAAAAATGGTTTGAATCGCCAACCAATTAAACCACCACAGATGTTTTTAACCAGCCGATCCCTCCACTCACCATCTTCAACTGCCTTTTTCTTACCAAATGATATTCCTCCCAGAGCGGTCCCACCCACCATCCTGTTTTCATAAGCACACAAGCTTGGATTCAAATGTAAACTAAAACCTGCGTTGTGTTGAAGTCTTGACCCATTTGTGTGCAGCGCAAATGGCTGAAATCCTGTAGCACCATCTTCACAGATCATGTCATGTCATTTTGTTTTTGGAAATGATGCTGCCATTATAAGGATAAAAAGACAAGAGTGTGGGAACAGCTTGAAAATTCACCTCTGTGGAGCACTGCGTTTAAACAAGACGCACAAACACGTTGCTTTTTGCCATTTTTCAAATTTCATGAGACAATTTTACAGAAACAGAGACACAGAAATGACTTGGGAACATGATAGGCAGGCTGTCTCAAACAAGCCCCCGGGAACAGGGCTGGGCTGTGAGGCGATTTCGGCATAGCGGCCCGCACGGGGTGTTGCAACTTCCTGTGGCATCGGTGGACGCACACACTGGCCCAAAAAGCATTTCCTCATGCAAAATCATTGGAAAAGAAGCGGCTATAAAATGGGGAATTTGTCTGAGTGTTACAGTCCAATAACAGGGCTCTGCCAGGTGAGCTCTACCGGGGCGCGGCGGGGTGGACCACGGGAAAAAAAAACAACGTGAGAGTGTTGCATTTTAGTTGTGGTCCCGGGTTCCCGTTCACACTGACTTTTTACAAACGTGAAGTTGCACAGAGCGACAAGTAACTCGTCAATCGGACAGTTTTGGCAATTGTCGTCCTGCATCATCAGCACGATGACGATAACTTCTTTCTTGTCGGTTGGCAAATAATCGTCCGAGATGACTGTAATAGTAATCATTTTTTATTCAAAGCAAATTGATTTAATTTATATATGCTGTCCTAATTCTCTGTTACCTCAAACCCCTAAAACAAGAGCCTTACTCAGCGCATCATCTAAGCTCCATAAACGTTTCAATTGCCTTCCCAATTCCCCTTCCCTTTTCATTGAAGAGAAGCCTTTATTTATTCCAGGAGGACCACTTATTCTAGTGTTACCTGTTACCTTCCTACTCCCATATGGGAGCTGCAGACTTATCGGACTGGGCAATCTAACCCGACAACTCTCTTGTGCTCTTGTACACTCTCTTACACACACACACACACACACATAAAAAACCCTCTCTCCTATCTGGCAGAGTGATCTAACGCAGCAGCTCTCCTGCCGTCTGGCTGCCACGGCAGGTAAACTATACCTGCGGCCTTGAATTACCCTCCTCGTTCCCTCCTCCTGTCCTCTCCTCCCTTCCCCTCCTTCTCTCCCGTCCCCTCGCCCTCCTCGCCTCCCCCTTCCCGTCTTCTCCCATTTCTGTGTCCTGCTACGTGGTCTCACGCTTTAGGCCAGCGATGCGTGGTATTGCACTTGCCCTTGCAGCAGATGGTCGCAAAGGGAAAGAGAGGGAGAGCAGAGAGAGAATGAGGGATAATGGTAATTGCGACAGAGCCCCTCCACACGTTTCTCAACTCTATTCCTCTCGGAACGAGGCCCTGCCCTCCTACGCTCTGTTGGTCAAGTTTGTGCCTCCAGCAGCTGTCGCTCATCTGGATGGGCTGTCCTTTGAACTTAGACTTAATTAAACAGCCGCCAAGTCTCCAAATAAATATCTTTATCAAAGCTTCTCAACATTTCCTCTGAAAGTATCCCCATTGTGGCGGTAATTTCCGGTTCTGTGGATGCTAGCCTCACTTTATGCTACATTAACTTTTAGTGGCTATACATGAACTTTATTCCTAGAAAACATGCACACATCAGGGTCATGACAAAGAAGGATATTTGTTCCAGCGAACATGCAGACGGGGAGTTCCTGCTGGTATTAATAATCTCATGCCGTCCTCTGACGACTCTCCAGTTTCCACTTTACAAACATTTAGCTTGGAAGACCCGCCACAGTCTTTTCTCTTTGCTTTGTTTGGTATGTGTGAAAGCATTTTACACAAGATTATTAAAACCAACTGACCCTTAGTTTACTGGCATTGAATTGCTGCACTCAGCCAATAACGCCTCAGGCAGAAATATCCCTCGCTGCACTTTACCACCATGTTGGCTGAGGAGTTCGAGGACAAGAAATGTGTTAAATAAGCCCCCTCCGATCATGGTCCCGGTCTGCTCAGATACATGTGATTTGTCCCAACAACAAGGCAAAGCATTGTTATATGTAGTTGTAATAAAGGTCATTATATCACTAACTTATGCTTCGTGCAACCTACACACCTCATTATTTCTGAGTTGTCCGACTTGCCCCCAAGTCGAAATCCACCATTCCTGGCCCCCAGAGGATGAATCCCAATGAATCTGGTGATCTTTCCCTTGCGCCACCATGAGGTTGATATTTGGGGTCTTGACAACTATTGGATGGATAACCATGACATTTGGCAAAAAAACTATTAATGTTAAGTAGTCATGGGACAATGGAAGGTACGTTTACCTGCTGGTTTCTTTAGTGCACAAGTGCCCGCCTCAAATGATCATTTGATAAAGACAGCAGATTACAAAATATATGTTTGTGGTAAAAGACTAAAGGAGAATGTAAAGGCAAATCTGAAAACCCCTACAGGGGTGGAAGATCCCTCTGTGTGCCCAAGGATTTAAAATCTATACACTTTATTCAATTCACTGCGAGCTGTATCACTGCAAGTGTTTGGCCCTTTGTTTTGGAGTATTTGCCTACGTGCTTCTGCTCGGGATCACTATATGGTGGACACGTACAACAACAGCAGATTCATATATTATCAGTCTTTGATGCGACGTTGTGTGTAAGCAAGCTGAGTGTGCTTTTCCTCACACGTTTAATGTTGCTCATTTAAGCGGGAGCATGTGTGTGTAAGCAAGAGAAGGCGCGAGACAGAGAGACAAAGTGTGTGTGTCGGAAGAGAGTAAATATGAGACCGAGTCAACAATTGAGTCGAGGAATCGGAAGGCCCCGAGGGAAAAGTCCCTAACTTCTCGCTGGGAACGCTTCTACGGAACACCCCTTTAATATCGTATATGTGTGATTTTGTTCTTCTTTTAAAAAAATTTTTTTTTAAATTAATTTGTCCAATTTGGTTTGTTTTTTTTCCACTTTGCACATTTAAAAATACTCCTATAGCTTCATCTTGTTCTTTTCTGCTAATGTGTGGATTTAGACACTTACATGGATCACCTGAGTTTCCTATTAAACAGTGGACTTCATGTGAACACTGTTTCGTGTGTGTGTTTCTTGTGCATGTGTGTGAAAGTGGGGTAAAAGGCTAAGCAATGACCCATGAAACTGGATTGAAATCTGCTCCGGACCGGCGTAAAAGCTTTTCTCCTCCTCCTCCTCCTCCTCCTCCTCCTTTCTCTCTCTCTGTCCTGTTTTCCCTGTTCCCCTTTTCTTTTTCCTCCTCAGACCTCTTTCCCCCTGTGCCACATCCCTTTTTTCGGTCTTTTCTCTTCCCACCTTCATCCCAGTGCTTCTTCCTCCCTTTTATTAATGCTCCTCCCATGCTCCTCCTGTCCTATTCAGCTCCAGGCCATGGATCACTGTCACACGCACCCCACACATAGAAGAATGCGGTAAGGGGAGAAGAGGGTTGGGGGGGTAAGTGACTCGTAAAAGAAAAAGCAGAGATGTGTAAGTTAACACAGCTCATGTACTCGTTGGTCACAAAAGTGGGCTGACCAAAGTCCAATCGGACCCGCAAATACTCAAATTGCCGTGAGCTGGAATGAGCTAGAAACCTGAAACTTGGCCCAATAACTGCAAATGATGTGCACATACTTCCACAGAAATATGAGCCCAATCGGCCACATGGAGGCGCTGTAATTAAGGCCCAAAACCGCAATTTTTTAAAGGTCACACCCCTCACACCATAAGTCCCATTGACTTGAAATTTCTCACACAAGTCCAGCTCAATGTGCTCTGCAAAAAAGCCTCGTGCTAATTTTCGTAATGGGAAAAACAGTACAGTGGCATCTACTTTTTGAATTTTGACTCTATCAACACCAAATTTGGGACACAGCATTGCGGGACTGAGATACACATTTCTATTGTAAATGAGCAGGATCGGGTAAAAAAAAACGCCCGCCATCAACCAAAATATCTTCGCAAACGCGGGGCTTAGCAGGAAAATGGCCCTAACTAATTTGTCCAATCATTGTCATTTTGGAGGATATGCCCACATAAGTACCTGAAACCTAAAAGTTTAATTTAAATCTACCACTAGGGGTGCGCTACAAGTGCAAAAAACTGGGCTGGGCATAACACAAATTGGACTAGAAATCAGGCATTGTTTGTCCAATCATCCCAAGGCTTCCAGGATATGTCAAAGTTGTAAAAGTTCAAAAAAGGGAGATTTCATTGCTTTTTAACATCTAGGCCACGTTTAACCAAGTCCAGATCAAAAGCTTTAAACGTCTAATGATCTGTTTGCTTGAAGTGCCGCTTGTGGCTATATTTTTTCACAGGGATTTGTAATAGTTTTTAAAGGCACAGACAAATGATGTTGTCCTGCTGATAGGGCCGTCAGATCACAAAATGCTTCCACAGGTTGTTCAAGAGGGCACTTGCACATGACGTGTTTTCTCATTTAATTCGGAGGATTTGTTGAACCTTGTTTACATTTACCTGACATTTAGTCGTGAAAATTTCGCATGATTGAAGTCTTAGATAAGGTCTTAGGCCAGGGTTCATGGTAGGGGCAACATGGCATATGACTTTGCCATCTGTCAAAGCTTGTTTCTTCGTAACCAAGTAGTTTAGTTGATTTATCAGAAAATGCAATAATTCTTTTAAACTAACATTTGAAACTGTTTTGGGAGGCACTGACTAAATGTTGGCGCCCTACTAATAGCAGTTCCACATCAGAAAATGAGCACATGGGTCATTTTAGGGTGCTGACCAACATATTTTAAGTTTATTTAGGAGGACTTTTTGGAACTGAGAGAGTAACAGCATCTTTTCAAGGGCAGTTTGTCATTACAACCACACAGTTTAATCTACTTTTTCTTTCTTCTTCTTCCATGTCTTCTTCTTACTGTTGTTCTGGTCCACCCACCACATTCAAATTCCACAGCACCCCAAAGACATATCTATCCATCCGAAATGGTCTGTTTTAACTGCTTTAATTGGCTGACACGAAAATCTACCTTATCTCATTAAATGCACGACATTTTTCCAAAGAAGGAAAGCACCTACACAAATACTAAAATCAGGTTGGGCAGAGTGCAAAAGACTGTCCTCTTGGCTGTTAATAACAAACACACACACTGGCCGTTGTAATCAGAAGTGGTGTTTTGACAAGATTTAATGTGGATGAGATTTCCAACTACTTGATAATTCCATTACCAGATCATCTGAGTTTATTATCTTGTCATCGACTCTCACACCATCTTTGTGATTTCAGAGCTCACCGACTATTTAATGAAAAAATAAAGCTTCTTGGGCGACACTTCTGTTCTACATTTTTACACTGATTTTGGAGATTCCAGGCGACTTCATTGGAAATGTTGCAGTTTTAAATGCTGGTTTGACGTTGATCCTCATTTAAAGTCTCACTTTGTTCTTGCTCATATGGTTTCTTTTCGGGTTAGCTCATGAGACACAAAAGACTTCCGAATATCAGAAATTTGTGTTAGTGAGAGAACAATTCAATTCAATTTTATTTATGTAGCCCAATATCACAAGTCACAATTTGCCTCAAAGGGCTTTACAATCTGTATAACATACGACACCCTCTGTCCTTAGACCTGCGATCTGAATAAGAAGCACGGGAGAGAGAAGATATCGAGTTATTAATAAGCATTTATGGGATATGAATGCATACAGATGGGGAGGGAGAGGAGGAGAGAGGTGCATCATGGGAAGTCTCCTGGCAGTCTAGGCCGATAGAAGCATAGCTAAGGGACGGTTCAGGACTGACCTTAAGCCTACGCTATCGGTGTATGAATGTGAGGGTGATTGGGTGAATGAGAGGCGCTGAACTCCGCAATGGTATAAAAAAGCGCTATATAAATGCAGTCCATTTACCATTACTCTTAAATGTGGAGATGGTGTCTGCCTCCCGAAACCAAACTGGGATCTGATTCCACAGGAGAGGAGCTTGCTACATGCTGCCTTAACTGAAAAATATTTTCTTTGAGGGCAAGCTGTTGTCAGTTTTGACCTGAGTCCAAGTTTAATCATGGCCTCATTGAGGTTGTCTGCTTTCTAAGTCATAACAGATCTGTTACATATAGATTTAAATCCCTTTAAGACCCCACTAGCACAGGCGGTACATGGTGGTTCAAATCCTTATGTCCCAGCTTTACGTAGCGGTGTCTACATGCCATTAAGTAACCGGGTTATTGTTTTCTGCAGTAACTTGATTTCTTAAATGTCACGTAAATGAGAAACCCGGTTTCTATAATTGGGTCAAGGGATTTTGAAAAACCTGGCTAACACAGCCAGGTTTCTGCTGGGGAAACCTCATTTCTTGCCAATGTCAGTCAGTCATTTTCTACCGCTTGTTCCCGTTTTGGGGTCGCGGGTGACTGGAGCCTATCCCAGTAACTTCGGGCCTTAGGCGGGGTACATCCTGGACAGTGGCCAACTCGTCGCAGGGCTGACACAGAGACAGACAACCATTCACACTCGCATTCATCCACTAGGGACAATTTAGAGTCACCAATTAACCTAAACATGCATGTCTTTGGACAGTGGGAGGAAGCCGGAGAGAACTCACGGCAACACGGGGAGGACATGCAGACTCCACCCAGGGAGATCATGGTCTGGTCCGGGATTCAAACCCACGGTCTCCTTATTGGAAGGCGGGGGCGCTAACCGCTCTGCCACCGTGCACCCCTTCTTGCCAACGTAACATGTTTTTTTTAAAACAAGAACCTTCAAACAATTAAAGTATCACATGTGACCACAACACCTCACTCACGCCAATCGGAAGTCTACTGACCTGGGTATTGGCACCCCCTGCTGTGCTTCCCTTTACACCTTCACCAGTTCATCTCCCTGTTGAAACTGTTGTAACGAATAGGGTTACTCATCCACTTTGCACCGCTAAACTCTGCCCTCCCAGCTACAGTTATTTGAACTCTCTGAGGTGCACAGGCTGTGGTGGAGGGAATTTTAATATCCCCGTCGATGACCCATGTAACCAGTAAGCAAATGAAATCCTAAGCTGATTCTTTCAACTTGGTGCAGCGTGTCTCCGGTTCGACTCATGAGCGAGGCCCTACCTTTGACCTCGTATTTACTTTAGGCTTGACTGTAAACTATTATGCTATCCGTAGCTGTAAAGCAAGACTGCAGGAGGCCTAAGCGCAGGTGGAAAGAGACAAAACTAAATGTTCTTTTTCAACACATGAAAGAGCTTTTGACTTTGCTCAATCAGAAAATAAAGGATGCAAGCAACAGCTTACTTACCAGAATTAATTACTACTAATAAACACAGTCCCCGAGCTTTGCTTAGCACAGTCAATCAGCTTGTGCAACCTGCTCCCGCTGCTATCCCTGCCACCTCAACTGACGCTTGTGAATTGTATTTACCAGATCCAAAACTGTGCCCCTGTTCTCCTCTTCTGATCTTTCTAGTAATGTTCCAAATGTACTAACCCAATTTGCCCCCTTTACCATGCACAACCTCATGCACCTGTCCTCCTGCCACCTTGATATTTTATTGGCCATGCTGTACTCACTATTATAAACCTGTCCCTCACCTCCTGGTGTGTCCCTGATAAATTTAAGATGGCTTGAGTCAAGCCGCTTTAAAAACAAAAAAAACCCCGGCCTCGATACATCTTTTCTGAACAATTTGAGGCCCATTTCAAAATGACAGTTGATTTCTAAAGTACTGGAAAAACTTGTTGCTGAGCAGCTCCTTCAAGTTGTTGAAGGGAAAAATATAAATTTCAATCGGGCAGGTGCCTTGGTAGCTCACCTGATGCAGGCCCCATGTAGGTTACAAGGCCTTACGGCAGCGGCCCAGGTTCAAATCCAACCCGTGGCCCTTTGCTGCATGTCACCAGGAGTCAATCCATGGTCCTATTTGTTTCTCTTTGTATATGCTTCCCTAGGGCCAGATAATCATTGTTATGTTGAAGACACTGAGCTGCACGTTTCAGTACAACCAGATGATTTCAGCAACCTAGACACTCTCGACAACTGTTGCTGTTCTGTTGCTGTAAAGGACTGGATGTCTCTACAAATGGCATTGTATTTTAATTTAGTAATGGAGTACTGACCCACTTGCCCCCTATGTCAAACCAAACTCTAGGAATCTAGCTGTTGAATTGGATCCTCAATTGGAATTTGAACACCATGTTGACAAATTGGTTAAATTAGACCATTGTTATCGGCTTTTGATTTAGAATGTACCATACACGTCTTCAGTTTTTCCTGTCTCGAATTCTGCCATGTCCTTTTCACTTGTCTTAGTCAATCTGCCCTGGCATGTCTTCAGCTTGTACGAAATGCAGCAGCTAGGCTGTTAACTAGGACTGGCCGTAGAGCTCACATAACTCCTGTTTTAGCCTTGCTGCATTGGTTGCCAGTAAAGTTCAGGATTGATTTAAGCCACTTTCAGTGAGATATACAGTATGGAGGAATTAAATGTATTTGAATTAAAAAATAAATTTTAAAGGCTGTCCCTTCTGTTCAAAAACATTATTTTATTTCTCCCAAGATCAACAAAGACTTTTCAAAGAATCTTTTCAAAAAATAAAACCACATTACACAGTATAAGTTGGTTGAACTCATTGATATTGCATGGCATTTTTGGGGGGGAAACGGTTTTTAAAAGAACAGCTGTGCAGATTTTCCTTTTCTTATAAGCAAAGAACATGAAATTCTGGCCCAACAAATGTGTGGTGGAATGGCTGTACTGTCTTGATGCTTTTGTACATTGGAAGAATTATTGTCCTAAACATGAACTCAATTTGAATAAATTATAACTGGTTTCCAATTCATAAAATGTTTTGCTTATTCCTGTTAAGAGCCTCTTCCAGTGGGAAGTGGTTGAAGGGCAGGGAAACATCTTTGGCAGGGCAGCGCACTGTGCAATTTATATTTTAATACCAAACGCATGTATTTCATTTTCCCCAAAAAACCGATGTGACACCCAAAATGTTTGTCTACCTCAATATACACACAGCTTCATGGTAGTTTCATGGTAGGGAGCAAAGTAGTAATACGTTTTTACAGGCAACATCTTTCTTTTGATCACTGGTTCACCCTTTGTGTACTGTGTGTATGTGTTTGCATGTCTTAATAAATTAAATTAACCTTTATTTACTCAAGGAAGGTTTGCTTAGCACCAAAGCTCCTTTAGCAACGCCCTATTTCACACTCACTCATAGAGGCTGCGGCCCAGTATGCCCACACACTGATGAAACTGGAGCTGCTTCTTTAAAGCAGTTGGAGGTTTAGTGCCTTGCTCATGGGAACCCCAACCCCTGGGCATTTAGGGAGGGGTGATTGTTAGTCATTCACAACTGGTTGGGAATGTTTTTGCGTGTCAGAGTGCCTTTTTGCTTTCATTTCATTATGGCATGCAGCGGCACCATATTTGACAGATAGCTCTTCACAAGCCAGTTATCGAACCATTTCTGATGACTAAATGGCCTGGTCACACCAGAGTGTGTGTACTGTGTCTCCCAAATCTGCTAATCACGGAGAATCCACTGAAATTCATTTATTTTACTGTGACATTACTCTGTTTAAAATGTTGCTGTGACCAGGCCGTAACACTTGATTACACATAATAGGTCTGCTCGGAAGTGAACCACTAAAGTAGTAGTTCAGTAAGCATGTGATAAAAAGTGGGATCTTGTGTCTACTTCCATATGTCCTCAGTGATCTGAATGCAGCTTGGTAAAGCAACATTCACAGAAAGACCAAATAATGCTTTTGTGAAATCATTCATCCAAAAATGTTAAGGGGGTGGTTTTCAATGGATTGAGGGCGCTTCACTCTTGAAAAATTCAGAAGACTTTATTAACCTTGGCTGATTCATAACGCACCGGTGCATTTCTGCACACAGGCCTTCTTTGGGGTGTAGCATTTGCTTAAGAGCTTCCCCTGTAAGCTTAAAGTATTTGAATTTAGTAACATTGATGTGACTTCGTCAGTTTCTAGATCATAATCTCTTATATGTGTGGGGTAATTCCTATGTTCCCAGGGTCCTATGTTCCCCAGAATGCAATGCTCGCAGTGTGGTCAAAACACACAGTAGTGTACAGTACAGAAAAGATCGGAATTTGATTGGCTATATTATAGCCGTTTCTGATCCATTAAAGCATGCCCAGATGGGCCCCGATACGACACTTAGGATTGGCTTGGGACTTCTCTACCACCTGCAGAAACTTGAACTTCATCATTGGAAAATCCAGGCAAGTGCACTTCACAGTATTGCTCTCACTGCACGCAACAGCAATGAGTGCTTAGCGGCAAAATAAATGAAGTAAAATTTGATACTACATCTTAATACTACATCTTAAATCAATGATTTGTAATTTAGGCTTCAACACCATCTCTGCCTCTGGATCCAAGTAATTTTTTTTTCCAAATGAAGTCCTCAGCAGTCCGCTCTAGAGCACTTCACTTGAAGGTGCTGTAGGTAAACAAGATCGCAAAGAGTTTTAAGTTAGACGTGAACATTTTGAGACATAATTAATGTGCGGTTCCTGAACTTGTCGCCACACATTGTCATTTATATCCATCAACCATTCTTGATTTTTCCAGCCCTTTCTTTAAATAAATTGTGAACGTTTTTGCTCATAGGCTTTAATTGAACATACTTTATCATTGCTTTAGCACTTTCTTATCCCCAAAACAGCCAATATAGTCTGTATTATATATTTGTTTGCGGCAGAAAAGCCAATAACATGAAATAGAAATGGAAAGTATCTCCAGGTGTGTTAAAAAGCTGGAAAAGCAGCCACAGTGGTTTAAAACAATAAGGGAATGCAGGAAGTGAGCAGAAACGTCCATCATGCCTGTACTGTACTGAAAAGACCGAAACCTTCAATCAATCGTTACACTGCTTTTCCCTTCTTCACTGTCTTTCAGTCTACACTTTATCACAAGACAACGCTCAGCGGTCTATAAACACGTGGTTGAGGTTAGAGAAATACTGTGGGCAAGTTTAAACGAAACCAACCCTGGCTGTTGGTAAGCGACAGGATGCATGTGGCGGTTTCTTGTGTCTCTGAATGAATGCAGCACTTTCTCCCCTCACCCTTGCCCTCTCGGAATCCTCATTTACCTCCCTGAACGTGTGTTTTGTCCGTCCTCCTCTGTCCTCCACTACCCTTCTTTCCTGTAAATCCCTCCCGTCTCACCGCCTGTCACACTTGCTCTCCTGCCACTTCTCCCTCCTCCTCCCTCTCTCCCTCCTCCCCGTTTCCTCGCCGTGCTCTCGCTCCTCTTCGTGCTCTTCGCTCATCTCGCCCCGTTTCCTCCCTCACCTACTTTTTGAAGAGAGTTTTTTACCTTCTCTCGCTCCCTCACTCCTCCTGCTGCTTCTGTCTCTCTCCCCAGAGAGCAGGATGAATAATGCAGTGTTCTGCTCTGATAATCATCGCCATCATCATCATTGGTCTTTCCTCTGATTTCTCAGTTTTTTCATACTCTTTCGCTCCTTTTCTCTCTTTGGCCCTGCTGGTCAACAAAAATGAGTTCCGGTTCAGCACAATTGTGCTTAAGTCAGAGAAATAATTAAATACTGTAATAAAACGTTTTTTAGCGTTGATTTCTAATCTGATTTGATGGTCTTAGAGACCAAGTTGTGATCTTTGCCTTGTGACAGTATTTCGAGGGTGGTGGTGTGGTGGGGGGGGTCGCCATAGGAGAGATACGGCATAGCGCCTTGATGATGTAGAATACAAATTGAGGGAGGAGAGTTTTTTTTGTAATTTGGTTCAACCAGCCCTTCAAAAAACTACTTTGATGTTTTATTCAATAAAACATTATTGAATCAGAATCAATAATCTGTAAATTGGACATATATGAAAATTGCCTTAGTTGCTATATTTTCACATGTGTGGTCTACATGTCCAATATAAAAATCATGACGTCTATTGTTCTGCTATTCTATGTGTAATTTACATATCAGATGTTTGGGGAATAACATGGGAATAACACACACACCCTAAACACACATACACACAGACATTTGAATGTATGCTTACTAGAATGCAAACCTCAATGCACACATCAGCACACACTGGCAGAACCCGCGCACACATTCTAACAAGAATAAATGATTGTGCAAAGACATACACACACACACACACACACACACACACACACGCACTCTTCTCACTATTCCCTCCAGACCAGTAGTCTATGATGAGCAGCGACTTGGTGCCTGTGTCAACACTAATGACCCCCTCTCCCTGTGGGGTCTGTGTGAGTTCCGAGATGCTCAGCAGCATGTGGGGCGGCTTCCACGCTGTGTCTGTGTGCTAATGGCCACGCAACCTGTGGCTTTGACACACACCCACGCGTCCCGTGTGTGTGTGTGTGACCCATAGCCTTCCCTCTCGTCTCCCTCTGTTTATTTGTCTAAATGTCTGGGAGGCAGCAGAGCAGGGCGGGTAACGCCCCCTTTCACCTTCTCCTCCCTTTTGTCCCCCCTTACTTTCACCCTCACTTCCTTCTCTACTCAGATCTCCACTACCTGCTTTCCTTCATGTCTTCCGTCTTACCTCCCCCCCCCACCCCTTCTTCTTTGACTCGTATCACTTCCTCTTGTACCTTCCTTCCACTCACCCTGCTCCTCAACGCCTCTCTTACTCTCACCTCCTCATTCAGTCGTTTTCATTTCTCTCTCAGTTGGGTTTGGTTTGTGTGCCAGCAACACATCTGTCCCTATTAATTATGAGTGTGTTCATGTGTGTGTGTGTGTGCGTGTGCTTTTGTCTTCCTATTGGAGTTTGAATAAGCAAGCTGCATTCATCTCTTTTTAATATGTGTGCGTCCGTCAACACTGCCGTTTAATTTTCCATGGAACGGAGAGTCGCACGATATGCAGAATGCCGTGACAAAAAAACATTGTCCCATCAATTACACCCTGTTGATATTTTCAACAGGAACAGTGTTTGCTGTTGGTGGTTGGGATTGTTCGTTGATGCCTATCACAGTGCAAACAAAGAAATAAGCGCGCTGTGCGTTTGAACAGGCATGCTTGGATCCCGGCATAAAGCGCACGGAATTTGCTGTGCAAACAAATCTAATCCGGTTCATGTCATTTAGGATGTTGCTTGCGATCTCGTCAGGATTTTAGACTGTCAGAAAAGACTAAGTCTCATTGTTTAAGGTTATCTGGGGTATCCCAACATGGCATCATGTTTCAGGCTCTGTGGACCAGCTCCACACTTGAAATCTGGACCCCAGTCAGGTTAATACAAGTCATATTTATTTAATGAGGAGGGGTATACAAACATGAGGACAGACAAAACACAAACAAAGAGGACAAAACGAAAGCAGGAACGGGAGGAAGGGCAGAGTAGGCGCGTAATTCCCACGGGAAGCTAATTTGTCCCGTAAATGCACCAGAATAGGGTGTGAATATCTTGAGACTTTAATGCAGGGGCATTACTTTGAAAAATAAAAAATCAACTGTAACCATAATCTTTCCCTTCCCTAAGTGATTTTGTTGCCCAAAGACTTGTCTACACAGAAGGCGTTTCAGCCGCATTTTTCATTCGTCCGTCTCTCACGCGTCTGACAGAACAGATACGAACAGACATCTAGACATTGTTAAATGAACTACAATACGAGTGGTGGTGTTTGTAGCAAACTCACTACAACTCTGACTTTCATTTACCAGAGCAGCATTATAAGTTTCATCCCCTTGAACTAAAATAACTCATGTCTGTCATGGTCGCTATTTAGGTTTCAAATCACACGTCACTATGAACCTGCACTGATTGCTGGGAAACACTGTTTCACACCAATGTGTGCTGGCCAGCAAACGTATTTCTAGCTAAGTAGTTTCTAATGAAACGGCAAGCAGCGCAACACCGAAAATGCGGTCACGCCGCCACTGGCTACTTGCAGCTTAGTGTTTTGGGGCCATGCGGAGAGGTTTACCATGCGCTCACACCAGAAGCTTCATGAGCTAGGTGCCGGCAGTCATTCGTTTTCAAGAGAACATTTTCAGAGAGCAGCGAGCGGCGAGAGCGCTCAGCGGCGCTCATGAAGCTTCTATTGTTTTCAATTCAATTTTATTTGTATGTACAATACCACAATTTGCCTCAAAAGGCTTTACAATCTGTGCAACATACGACACCCTCTGTCCTTAGAGCCTCGATTCGAATAAGGAAAAACTACCTGTTTTTCGATCCTATTTTGCAAGAACTGATCAAACGGCCAGAAGACAGAAGTCAGTTAAATACCTCAGCTCCTTCGTGCAGAGTGAGTTCATCTGCTCTGTCACAGCAAGTCGCGTGTGTTCGAATTTCTCTACGAAAATATGCGTTTTTTGATAGCTTAAGTACCGAATGGGGCTGCACAATCAATCGAAATATTATTGAAATCGCAATATGGCCAAGTGCGGTATCCGAATCGCAGAAGCTGCAATTTTTGTGAGAAAGGTCAAATGTGTGACACAACAGCATTGCAATGAAGGCAGATGGATGTAAAATGTAATATTTCCTCCTCAAGCTCTCATTCCTTCGCTGTCTACCTTTCCTCCTTCTGAATAATCATTGTGTCTCCTCTCAACTCTTTGTTCCCATCACTCATCCTCCTGACTGCTTTTCCTTTCCCGTCCTCTGCCTCTTCAGCCCCCCCTTCCCCCTCTAAAACCTTCCCCCTCTCCCTCGCTCCTTTCATATTTGATGATTCCACCGCGGTCCAGGATAATAATTACACAGTTGTCCTGTCACGTGGGGAGCCCGAGGGACCTGCTGGAGATGTGCGTTGCCATTGTGGTCATTAAAAATGTAACGCCTCCTTTACAGTGACGATGCTGAACGAAAGGCTGGTATTAAGGGACCTCTCGTGATGTATGACTAATGCTTAGTCATAGAGGGCAAAAAAACCCAACAATATACGGTATATTCCTCACGTTGAAACATACAGAGATAAGTGAAAAACAACACGCACTGCAGATCTGTTGGTGCTTTAGCTCGGATGGGATGTGTTTGGAAATCCACATTTGGATTCTTGTTTAGGAGACGCAAAGAAATATCTCGCAGGTAACAGTCTTAAAGTTTATATTTGCAAGATCATTTCAGCTAGTCTTTTCAAATTCACGGGTAAATTGCACAAGTAACGACTCATAGGTTTAAAAAACGTACGAACCATAGGTTTTACCATCGGCTGTGGTTGAACTTAAACGCACAGGTGAAATGCAAAGCTTTAATGCACAAACTGCCACCAGACACTGCCCGAGCATCCAGACATTTATTTGCCCTTTCACACACACTCTCCCTTTTTTTCCTGCCGTGGCAAGGTTGTTCCATGCTTGGGGCCACTCTTTGTTCGAGACGACTGCTCCCCGGGTTCAGCGTAATCCTCGGGCGCGAAGTGGCAACTGCACGTGTAGGTGCTGCCTCTTTGAACCTTAGAACCCGGTGCCTCGTGCTGTCTAATCGCCTGCACCCGTTTTTAAAAGTTGTAGGTCCTTGGGGAAATTAATGGAAGGACAGCTCGCTCAGAATAAAGTTTAACCTCTTCCACTTTTGGTGTCGTCCGAGCCGCAATGGTGTCTACAAGCCTGCACCGATTCATCCGAGGGTTTAAAGTGACTCGACCGTACGCTCACCGTTGACATTTTTGCAGGCTGTTTGGAGAACCGAACTGTCTCCTCTGATTTCTCCGTCTGCTGGCATAGGAAGTTCCCGCCCAGTGACTCTTCCTGACATCACTTTAGTGCGACCTGCTGGCAGGCGGTAGCGTTCAGTGAAACCAATAGGATATCAAGAGGAGGCGTTTAATGGGTGTGGACAAACGAGTGGGAGTCGCATCGTCACATCATGAGAGCACATTCACAGAGAAATATTGGCAACTCTCGGCAGGAGAGAGGAGTTTCAAGGTCTGCCCGAAAATTCCCTGAAGGGGTTTTAAAAGTCACCAAACCATGTGAGAAAGCTGCAAAGTAGGCAATGCTAATTTTTCTTCACCCCAATTTTTCAATTCAGTGGGGTATCTGCAAAGACTTCAGATGAAGTCTTGATGAGCCCAGACGTAAAATAAAGTTGTTTTTTTTTTCTGCTGCTCAACTTAGAACGTTGGTTGAAGTAAAAACATTTGTGGAACTACAAGGAAATATTAGTTAATCAGTCCAATACTATCAGCTCAACTAAATTATCAGTGATTGAATAAATCATGAAAATTTGCCTTAGTGCCTTTGACCAGACCGCGTCTGTAAACAGCCACTAGAAGTTGGGAAACTTGTGCAGGAGGCAGAAAGGTAAAGTTGTGAAAAAAACGAAGTTTTGTTTCGCCTTTTTGCCTTGTGTTAGGGTGCTGGACTGAGAGCTTGGGAACATAGCTTTTAATTTGTGCTTCTCTCTCTCTCTCTCTCTCTCTCTCATTCCCTGTGTCTAGTCTCTCATCCTCCAGATGTGTCCTACAAAACGGCGTTACAGATCTCACACCTGCTGTTCCCATGTTAGGTTTCAGACGCTCCTCTGCTGCAGTGGTCAGTCTGCGGTGAAAATCAGATGCAGCTGCTATTTGCATACATTTCCATTCTCTTCTCCCATATTTCGCGTCTCTGAATAGGAATGCCCTAAGATACACATTGCATCCAATGTCCAACACACAAAATACTGTGGTACCACTTTTCTTTTCTAGCGTTCCTTTAGTAAATATGGTCAAACGCAACTTGACGGTTTATAGCATTTTAGAAAAGGGCAGCGAATCCTAAGAGTAAACATCCTCCTAAGTGTTTAGAATTACAAGTGTAAAAGGTTTTAATGAACTGGGTCTTTGTTGGACTATTGCGTTCTATCAGTCAGAAAATGTCATAGTTTAACCTTAAGGTTTTCAGGTGGTAAACACATTTTCAAAAGTGTTAAAGGTTTATAGCGAAACCTGCACAATCTTTACATATTCAACCGTTGATCAGAGAAAATAACCATGTGACCAAAATGTGTTTTGCTTGTGCATATACATGTTGCGTCCTCACATGTGCACTAGTAGACTTAGAAGGTACAAACAAAACAGAGACCCCTTCATCAAAACGTTGCTCCATAGGGCAGCTAGTGGTCAAAAACGCCTCAGGGTCTCGTTAACATTTTGAGAATTTGGTCGTGGAGGGAGGCTTTCTAGCCCTGGGTCCTTTCAGGCAGAGCTTCTGTCAGACTTTGTACAAATCTGCCTTTATGGTTGTGCTTTGGCGGGCTCAAAAATGCACTAAGTGCCTCCCAGCAACTGCTATAGTAGAGCTAAGGAGAAGCCAGCTGACGGACACTTACGCCACTCAAAAAACGGAACCGTTATGCACCAGCAATATGTTATGTGGGTAGCTCAACTGGTGGCGTGCGTACCATGAAGGCTGAGTCCCTGCCACAGCGGCCATGGGTTCAATTCCAACCCGCGGCCCTTTGGCCCCTCTCGCACCTTTCCGCTCTATCTGCGGCAGCTGTCGCAATCATGTGAAGGCAAAAATGCTGGAAAAAATAATCTCTATTAAAAAATGTATTTAACTTCACTTCACAAAATAAGTCACAAGAAGTGTCTCCGAAGAAATGAAGGAGCTCTGACATGGTGGGTGTCGAACCAGAACATAGAGACAGAGACATTGAGACATGCAACTTAGACTTGTCATCTTCCTAATAAATACTACTTTTGTTGATTCCTCTTATGAAATCCTTAATAGAGATGAATTTTACTGCAATGTATCTGTGTCAGTCAGAGATACATTCTATATGCCTATAGAACAAATTGGTTTTTTTACGGCTTTAGTTCATTAAGGGTTTTAAAACGATTATAGCCCTGTTTGACTTGAAACTTGGAGTGTTGGGGAACCTGCTAAATGTCAGCCAGCGCGACGTAAAGACGACGTGAAGGTTGCATTAGTCACGCACACGCATACGCATGTACACACACACACACACACTCAAACACACGCTCCTAATTCTGTGTCCTAATTCATGTCAGCAGGCTTGCTCCTGAGGCAGACAGTGGCAGCATGCATGCAGGTCTTTGCAGCAACATGCGCCAAGAGCCATCTGTCCCGCAACAGAAAGAGCGGCGTAGATTATGTTGTCGAGAGAAGGGGGGGGGGGGGGGGAGAGAGCGAGAGAGACAGAGAGAGAGAGAGAGAGAGAGAGAGCATTACGCACACCCTGATCCTCTCCACACAGAACCAGTGTGGCGCACAGACCGGCGGCAGCCCTCAGAAAGTGGGAAGTTTTCGCCAAAGGATTCTGGCTAAAAATTAATCACCTTCATGTCGGCTCTGTTGGATACTAACCTGCCGATGCTATGGTTACCTTTATTACGGTAGGAACTGCTTCATTTATTTTTGACTTGGTGCTTCATGGAGCATATTGGTTCCTGGACAATGTGACACGAAAGGAGTGACAGAGACTGACCCAAATTGCTCAGGATGTTTAACATGTTTAACACTTTCAAAGAGTCAAACGACTCACAAAGTTGTTTTAAGTGCATCAAATCGTGTGATGAACAGCCTTGGAGCTGCTGGAGTTACAACTTGCATAAGTGAAAAAGTTTTGGAAGCTGAATTTGGCACCGCAGAGGCGTCCAAATTGGTGTTGAGTGCTCCAGATTAAATATTTACTTTTTGAAAAAGTGGCACGATATGATCAGGGACTTATTTCTCCCTCTAAGCTTGAGCTCCGGCAGTTAAAAGCAAGCAGAATGTGAGACGCGCCGCGCGCCGCCTGAAGGCAAACCAGTGCGGACAAACTCCCTTTCTGCTCCCCGTCTCTCGGTGTCTGCACAGGTAGACAAAAGGGTTGGGTCTTTCCAAAGCTCGCGTACGCACACAAACATTCGAGACATTCCGCCCCCCCACACACACACATGCGCTCGGGAGTCTTGCGCTTTTCAAAGGCGGGTGCGGCGTGCTGGAGGGAGCGGAACTGGCCGAATGCGCACGGGAACGGTTCACACGCGGTCCAACTTGTACCTTTGGATTACCGACGCGCTAACTGTGCCTCGGCTCGCTGTTAGTGGGAGGGAAAGCGGATATGTCACAGCTGACTCCAAACACAAACGCCGCACGGTGCCTTGAATCCTCTCCCTTTCCTGCGCGTTCCTTGCCCCGTGTGCATGCGTGCACGTGGGTTTGTGCATGCGTGTAACGCTTAGCCTGAGTGCGCGTGAGGTGGAGAGAGTGACCTGCCTCTGTGCGCGCGGAGGCCTTCCCCAACGTCTTCAACTTTCGCCAATGTGTCTTTTTTTGTTTTGGTCATCAAACCTGTGATAAACCAATCAGCTCAGCTGTCAGCGCGGGTTCCTTCCACTTTAGACCACTTGCAAGATATAAAATCAGTCCTGTCCGTTAAAGATTTGGAGACTAGAGTTCACGCTTTTCTTTCATCTTGCCTTTTCTACCGCAACTCTCTCCAAATGGGAATCAGTCAGTCAGCCCTATCTCGCCTGCCGCTGGCTCAAAAGGCAGCGGGAGACTCCTCACTGGTGCCAAGAAGAGAGAGCACCTAGCGCCTGCACTGGCCCCTCTTCACTGGCTACCAGTGGAACACAGAACTGTGTTTGAGATTCTTTTATTTGTTTTTCATGCACTGCATGGGCTGGCACCAGGTTACGTCTCTGAACTGCCCATCTCTTATTGCACCCCTCAGATCTGGTGACCAATCACTACTCTCCATTCCCGAGCACCCAGTTAAAAACCACTGGTGCTGGAGCATTTTCATTTGTTGGCCCTGAACTGTGGAATAGTGTGCCGCTAACAATTCGATCTCCCCCCTCCATTGCTACCTTTAAAAACCCCTCTAAAGACCCATTTCTTTTCTCTAGCCTAGTAGTTGTCATCATGGAGACATGCCTGACCACACTCTGGTTTTCATTTGTTTGCAATTTATTTGTTGTTTGTGCAATGCTGTCTCGGTTACCATTCGTTATATTCTGTGCTTTTGATAATTTACTTATATCCTCTTTATAGCTGTGTTTTTATTTGATCACTTCTGTGGTTTTGTTTGACTGTAATCATCAGTCGAATAATCCTGTAATTGAATCTCTCTGTAAAGCCCTTTTGCTCAAACGTTTGTTGTTTTTAAATGTGCTCTACAAATGAATTGACTTGACTTTTTGGTTAAATGCAAGTAAATAATTGATCATCATCATGTCATGTTACTTGTGCCTGTGACACTCAACACGCGATTATGTGTGTTGAAAGCTGTGTAAGTTTAAAGCTTTCTTCACTTTCTGCAGCTGGAGTCTTCTGTGCGGAGTTGGTCTGTGCCATGTGTGGATGCATTTTATACCTCGCTTTTTCTCCCCCAGCTGTGCAGGGCTAATTTTCCCCCTCAGACACCAGAATGTGAATGTAGGGAGCTGTTGATGGGATCAGAGCCAAATAGCCCAGTAACCCAAAAAATGCTCATGCTGCGTGCGTGCCTCTGCGTGTGTGTCCAGTCTGATAACATAACATAGAGGCAATTCTGATAGGTAATGGCCTTAACAGTGCTGCGGTGTCTGATATGATATGATGCCCGGGCAGCTTTGCATAATGACGCGCATCAGTGGGCGTCTTGAGCCTTTTGCCTTCCTGCTGCCGTGGGAGTCCACGTTATGCGTGTGCGTTGCATGTGCTGGAGTGTGTGCATGCGGCCAGGCGCCGCCTGAGCAGCTGCCGCAGCGGCGGATTTGACACAGAGCTCCTCCTGACATGCAGGCACACAACAGGACAAAGACATTTGGGCGCAAGGAAGGAGGCGAGAGAGAGGGGCCCGGTTCCATTCTGTAACTCCCTTTATGGGCACCTGAGTCAAAAACGGTCTCCCAGGCTGTTGCGTGCAAGTTAGAGCTCTGGGTGCAGTGCAGCTGCGACGCCTCGGTTCAACAACGCTCATTTTGTGTTTTAATGCAGGAGAAAAGATACATATTTGGAGTGAGGGGTGGAAACAGATTAGGGGCTGGGCTCCTGGGATGAACATAAAATAGATAAGGGTAGAGAGGGGCCAAAATGGCTCCCAGGCGGTTTAATAAACTGATAATGTTACTATGGAGCGTTCCTGTTGTCCCTTTTGGCTCTGCATTCCAACCTCTTTGTGCTTTTGTGTGTGTCCAACTCAGCTTTACTCTTGCCTTCCTCCACCTATGGCATTTGTTGCCCCAAGTTCTTTCATCCATGTTGCACCACTTGTCGAGCAACGACCAAATGACAGAAATAAACAAACATCAATCTGAGCCTCACGGTTTGTACGATGCAATTTGGACCTAAGGTTGGTGTAAATTCCCAGTCAAACAGAGGAAATGTGGGCGGAAAAAATGAATGAGTAGCTATTTAGGTACCAGCGAGAAAGCACAAAAGTCAAAGACTTAAAGGTGCTATTGATAACATCCAGCCACTAGATGCCGTTTTTTCCACACTTAACAGGCAACTACGCTCGCTGAACGACGCAGAGACACCACGCGATGCCAAAGTTGTTGTACTATTGGCTCACAAGTCTCGTTAGACGTGGAAACCAAACATCAGACAGCTTACACGGAGATAAAAAAATATATAATTCATTCACAATTATAATATTTTTTTAGGAAAAGCCGAACTCTTATTCTGCACCTTTCTAAAAGCTCTGTGGATATATATCTATATATATATTAATTATTCCTGTACATAAAAAGTTATCAATAAAACCTTAAAATGTATATTAAATGAGCCAAACTTCACCTTGAAAGACATCTCATAAGGAATCCGATTAATTCTTACTCTCTCTGGGAATGAATTGCTACAGAATGTACAGTGTAGTGTTGTGAAGTGGGGATACTTTCCCTTGCTAATTAGTGGGTTAAATGAACAAACAAACTGGTAAAGTGATGCGAGGTAACTTTCCTATGTGCCGTTTGACTTGTCATGTTGGTCACTGATGAGTTTTCCCTGGATCAGAGCATGAAGAGTAAAAGGCAGCCTGCGTGGATGGTTGGTGTTGTTCCATCGCAGATGTTTCATTCATTTGGGTTCATGACACCTCCAGAGGGGACTGACTGGAAGTTCTAGTGCCCTTGGACCTCCCCTGTTCTGGAAATCTGTTCACTCAACATGTGATGTTTCACATTTCTTCACCTCTCATGCTGTGTCATTACGCGTAATTCAATTTGCACTTTCATAAAGGTCAGTTGGAACCTGAACCTGCTGGACCAATTTTACTCAGTAACACGAAGAAAATAAACATTCAGTAAAAAAAGCAGTTGAGTGGGTAAGATTTTTTTTCAGCGTTGAGGATTTATTCAGTGGACTCTGTTACTATCTTGCACTTCAAAATGTAATTTTCCAAAAACTGGTGTTTGAAAAAGAGCGATTGTCTATTCTGGACAATTCATTGTATATTTTTGTTTATATTGTGCTCACATGGTGCATATTCCTAAATAAAGTTGTATTTCATCAAATTACCCCTAACTAACACTAAACTGAGTATTCTTCCAATACTGGAAGGGCACGGCGCCCTCACGGGGGTGAATCTGGCCCTGCCACAAGGTCTCCGCCACTTGTTAGAACACCATCGCCTCTATTTGTACCAAGTTATCTCTAAAAGGTAAAGACAACCTTAAAGGATAGGTTCACATTTTTTCTTGTTCTTCTTAAATCAATACTTACGTGTGTTTGAGCATGCTGGCCATTAATAGATGGGGGACAAAATCCACAGTCCTCGCTCGGGGCAAAAATATGTTCCAAAGTTTATTTGAACCTAACGTGAGGCTTCAGCAGTCTGGGTCAATCGAATCAAATCTTCCAAAGTTAGTCTTTTTAGTACAGAAGTCCCTCTTTTTCCCATGACAGTGTTTCTGTTGAGCTGCAGTGAAGGGATGGTAACGCAAAGAGGGACTTCTGTACTGAAATGACAGTAACTTTGGAAGTTAAACCCTTGATTTGTCCAACTCAGACTGCCAAAGCCGTACTTTAACTTCCGATAAACTTTAGAATGCACTGAACACGAGCACTGTGGATTCTGGTGGTCCCTTGGAAGCGCCTTAGTAAGGGATCTTTTAATGGCCAGAACAAAAACAGCAGGAATTGATTACAGCAAGCAAAACTGTTTCAGTGTTCATATGGGCACCTGAATATTGCTTTAAGAGAGACTTGGAAAAATTGAGAACTTATCGTTTAACTGAAATTTCCTAACCAGACTGCCGCTGGCCGCAGGATCATCTGATCTTGGTACTGATCCAGATCCAATTCATAACAGGCACTTTTATTTTCTAGCCACATAACAGGTACAATAAGTCTAGGAGAATCACATGTGTTCACTTTTGCGCGAACATGTCCAATATTTGAAAAAGCATTGTAAATGGAAACACTGTGAAAGAGGAAAACGTCGGTGGGTGAGAGGGAATAAATCGCCGGAATTATCAAATTGCCACATGCTATCACAGCTGCTTTGTACAGTTAGACCCACCCATTTCCAACACCACCACTCTGCAACTCTGAAAGCACTTCACAGCCGTTTCTCGCAGGTTGTTTCTGCTTTTCAAGACTTTCGAGGCTTTTGTGATTAAAGTCAAGTGGAGCTCAAGTGCTTTTCTAATAGATTTGTGTCAAAATGTGGTGTTTTCAAACCTACTGGGGTCAAGCACCTAAATGAGTTTGTAGAGGCCTTTCCTAGAAGTGACATCACTTTACGAGATTCTCGAGTTGCAGAAGTCCTTTAAATCTAAATGAAGACGCTTCTGAACTTCAAACCTGAATACTAGGAGATTATGTAAAGGGATGTGAGTAAACTGCGGGTCTGTGATGCTCCATTCCAAAGGGATGAGAGAGCCAAGAGACTCACTGCTGGTGAGTTCCGCTTGTGTTAAGGACAATGTTTGGATGTTTTCCACACTTCCCTTGCGCTTGTGTGTGAATCAAGCTGTTCCCCCCATTCTATATGGTTGCAGTTTCACAGCCCTGCCTGCTCCGAGATGGTTTACACATTTGGCCTGCGTGTTTATTCACTGCACATTCTTACAGCTAGTTGGAGCAAAACATACTGTAAGGATTTGGACTGGACATCTTTCTCTGCTCTGCGGAACAGAAACAACACAGTGCGGAGGAGTTGTGTGCAGAAACGCACATACACGTCAGCGCATTCATTTAGGTCATTCATTCCTTCAACCTGTAACCTAAACTGCTTCCCTCGATGTCAACAATCCTAAATCTTAACTGAAATCCTAGCGCAGTTCTAACGAAACAGAAGTTTCTCTCCTTGTCTGCTGTTCATCGTCTTTCCCAGAGTTCCCTGAGACAGCAGATACGGATCATGCGGTTTCAAGGCGAGGCTCGGCCTTCCCAGCAGCTCAGTCATATGACAGTTTCTGTCCGTTTTGACCCGGTAATCTGCCTGTCTGTCTCCGCGATTTCCTTTATCTCCCTGACATTCACGGTCTGGATCTTTATGTTCCTCATTTGTTCCTCCCTCTCTTTACATCCCCCTCTTCATCTCGGATTCTCCCTCCCAGCCTGTTTCTCTTTCCACTCTCTCTGTTTCCACTTCAAAAGGTAAACTCAGTGACCTCCTGATAGCACGCTGTTCCTGATACAGCTGATCACTGATAGGGTCGACTGCGATAAATTCCCGTACAAGCCTATCTTTCATTTACTTACAGTATATGACTCTACGGATTTGGTTATTTTTTTTTATGTAGATTACAACAAGTGATCGATGTGTGTATACTGGCGTGTATCTTTGGAGCACTTTTATACCCACATTAACCTACATCTCAAGCCTAGATTGTGTCGCTGGATTGTATTTAAACTTAGCAGTTAAACGCAAGCGGAACACACACAAAAAATCAGAAGTCTTACTTAAAATTCAAATCCTAGCAAACTGACAGTACATATCCTCTGTATCCTTCCTCTCTGTCCACCAGTATTCTAACAATACATTTATGGGAAGCGGGTCACTAATCAAATTGACTGCGTCCTGTTTGATTTGCATGTTTCCGGGCATGACTCCTACAAAAACGTATGTGGATCCTATAAATGAACCGGAGACTCAATGCAGTTCAGTTTTGTAATCAACAAAAGTTCATTTGCATAGTTAATGCACCCATGGAGGTGGTTTTGATATTCAGCATTGTGGGTTTATTTCTTTCTCTGTTTAATATGTTTTTGTCTTTTATGTATCTCATTCGACTCCAGCTACCCATAAAGCATACGGGATGCGGGAAAGTTCTTCACAGGATTACTGTATTAACACCAGGGTTGGAAGAAGTAGTCTTTTACTTGAGTAAAAGTACCAGTACATTACATTACAGGTAAATGTCTAAATGTCCTGCATTCAACATTATTTTTGTATTGTACAGAAATATATTATCAGCAAAAAGTAAAAGTACTTATTCTGAATAAAAATGGCCACTGTGACTGATATCTTATTATACATATATAGCTTTTGTTTAGATCAATACTGATGCATCAGTATGTAAGTAGCATTTTTCTGTTGCAGCTGGAGCTAGTTTTAAGGACTCTATACCCACTAAGGTATTTTATTCCACTGGTTCCCAATCCAGTGGTCGGGCCCCCTCCAAAGGGCCATAATATAAATCGGAGGGTTCGTGAGACACACATTTCCAAAACGTTTTTTGACTTTTCTGTAATCTTTGCTTTTTTTTGTGCAATACTGGATACGTTACTTGAACTAGATAACTTCTCGAAGAAATTTTTGGAGTGTGCCGGAGGTGTGGTGTGTATCCCAGGAGCGCGGGCGTGTACTGAAATCATACGCAATGTCTTTGTTTCGTCTGTGACAATGGCAATAGCAAATTAATGAATGAATGAAAAGTCCTCGCTTACTTTTCTCCAAGCAACCTCCTGTTTTGTCCGGTCTTTGTATAACTATGTAGTCGTAGCAATCATAGCGCTCCGGGCGGCCACAGACGGCAGCTACAATAACGACAGTTCCGCTCGCTGCTGCAGACCGGTTGAGAAGCGAGATCGAAGATAAAAGCCCTTTTTAATCCCCTAATCCACAAAACAAGCCCCGCAATACGTGCACATTTGTCACTCAAGCTGAACATTTTAAATTCGCGAACGACACGACTTCTTGCATGTTCGCCTCATTCGCGTTGCTCGGCGATAATCGACGCAAATTTGCATCTTTGCATTGACTTTGTACGTAATTGCGGGACAATGAGCCCCCACCAGACGTTGCTTTTTTGTAAGGGGCTGCAAGCCAAGACATTTGGGAACAGCTGGTGAAATATTTAACAGTGCATTGTATTATAAAAGCGGACCACATGTTTTTTAATGTAAAATCACAATCTGAAATGTAACCACGGCTGTCTGATTAATGTAATGCAAAAAAGTACAGTTCCCTCTGAAATGTAGTGGGGAATCCGTATTAAGGGAATAATAATAAAGTACCTCACCATCTCATTTAGCGATTATATCTGCAAAATAAAAGGCCATTGTATCATTTGCTGAGACATGGCATGGAGATGTTGTTTTGGCCACGGATTTTCACTTCTCTTACATCACCTCTGTGAAAAAGCTGGAAAAACCTGCTTTTTGTTAAAGGACTGCTGTGTCTATGTTTTACATAGATGATTCCTACAGCAGTAATACCAGAGAGGCTGTATTTAAAGTACATCTCAGCTGTCAGTGTCTCGGATGGTTTGGCTGCAATTACGTGTTGTATGATCACAGCTCAAACACTTGGGAGCAGCCATCTTCATTTTCTCCTCATAGAATAAGATGCCTATAGGTGACATCTGTGTGGACTGATGTGTCATGTTAGTGGCCACCTTTGATATTTGAGCTGACAGATGTTCAGACGGCCTGAGGGTGAAACCTGTGGCATGGAGTGTAAACCACACACAGATACACACACACACACCACACACAAACCCAATCCCTACTTGTGCCCTCATTTGGTTCAACTCTAACCCTAACATGAGTCTAAGCCTTTAATATGAAACCAAAATTCTAACCCTAAACCTGGCCCTTAAGGAAGTCAGGATTGTTGTTGTTCTTCTGTCCTCTCAAATCACATATCATCGCTCACCTATGAAAACCATGTATGTCCAAAATGTCAACTAAGCTAAGAAAAACAGGCCTGCCCTTTCACCTTTGTGACAATGCATTTTTCAGATAATTGGGTTTTTAAATGGTTTATTTTGCTCAAGTACGAGAGTGTTTCTCAAAATTTTAAATGTATTCTTAATCCTTCAGTTTATCTGAAAAGTTAAAAATCATAAAATTGGAGATACACTGTTTTCATTGGGCAGTGAATTTTTATGGCAGAAATAAAATTCAGTTGGCTTTATTGGCGTGACCATAGTCAGATACAGTATTGCCAAAGCACTGTACAAATACTGATATTAGTGATGTGTAATCTGTCACAGATGATGCACTCGAAAGCCTGGATTGTTTTTAAAAAGTGTGCTGGTGTGGTGCGTTCATGTGGCGGCTGGATTTAGGCTTGACGCAAGTGGTTAAGAGGAGTCCCGCTGTAGAAACCTACGGCATGGGTTTTGATTATAAGTTCAGCAACAGATTTCACCCATTGATTTACATCTCTGAAAACCCTAGACCATTGTCTCGGATGTGACTGAGCTGCATCATGCTTTAACTGAGATTCCCCCACAGTAACTGTTTCACTTCACTTTGTGATACAGAGCAGTGGTGGGTTACACCCATACTTAGTTACATCCAGGTCACTTCTTTTTTGCTTTGTTTATAGCATTACTGAATACTCAACAGTTCCCCCTGGCATCAGAAACTTGCAGGAAATAAACAAAAGTAGTCAATCACAGTTCTTGAGATCCTCTGTAGCCCCCGTAGCCCTAACGTTTAAGGAGGTGCACATCGACCACGGCATAGCTTCAGAGCCCATGCATGTAACCCGTTAACGTAGAAGTATAACTGAAGCTTAAAGGCTTTGCGGTCAGGGCGCTGGGTGGGTGTGGGGGTGGATGGGATTTTCATGCAGTACACCAGAGTTTACATCCCTGCAATTAACGCTTTATTGTAGAAAATTAGAATTTTATAAATGTTGGCAATGGAATGTAAAACAAGCTCGAGGTTTGGCCGAATTGCAATGTCAGTGTTCTTGCACGGTGCTAGGGTTTGAAATCCTGCTGAGAATGGATGAGTGATTGGATGCTTAATCTGTGGACTAGCCTTCTTCAAAGCATTAGATCAGTTATTTTGTGATTTGAGTCTTATGTGTCTTGTCATTTTATCTTAATATAGCCATTTGGTGCTTTTAAAAGCTACTCCATTTACGTATGAAATGTTTTGATCTGAAGCACAATACAAACCAAACTGATTTTACCACACTGTTTAGCCTCAATTGTTTACCATTAAAGCATGAATAGCCTTAAGCACAAGTGCAGGATAGATGGAGGAACAATGCACACATTTTAGAACTAGTTGGGCTTTGTCAAATAAGGATTGTTGAAACAATTAGTAAAACCAGAGGGAAAGAAAGTGCAAAATATCGTTTTGGTACAGACTAGCACGACTTCTTGCCACAGTGCGTGTGGATGGACAGTAGTGGTTAGTTTGTTTACATCTAATAAGCAATGCAAAACACAAATGAGAAAACAGGGATTAGATAAGAGATAGGAAAAGCATGACCTCTTTTGTACTCAAAGTACACTGCATGAGCTGTAGAAAGCTGGAACAGTCAACTGTTAACATCATGCGAAGGCAAATTAAGGCTTCACAGCAAATTCAAATAGCTGCAATTATTCAAACGTATGAATACGGTAAACAATAGTGATTTGCCATAGGTGGTAACTTCTGCACAGAGTGTTTAACGTGACAGCCTGTGTAGCACAGATCTTCGTAATGCATGTCAGTGCTTTCACATGCCTGATCCTAAAAAAGTGCTATTCCCCCAAATTAAAGAGAAAGCGTTTATTTTGTGGAAAGACTATACATGCCCAGACAACTTTTTAGCGGGAAAACAACAACTGGGGTAAATTATGGCACTTTGCATCAAGCACTACGCTAGTTGGCAGCTGCTATTTGACTTCCACATCACCACCAGCAAACTAGTGCTGACAAGGAGCGCAGTTTAGATGTGGCCTTCGGCCGACATGCACACCTACACGTCTCTGTGATTTTCATTAAATCTTACAACTTCTGCAATAAAACCACAGACTAGAGTGTGTCAAACCTGGTAGCGCACAACGTGTACTTGAAATGGTGGAGAGTGGACAGAGTATCTGATATTTTAGCATTGTTTGTGGTATCTGGATATAAAGAATGCATAAAATGAGATTATTTTGTTGTGTGTGCACACTTAGATATTAAGCCTATGGCGTTCATTGCTAAACATGGCTGTTATGTGTCTACTTTTGTCTGCATCTGCATTTGTCTGTTTCCCTCTCCCAGTTCTAACTTTCTCACGCTGTAGTTTTCTGAATATCTCAGTAAAAGCCAAACATGTCCATGTCATGGTGGCACAAGAGGAAGAGTCCAGGCATCACAAAAGTAGGATTCATCCTCTGGGAGACGTGAACGTCTGTATCAAATTTCAGGGCAACCCATCCCATAGTTGTCCGGGACATTTTACTCTGAACCGAAAATGTCAACCTGCTGGTGGTGCTAGTGGAAAAGTGAGGGGATCACAAAAGTCATTAGGATGCACGTCTGAGAAACGGTCAACATTGGGTGCCAATCCATCAAGTATATGCAGAGATACTTCACTGTATAAGTGAAAACTTTGACCTGCTGGTTGCCTATTCAGTTGGCCCAGTAGCTACCTACGAGCGGCCCAGCATACATAAATCTGATATAAATAATGAAAAAAAAAAAAACGACATATGTATAGTGTATGGAAGTAGCTAACGAGATAGCCATCTCGCTTCCTTCTCATTTCTCTTGAGAGTTGCACATGCACAGAACCGATCGGGCAGGATGTCTACGGCCGTGGCGACACCACCAATAAGATCTTTTACAAATCAACGGTTTCTTATGTGAGTTCCGACCATGCTTAGTAGCTTTTCAAAAACATATGGCTATTGACAGTCACAAGTAGGTAAATGCTCTACTGAAAATATGTCTCCGTCAACTCCGAAACATGTTTAACACGTCAGTAGCCTACTTGTTAATTTTACCGCCATCTCCAAACGCCAAACAAGTGTGTTTAATTCGCAATGAGTGCGTTGCTATTTTTTTCTACATTCATTTGCATATGTTTAAAACTTTAGCCATTGCCAAAAGATAGAAAAAAAGGTTTTAAATAGGCTTCAGAAAATGTCTGGCCCATCTACATGTTCCGGTTTCAAAATCTGGCCCAATTGAATTTGCAAATCTAGAGGAAAGGTCAGGCGCTCAGCAAAGTCAGTAGAAGTTGTCCTGTAGGGAACTTGAATATCTGTGGTAAATTTCACGGTAATCCATCCAATCGTTGGCAAGATATTTCACTCTGAGCCGCAAACGTCAACCTCATGGTGGCGCGAAGTAAAAAGTCAGACACAGACAAAGCAGGACACATCCTCTGGGGACCATGAATGTCTGTATCCATCTAACAAGTGTAGAGATTTTTAAGTCTGGACCAAAGTGATTGACAGCCCGACATTGCCATCCCTACAGCCGCTCGCACGGCTAAAAAAATCTAGTTTGTGCATGCAGACAGCTCACTGCTATGTGTGTGACTCAGAGCATGAACAGAAATTAAACTGCACTAAAACAGTTAGTACATCATGGCTACGTGTGAGGGGATTTGTCATAGTGCTGGCACAGAAGGGAGGACAGAGTAACAAACGGAAAGATGTACAGCAACTTGATTGGTTTTTGGATAGACACTTCACTTTAGTCTGAATCGGAACAGAACGGTTTGAGACATAAATAGAAGTTCTTTTGCTACAATTCCTCATATCTTTTGTCATCTTAATAATGCCGTTATTCATCCTGGTGTGACTGACTAGAGGCAAGATGGCCAGACGATAAAAGTCAGTCCATGTGTTTGTTTTATTGTGACAGTGCTTAAGTGCTGGTTTGGACGGAGAATGTTGCAGTGTTTTATGTGAAACACCCCCTCCAACCTATTCCAACGAATTTAGTCCCATTCGAAAAAAGGACATCCCTGACTAAAAAGTCAGGGAAAGCAGGCACCAAAACATTTGGAGAAAATGTGACATTGTGGGCTCTACAGGAGCCAACATATTCTTATTAAAAACTGTACCTTCAGCATCTTGAAAGTGAAGACAATGTCATTGTTAGACATTTTGGAAAGAGTTTTGTTTCTGACACTTAAAACATACAGTGAGTACAGTGTCAGGTAGTGTGTTTACTGTGATATGTGTTTGGAAGGCCACCCGTCATTTTTTTTAAAATTAAAAATGCCTTGTCACCACTTGGCAATCAGTGGGTAGAATGAAAGAGTCACAAGTTCAGAGACGGAGAGAAGCAAAACAACAGAACTCTAGAAATCCTTCCATTTGTCAAAGCAAAACAAGACCAAATCTACAGCCGAGAGGTCATTCATCATCCAGCATGTGATGCTCTCTGCCATCAGAGAGCAAACAGCTAAACTCTGCTGAACTAAAGTTACACTGCGAAATCACATATCTGATGTTTAGCAAAAGCAATATCTACTCTGACAATGATGAGTAGCACATCATTGAAACACATTGTCAGTCGTTAAAGAGGCATGTGTATTCTGCAGTACCGGCTGATTGTGTGATACGGTTCAGGTCAGGATTTGCCTCCTGGATTGCGAGATTAAAAGGTACGATAGCCAGGTATCTGAGGACAAAGTGCTCACTTGCTGCTGCTGCTGCTGCTGGAACACTTCGTGCCTTGCTTGCACGTTAAGAATCCTCCCCTTCTGTGCCGGGAGGATTTGTAGACACCAATGTCTGGTTTGGGGAAACAGGAATGAATCTGACGTAGTAGTTGTTTTGGGAGCCTGAAACAACTTGAAATATCGACGCATTTCCGGCAGTAAATGTTTTACAGTGTAAACACATGGGCACAGACATGTAAGATAAATTGGCTTTGGATGCTTTTTTTCCAAAGTGCCAGACACTACAGTTAGTGCAGGTGTTTTTTAGAACTGGCAGCCCCAGTGGAACAAACAGTGACTATACTTATGATGACCTACAGCGACGGCATTCATCCCCAAACCTTTACTATCACCTAAACCTAACTCTAACTCTATCCTCTGAAAAAATGAAACCCCAGTGAGGACCAGTTAAATGCTCTGACTTTGGAGGAAGGTCCTCACAAGTCACGTTGTTGAGAACTTTTTGGTGATCTTCAAGCGAGCGATAATGGTTTCCGCCATGTTCCCTTCAACCGAAGGGATACACAAGCAGTCAAAAACGTAAAAAAATGTTTTGGATCAAAAGCTCAGTGATTGTTGATCGCTTGTAGAAATCTAGTGCAGTTCACTCTTTTATCACTCTGGGTGGGGAAGGTTGGTCATGTGTGCTGCATGTGACCCGTTGTGTTAATGACTCATTTGATCCTTATCTAAGCCACCATGGTTTGAGAGCTAATTAGTGGTAATTACAAGAAGGACGTGCAGATTTAATTCGAAGAGTCCGATTTCTCCCACTTGGCATCAGGAATGTCAGGCGCCGTGGACAAAAACAAACGCTGATGTCAAAAGTTGAAAGTGGCATAGTTATTATAAATATGGCTAAATACCCGGGGATCTCCAGGGGTGTCTTTGGAACATACGTATGGTGTTCTCTGTTACTCTGTGGCCAGATGAAGCCTCTAGGGGTGCCTCTGGGGAAAAAAATGCTGGCCCCTTATTAATGCCGTTTCTCCCACTCTCTGTGCAATGAGCACAGTTATTCTATGCTGGAATATTAACCTGCTGCATGTTAATACGATTAAACACATTCATTCTGGAATATGAAATGCTTTTTTAAAAACTAAAAGACTATAGGTTTTAAAAATAGATGTTGACATAGGGACCTTCTTCAAGATCAGATAATAAAGCACAACCCCAACTTAAAAGCTGCAATTAAATTAGACCTGCAAGCAGGTACATGGGGGTCCAAGCACCTGATGCGAATTGGAACCAAGGACGAGTCCATCCCCGAATAGGGCTTAAAAAGGCTGAGACACCCTCTGGCGGTGCACACTGCCCAAGATCTGCTCCAGCCATAGACCACAAGGGTGCACCTTCTGAGTGCACCTCATTCATAGTTTTCTGCAATATGCTGAAAACCTAAAATGCTAAAATACAATGTCAGCCCGGAGCTTTTTTGGGGCCGTTGGAGTTCTGGGGCAGTTGCCCACTTTGCCCGGTTGGTCATCCAGCCCTTTCCCTGGACTGTTGATCCAGGAAATACTACCATCATACACACACACACACACACACACACACGGCAAGGTCAAAGCCACTGTTGAGTCCTACAGTCTATTCCTGTGTCTGTGATTCTATTAGGCTTGACACCGGATTAGCTTCCCTGATCTCTGCGGCTGATTTGGGTTGGTTATTACAACCCATTACTGCTCTCTCACTCTCACACACAGCCTGTGCTGACACTCCGTCCACCACATTTCTCACCGAGTGCTCAGATCGCACAGTTCTCGTTTTGTCAGCCTGCTCGGTCTTTGTTCGCGCTCCTCATGAGGCTCCGTGTCATGGCCTGTGGAGAAGTTGTGGATTTTAAGTGCTGGCGTGATTTGAAGTGAAGTCTACTCACATGTAACTCTAGAGTGCTTTCAACAAACAAATGTGTCACAGAGGGCTTGAGAGAAAACAAACGATGCAGAAAATTGATTAAAAATAAAAGGGCAACTGGAGGAAAGAGCACAAACCTCTTCTCAGTGTGTGTGTTTGTGTGTAATCCCAATCAGAGTGGCCCTTGTCAGATGTAGGGCATAATGAAGAACCACATCAAAGTGATAAAGCATTCTTTTCCTTCAGTCTTTGTGCACACCGCAGAAATCTAACACTGCGGCGAGTCCTGTTGCGTCTGTCTGGCCTGTTGTGTAAGAAGAAGATGGATAGAGGTTTTCTTGTTCTGTTTCTTGTTCCTTCTCCTCTCTCTTTCACACATGGACTAAACAGGCGTGTGTCAACACCGCTGCACTCATTTATCCAATAGACGGGGCAGGACAAACGTGGGCCACTGAGGGTCAGGAGTCTGCCAGTTCGCTCTGCCACCCAAACCCTTCAGCAGCTGGTTTCACTCATCGCGTCTGTGCGAATAGTGACGGCTCGGGTTTAAACAGAAACACATTCCAGTGGCGTAGTACTCATTATGATGTTACCTGCATACTGTGGCCTCTCAGTGGTACATGGAAACCTACTCCTGCACCGTCTCTGTACATTAAGCTGACATTTCATTCAGACTTAAAGCTACACTTGGCAAGACTCTAAAAGGACCCCACCGTTTACAAGTCAAAGTCAATGTACTAGTTATTACAGTGATGCGAGCGAATTCCAAAGTCTTCTAAACAGCATTAAAGGTGCCCTGAGGGGTTTTCTGATTACATTCAGCATTAATCACCAAAACACGTTGTGTCCTTCCTCATGAAACAATTGCAAAGTGCATGACATGCAACATAGGTCCCCGGTCGGACTCAAACCGGGGATACTCTGCTTCATGGACAGGCTTCCCCAAATTTCTTTACAATTTTGACACCTGCATTGTTTATCATACATGTTAACTTTGCTGCAGTCTTTTCCTTTCCTGTCTTTGCTGCCAAATTGCTGTATTTCTTGTTGTTTCTTGTTGTTGGTGGGCGTCGCGAGCTAGCCAGCCGGCCAGGCACGCTGCCAGGCCCCCACTGTGAGCTGGTTGGAGCTCTCTCAAATGACAGACAAGAGGCGCTCTGATACTGTGCTTGCCTATAGTTTATACGGAGCAATCTGTGGCTCGGCTGCCACGCGTTACTGTGGGCTTCAGCTGATGGATGGACTCGATGACGGACAGTAAGAAGCTATCAAGCCCATTGTCCTACCACGACCTCTGTTTGGCTCACCAAGACAATAAGGAACTGAACTGTAATTTCACTATTACTCCATCTAAAGCTTGGAAATAACAGAAAGTCATACCATTGACTGATGGTTAGTTTCCCTTGCTCCACGCCATACAACGGCCCATGTCTGTACCAAGTCATGTTGGACATTAAAGGATCAAATGGGGGTCACTTTTGAAAACATTGTCAACTTTTCAACAATTGTTGTAGTCTCAAGTACAGACACCCATTGCAAAAAATTATGCAAGCACTAACGCCACTCTGTTGACTCTGGCCATTCTGGCTCCGACTGGTTGCCTTTATAAGTCATGCATTTAGAGAATCAACAGGAATATTCTCTCTTTCTTCTCTCTCTGGTTTATGTAGTTAGACTTGCTGCAAGGTGTGTGTTCTCATTAGTTTTTCTCTGTCAGGTGAAGGAATGTGTAGCCTGCCTCTCTATGTACATATGCATGTACATGTTCTGAACTGTGCGTACACACACACGCCGCACTCTAAAACCCCGTTTTTATCTTAACATACTTGCTAACCTTCCCCTTTCCACACACACACACACACATGCCACAGACCACACACACCATAACTAAAGAGGCTTGCTTTTACAACCGCACTCGGGCACAAATTAGTTTTCTCAAGGGATTATCACCGTGAACGCAGATGACTCACCTGGCAGGAGACGGCGAAACATTCAGAGGATATTTCACTGTTATGATTGGAATTCTATCCTTCCCTTAACACCACAGGGGTGAAAAGGGAGCAAGGTGGGAGGTGGAGGACGACGAGGAGGATAACCCACCTGTCTTAACAGCCGAAATCACAAAGTGACTGCGCTTGTCCAAGAAAGAGGCACATAACCCCCAGTAAAACAAGAACGTGTTGCTTTTACGCTGCCCTTTTGCCCTAGATTAAACAAATGTGTTAAACTAACTATCCAACTCTCAGCAAGAAAGCTTATAGGCGTAATTCCCTTTAAATATGACCTACCTGGGCGTTTTAGAACCGTGACGTAGAAGCACAATTATGTTGAGGCTAAAAGGAGGGACAGAACAAAGACAGCATAGGAGATAGAGGAAATAAGGGGAGATTTCACTGCAGAAAGTGGGTGTGTATTCCTAAAGTGGTCAGTGTTTCACAATGTAAAACTGTCATGTTGAAAGAATTCCAAACCAGGGTTCCCACCATGACCTTCCACATCTTTCTTTTATCAAAGCACTTCCATGACTTAAAAGTGTTTTGTGGCTGTTTTCTGAATAGTCTTTCCACAAAAGTGTGAGCCCAGTGGTTAAAACACTTTTTTTTTTTCAAATTCCCTGATAATCTCTGTCTTACAAGTTTCCCTTGTGTTGAATCCAGTTCTTGAAAAGGATATATCAGGAATGACTTGATCAGTGGAAAACCTGCAAAACCTCTCTGGCTTTTCCTGATTTTCACAGACTAGATGGTAGGGAGTAAGTGAAAAAAATCCAGATAGATCAGTTCCAGTCCTATGCCTATGGTTCTGTCTCTCGTACACACAAGTATACACGGTGCACATTCGCAATTCAACTCTAAACAAGCTCATTTTATATGAGCTTTGGAAATGCGGGCTAAACAGCAGCTGAGCTTTTTTTTTCTTTTTGTTTTTTTTGTTTCTTTCCATCAGTTTGGCTTTCCCGAGCTGCATAAAACACTTTGGCCTTCTACCATTTTGCAGTTATTTAGACCACAGAAGCCACTAAATAGTAATAGTGATTAAATGGAGCCATTCAGCATACACCTGATTCCAAGCATATTCGTACCTATACAACAGATGTGACTTACAGTGTTAATCGCATTATTGCTGTTTATGTTGACACCTCCAGCAAACCTCCTTTTGGGCCACTGAAGACATTTTCTCAAGTTGTGATAGCTCTGCTCCGTTTTTCTGTGTTGAGTAATTATACAGTAAACCAATACTTGGCTGGAAACTGAGCTGCAGCCTGGCTCTCTCTATCTGTCATGTTCCCTCTCTCTCAGTGCCGTAACATCTGGAGTCAATTGGACAGTATTAGGGCTCAGACATCGCCGGGTTAAAATCTCTCTAGAGGATTTGCTGGTTTGGCACACTGCTCGCTAAGCCCCATCACTAAGCGCCCTGACTGCATCATCACTGGGGTCTCCACGGTAACTGCAACGCACACCATCCATCGCCACCGTCTCAAATTGATCCGGTTGTGGTTTCCTGAGCCAGCAGGTTTCTGCTTGGAGCCACAGCGAGAAAATAAAGTTCTAACAAATGGGTCAGGGTTTTTTTATTTTATTTTAGATAATCTTGCCTAAAGAAGTTTACAGTGTACGCTGTTGGTGGTCCAGACTGGACAACAGTTGTGCCTTTTAGTGTGTGTTTACCAAAGTCGGGTTCAGGGGACATCAGGCATTGACCATGGTCATTGGAGTCAGAATCTATATTTACACAGGGCATTAAAAAAAAAAAAAGGAATTGGCGTCATTCTGTGATCTGTTCTAAAATTATTAAAGATTATTTATAATTAGCATTTGGATCAGATCTGCTAACTTTCCATTAAAGTGTAAATGACACGAGTTTGTTTTTTTAACCATATGAAACTAAACCAGCCACAGTTGTATCAAACATTTCATCACCAGGGATTCTGGTTATAGTACTTTTGGTTTTTTTTTATCCTCAGCCTCCTCTGGTGCTCAAACCACGAGCAACTGTTTGTTTGCTCAGCATTTCTGCAAAGTGAAAGATGGCTGCAGACTGACCTGCGTTTTATCGACTACACTGTAAAACTGTAGAAGCGGAGAAAGTCTTTTTGAGTTCAATTGGAGAAGTGACGTGTGTTATGTGTTGTGATTCGTTTTTTTTCAACTTTTAAGTTTTTATTTACATTGCTTGAAGGTTTTAAAGAAGGCATACGTAACAAATGAAGTCGAGCCAACAACTGTTTAGTTGTACAATCAAGAGTTGTTAAACCTTTACTTACATTTTCTATATCTGACAAGAATCAATTCAAGTTTGGGTTGCTTTTCTTTTTGAAACACACTTGTAACACACTAACATTACCAAGTGCAAATGTTAAGTCCACAACCTCTACAGGCTTGATAATGTATGCTCGGTATTCACATTTTTGAAATGTTTTCATCAAAATCACTGCTTCTGTCTGTATAGCTCGCACAGTTAAGTGTTTACCTTTGCTACTTGTGATTATGTTTTCTTATGGTGCAGGCAACTGAGTACAAGCAGCTACAGGTGTAAGGTGTAATATTCTGATACAAAAACAAAAATGTAGGGCCATGAGAATGAAATACACACAGGAAAGTGCCACAGGAGTTGGCAGAGCCACCATGAAACACATATAGCTGTGCTTAAACTACAGCACAGTGGGAACTAATGGGTTTGACTAATGGGATTGCTTTGCTGAAAGTGTCTGTTGTGTAACTGAGTCAGTAGAACAGCTGAAGTCTCAGAGCCAACAGCATGCAACTAAAAACATGCAGCAAAAACAGGCTTTCAAGGCTTGTTGTCGTATGACGAGCAAAATGCTAATTGAGACTTCAGATTTGTGTTTAATTCACGTGGCATTTAATGTTTGTTTTCACTGCTGAGATTTGGGAGATCCCTGCGCTATTAGCTGGAGCATTTAAAATTTTCGCTCCGCCGATCTGCTCCTATGAGGTCGGTATGACTCAACTAACAGAGATTCTTGGAGGCCAGTAGTTAGACACGTCTGTACTGCTCTCCTCCTGCTGCACATGCAACGGTGAATCTGTAATTAGTTTAGAGCAGGTGTCCTTACATTTTTAGCCTGGCAGCCATAACCGAAGTTTAATCGCTTGCGCATACACGCAGGCTCAGTACAACATAGACCTTATGTGTTCTTGTCGGGTCCGGACGAAGCAAAAGTAGTTCAATGGCCCATTTGTTGTCGTAAGTGAAGCTGCACATGGCAGGTAAGGTGCAATAAGTAATACATAAATTCCTACTTCCAGATTACATTTACAAGAGGCAGCTATTGTTGAAGTCACAATTATTTGCTAGATGCTTGTTAAAATACTGCTTTTCCTGAGTTTTTATAATAGAAAAACATAATTCTTGGACGTTACAAGTAAATGTCAGGTCAGTTTGAGAGTGGAGAATTATATCACAAGATACTGATTTTAGCGTTTATAATGCCTACCGTTATGCCTCAATATTAATTTCCATTTAGACATTAAGATTGTTGTCTGAGGCTAAAATACTGGGTCAAATGTGCAAAACGTTTTTTTCCCTTTCCTTCTCTAGCGTCTGACAGCAGTTGTCTTGCCTTATTAAGCATTACTGCCAGTGGCTTACCAGGCTGGCGTCCCAGTTATAAGCAGTTCAGAGGTTAGACAGTGATTTGCTGGTCACTGTTGTTTTCATCCCAACTTCTTAAAAAAGCATAATCTTTTCCCCCTTTTATTTATCGCACAGAGCCTCTTTTTGCCTCCCTGCCCTATCCAATTTTCAACTTCTCCTCTTCCTACAACGTATCCTGATTGTCCTGGCAAATTACAGTGTTTTGATGAACCTTGAGGTTTCTCACTGCCACTTTTTTTTTTCTTCCTTTTCTTCCCACCCATTCTTTGGGTGCTTCATGGTATCTGGTACACATATTAAGGTGATGCATCCTACACTTTTCCTACTGCCAAATGACAGTCAGCTGCATTTGGCAATCAGCAATCGTACACGTCCAGACCTTCCTGTGATGCTCATGGAGATCTGGAGAAAGTCTTGATGCTGAAAAATGTTGTTTTTCTAGTGAAAATGGATGATGTATAGCAAATACTCCAGGTGACCTTAAGCTTGGGGAAGGCACTATATAAATAAAACTTATTATTATTATTATTAGATTAAAAATGGTTTGAATTTCTTATTGAAATCTAGGTTTTCCAAATTAAAGGTCTGTAGGATTTAGTGGCATCTAGCAGTGAAATTGCAGATTGCAACTCTTTGAACACGGCACACCTCACCCTCCCCTTCAAAGCATGTAGGAGAAGCTACGGTGGCCGCGAAACGCGCGGAAAACGCGAAAGGCCTTAGCCTAGAGCCAGTGTTTGGTTTGTCCGTTCTGGGCTACTGTAGAAACATGCCAGTGCAACATGGTGAGCTCTGTGGAAGGGGATAAAAATGGCTCATTCCAAGGTAATGAAAACACAACGATTCTTATTTCCAGCTGATTATACACTAATGAAAACGTGCTTATAAATATTATATTACATTTCTGCCCATAGATCCTCCTAAAACTTACATACTAGACCTTCAAGTCTAATACTCAACTACCCTTTACTCTGTTTTGGTCTCCACCAGCTCCTGCCAAAAGTATCTGGCTCTTTAGCTGCTAAATCAGGGCTCACGAAAGTCCATACCAAATCCTAGGGTGGACATCAAGACTACACTATGTGTTCCTCTGGTCCACTCACAAGAAGTCAGTGATGTGTAAACATTACCAATAATCCAGACATTGCGGGGGGTGAAATGACCTTTAGCCTACGATAACAGCTCACATGGTAAATTTAGTTAAATGTCCATTTCCAAAGCATGGATTTCATCAGTGCAAGAGAATACTCAGCACTCTGCTGCTCTCAGTTTCTCTTAACAGAAATAATGTTTTTATGCTCTAATTCCAGTCGTTACTGTATTGCTGTGCTTCTGCATTTCCTGATGTTTTTATCACATTAAAAGCCTACCTATAAAGAGAAGGCTGCAAGGCATTAAATGTGGAAAATTCTGGGGGAAATGTTGGGTTCCATTCATTGTGAGTGAACATTGCTTGGGGGGAAAAGGCAAAGTGGAACGCCTGACATGACTCTGTTGCTGTACTGATGGAATTAGTGCTGCGGAGACAACAAGACAACAGGGCAACTAGGGAACATAATTAGAAATAAATAGGAAATTAGAAATAAAGGCCTGTTTCTAATATAAGTCCTCTGATTCCTTCGGCCACTGAGGTAAATTAAGATTACGATATGAGATGAAGAGTCTAAGGCAGGGAGAATATGGCTTTGGGATATCTTTTGTTGCTGAACGTCTGACCATATGTAAAACTGATATGTGGAGAACAAAACTCTGAGTACCCCTGGGCGAAATGCTCCACTACTTTCACAAGCTAGTCCCTAACCAGAATCAGAGATACCGATACTTTTTATGAGGCAAATGCATCATCAATAGCTGACATCTGAAAACATTTTCATGACCCCTAAAGGATTTGAAAAAGGTCAGCAGTAATTGTAAAGTTAGCTGAGTGGGAGAATTTCTACCTGCCACCAGTGACACCTGGGCTCGATACGCACGTTGCAGTTTGCAATTCACGGCTGTGAAATAGTTCCAAAACGATGGCCGTCTTTCGTTCGACCATCACTGCAGCTATGTGTCAGGGCACACTGCAGGTGTGCGGCGTGTATGTTGTTAGTAAAGTGCACACAACATGAAAACGGCAGAGGAGAACCAGAGTACACGCACTAAGATGCGTTCACGGCAGCGGAACGTTATTTGCGCAGACGGATCTACACATTGATGAAATAGAAGAGAAAAACGGATCCCTTGTTTTGGTATAGATCCTATTGACGCTAGAATCTTCAAAACGAGACGTAGTGTCTGTAGTATCGATATTTTGCTATCGATCCGCCCACCCCGAGTGCTGAGCAGGTCGTTTACGGTGCGTTTATCAAAGTTTCCTCCGTGAAAACAGCTGGAAATGTGGTTAAAAAACCAAAACAATTAACTAAAAGATGCTGAAATGCAGCTGTAATTTTCTTTGGCTTTCTGTCCTTTTCTTCCTTCGTATCCTCTTATTCCTCATCTTGGCACTCCACTGGTTGGCTCTCCTTCTGCTGCCTCGCTGCCAGACGTCAACCAGGCTGCTTGTGTCATTACTTTGTGTTAGTCAGCCAGATGGGCTGTCTTGCTCTGACATGCTACTCCTCCACTGCCAGTAAACAGCCCATTTCCATCCTTTTCATGCCCTTTACAATCCAGAGCTCACCAGGATGGAGAGGACGGGCGTGTGTTCAATTATTTGTGCCAATTAGGGGCATGTTATCACCACCACACCCCATTCAGGTTACATTACATCTGCACTGTAATATATGTCAGCCATTCGTGCAGAGACATACGCATACTGGATTAAATCAGGTACCACTCTAACTGCTACTCACCCTGTAAATGATAAAGAAAAAAACCCACTTGAGCAAGATTTTTTTATTGGTACTCATAATTTCAGAAGCGAAAATCCCTGCGTTTTTAATTTCTGCATATTCAGAGGAGGCATGAGGTGGATTACTTCTAAAATAAATATGCATTACATAGGTTTTGAACAGACACTGGTCCATGATGTTCCTGGTATTAGCATGTCTATTTCTAAATATTTTTGTCAATGATCTGATTGCCAAAATATTAAATGTCTGTTTGCCTCGAAGCGATAAGGTTGTTGTTGTAGTTTCATGTTTTGGCCTGCAGTTCTGTGCTGTCTGTGCCCTTAATGATCCACCATGCACACACACACAAACACGGGAGCACACTAAAAGTCTTGGCACATATTTAGTCAGATACACATACAGACAGGAGTCTTGTTTTTGAGGCTCATTGAGACACACACACACACACACACACACACACACCTAAGTCTGATTAACAGGCGACTTAGATTTAGAGGGATGAGGTGCATGTACTTGCTCATAAAGGTACACATGAGTTACACGCACATTTTTTCCCCACTCTTTAATGTGTGTTAGGTTGCCGTTCCTCGTGGTGGGCTTACATTCACTCAAAAGTTCAGACACGCCCACGCAAACAGAACAAACCCTGACACGATCTGTCTTACGTTTCCACGGGCTCCACTGACATTTACATCGGGGAACAACACAGAAGCACACGCGCACACACACACACACACACACACACACACACACACACACGTGCTCTCTCTTGCTGCATGTAATGGTGTGCTGGTGTAGGAGTTGGGATTGTTTTAGTCACTTTTTCTTGTTTTGTGGGGAACGGTTTCATTCACAAAACAACCTAAGACAAAATCTGAAAAATATAAACATGTATTAAAGCGATGCTGCCTGCACAACCACTGCCCTGTTGCCGCTGCACATTCAAAGTTAGAAGTAAGGCAAGGCCGAATACAACCTTATCTTTACTTTTTAATGTCACAATTGGCATGTTATTCTAAAAAGGCAGCTGATAGCAAAATACTGTATGAGGAAGATTGAAAAAAGTAGTTTGCATGACGTGTCATCTGACCATGTTGGAAGGCAAAAGTATTAATAGCTGTTCCGAATGGCCACACTCAAAGGCGGAGTGAAAAGCAAATATGGGGCCAAAAAGTGCCAAAATATCTAAGTCAACCTGACTTCGCAGGATAGGACAATTTGCACTTGTTTGTGCACACAAAGTGACAGAAGCAGTTGTGTAAAGTCGGACGACTTTACTTGCCATGTATTTTCATTGAAATTGGGAAGATGTTGCCAGTTTAAATGCAGGTGAATCTGTGCTCATACACCCTGCTTGCCTGGTGGCATGTATCCCATACCTGTGAACTGATCTCCTCAACAGTACATCATATCATGGTGCCTGACCTGCATGTGCACATGAAAAATACAAAGCGTCCCATTTATGAGACAGCTCATCACCCATCCATCACATCACAGTCATTTCAGCCGTCCAGTACGTCACTGCTGAGGAAACCTGTCTGTGCTCCTGCTAAGATGCTGCCACACTGAGGCTGATTATCTGCATCAGTCCCTCGGGAGTTAAAAGCTCAGGAGGGCATGAGCTCGCAGCTTCTACCTGTGGCTCCCACAGACTGCATGCGAGAGAAACAATTTTTGGAAATGGTAACTCAGGGCAGCTCGCCCATCTTCTAGATCCGCTCTATCACATTGGTTCCTACTTGCTGTGCATTTACATTACGTGCATTTCTATGCGCAGCAGCTCTAAGTTTCAACACCAGCTTGTACCAGATTAACAGCTTCGCTCAGCGTGGAGAGCAGGTGAGACGAGGATCTTGGCAATTTACAGCTCTATTTTGTAGGGAATGATTAGCACAGGCATTTTGCACACGGAGAGGGAAATGGGCAAACGCACTGATGGAGCAAGAGCTTAGAAAGTTAGATACAGGCACACTCGTACTTGTTTAAACTCTGTTTGCATCGGACTAAATTTGGGGACATTTGGTTATTTGTAGTAATAGTTAAGATCTAATCTAACTTTGGAAAGTACAAAACGTTGCTTCAATATTTGGAAAAGACAAAAGATTTGTAAAGCACACTGACCTAATTCTATTGATTCTTTGGAGTTTGTGGGGGTTGTTTATGAATTATGTAATACTCTTCCTGTGTGTGAATAGGGCTTTAGAGAAGGATGAAAGCACAAGCGGATAGAGAAAGGAGAGAAGTGAGGATGAATATGAGCAGAATGGAGTGTGAGGTGATGAGTGGATGAGGGATAATGTAGGGGTGGCGGGGGGGCTGGACACTGACCTAATGGGTGTTGAGCCTCCTAAACTGAATATATGAAGGCAGCGTAGGGAATGAGCCAGACATTGCTAACTTGTCTGCAAACATTTGTTATTCTAACTAAAATCCAATTTTATCAATTGACATTTTTACTTCTATTTCGGCAGCAAAGCTTTGCTTTCATTTGCACGTGAAGTCCCCACAGTTGCATTTTGTAATCATTTCGATTTGACCTGAAAAGCTTCCGATGTATCTGCTAAATATAACGCAGGTCTTGTGATAATGGGTTGGGTGCAGTTTTAGTTTTTCCTCGTGTGTGTAGCATTGCATTCCTCCCAGGCTGGCAGGATTAAAGTTATTGAATCATGGCCTCTGTAAAGACAATAATTAACAAAGAATCAAACGCATACAAACATTTAAAAACAAGAAGAGAGAAGGATGTATTACTTAAAAAAGGGGAGATGGATAATGGGCAGAAAAAGTGAGTACGGTTGCGGGAGGACGAAGTGGAGGACCAGGTTTACACCTGTGCAACTGTTGGCTCCTGTAGGCAAACTGCAGAGTGGAAGGAGAGACAGAGTCTGCCTCGGCTGCTTTGCGGGGGTTCTGCCTCCTGAACAGTCTGTTGACGTCCTTCTCCAGGATGGAGAGGGTTGTTTCTGGGGTGGGCAGTTGTGGAGAGGCCCAAGCCCCTGCTGAGGTAATGGAGATGGAGCTGGTGGATGGAGTCAGGACTGTCCCATTGTCTCTCAAAGCGACAGTCGAACTCATTCAGTTGGCCAGTTGGTTTTTACTTGGTCTGAGCCCCGTCCAGACACAAGCAGAGTCGTTGGCTGTGAACTGGTGTTGTAGTCTCTCTGAGTGCACTCGTTTAGCTTCTCTCACCGCCTTGCTAAACCTGTATTTTGACTCTTGAAACCTGTCCCCGTCTCTACTCCTGAACGCTTCTTCCTTTTCTGAGCTTAGCTGTGAACCAGGGCTTGTCTTTGTTATAACTCACCCTGGTGCGTGATGGTGCACAGCAGACCTCACAGAAGCTGATGTATGAGGTCACTGCCTCTGTGAACTCACCCAGACTGTTGGTAGCAGTCCTGAAAAAAATGACAGTCAGAGCAGTCCAAGCACGCCCCGAAAGTCCTCCACAGCTTCACTCATCTATTGCTGCTCCTTGATTATTCTGTTTATTCATTCACATCCTCTTGTTATTTTGTTTTGTTTACAAAAACTACTATGTTGGTTGTGTACTACTCAGTATAGTAACTAATACTAGTTTACAATGTACATTCCTGGTTCTTGCAGTGTCAGAAATGAATGGGAACAAGTCTAAAATGTGGGAAATACGCATATTCGATTTCGCAGAGAACGTGACATGAATACATTTTTTCACATGTGAAAACTTAAAAATCCTTTGAATTCACGTCAGCTGTAGGTCACACGCCCAATCCCAAACCAGCCTTCTAACTAGATTACACAATGCATTTTTAGTAAAGTTACATGATGATTTATGTTAATCCTCCCACTTTCATCTTTTCCTTCACACCTTCCTTCGCTTCCTCTTTTGTCCCAACAACCAACCCCTCTTCTTCTGCAGGCCCTCGCCACTGCCCGAGGTGAAAGATTATCCAAATAATTCTGACATTTGAAGACGGGAAACGGGGCCTTTTTTGTATAATCTTATGATGTTTGAGCTGACACTTTAATACCTGCCTCATCAAGCCCTGACCTGTCCTCAAATGTTTGTCTTGGGTGTCAGTGAAAGTGAACCGAGGTAGATAAAACACTTCATCCTTAGTCATGTGGTGGCTAATGTGCTGTCATAACATGACTAAAAATGGAGTCTCTGCTTTATGTTACATGATGTAGCACCGCAGTGGTGAGATGAGGGTCAGCGGCTCCAACTGTGAGGGCAAGTTGATCCCCCAAGGGAAGTGTGAGATTGAGAGGTGGATTGCCACAGATGCTGCAGTGATACCGCCTTATCCGGACTGTTATGTTGAAGATGAAGCTTAGTCTTAGGGCTAATCTTTCAATTTACCGGTCAATTTACACTCAAACCCTCATCCATGGTCGTTAGCTCGGGACTGAGAGGATAGGAGATAGAAGTGTCCTTTGTGGGCTGTCTGACATAATATCTGTCTGTCTACAGTATTGATATATGGTAACAGTGTGAGCAGGAGCTTTTTTGAAACCGTCCCTGATGATGATTTCAAGGAAGCCGAGACCTTTGAGATGTGGCTTGCCAGAAAGAAACCTTGTACTTGTTGTACTAGTGTTGTACATCCATGTTGACTTATTGATGTCTTCGAGGGTTGCTTTCTTCCTGGCATGGAGCTGTCTCGTTTTTGTCTGTTTCGTATGTCAGGCTCACTTTGATTGAACTTCCAGGGTGCAGTCAACATAAGTGTGGTTGGGTGGAATTTCCTCACCGCATGTGTGTGAGAGTGAAATGTGTTGTAAAAGCTGTCATATGCAGGTTTTAGGGTGGACATGTGATGCAAAGAGAACCATCACTGAAAAATAAACATTATCAGTGGCTATGGGGATATAGATACATGACACACTTATAAAGTCATTAGGCTACTTCCTGGTGTTCAGCCACCAGTCTCCGATTGGTTGATGCTTGTTTGAGCTCTGCTCCCTGTGCAGATTGAGTTCACCTGAGCACTGCAAAATACAAAATGTATTACAAGGTTTTACACCTAAGTAGCTAATAACTGAAGAAGAAACCAAAGAAAAGTTACGCACATAAAACAGAAGAAAATAGATTGTGTAAAGTGTAACACTTCACATGGGGATGTGTTTCCGCTCATTCAGTGCGAGTGAAACGGGAGCCTTTAAGACTCCTGTTTAGACAGCTGGATCATCAGCAGGAAAAGTCAGGGGATCACCAAAGTCAATAGGCTTCATCGTCTTGGGACCATGGATATCTCTAACCAAATGTCATGGCAATCCATCTCATAGTTGTTGAGATATTTCACTCTGGACCAACGTGGTGGACCGACAGGCTCGCATTGCCATCTCTAGAGCCACGACGCTAGCACAGCTACAAAATTACTGAACTTTGAAACTAAAAAAGAAACAGTGCATCAGCTTTCAGTACACAAAGCCATTTTTTGCCTTTTGTTTCTGTGTTTTAAAAGTCTATCAGGGGATTTAAAATACTGCACAAACTGGACTAAATTGTTTTAGCACTTCTTTAGAAAGATGACCTGTGAAAGTCCAGCTGTGACATGTTTGTTGGAGTCTGCCTGCAACAAGCTGATTTCAATGTCTGCATTACGCATTTTTTAATCATCTACTGAACGCATCTAGAGTAGTAGAGAAAAACACTCTAACACAGGGCCTCTTTTAAGTATCAGCACCCAAAACAAGGTCCTGTTTGTTATCGCGTGTGTCTGAGGCGGACGGTGTGCTTTTAAAGGAAAGATCCATCTTGTTTTATTGTTCCATTTATCAGTTTGGCAGATTTCTGGCTGGAGAACTGGCACCAGAAAATGCCAGAAAACATTTAGCCAATATTCATGTTAAATTAATTGGAGTCACATGGGGTGTTGTGGCGGCGTGGGGGCACTAAAGCCCCAAAACCCTGCATTCCAGTTTCACTCAGTTCTGTGACTATTTTCAGGCCACAGTACCATCTGAATGTCACATGAAAAATATATTTTACTTGAGCAATTATCCATTTAAGTGTGAAGCCCAACGCTCAGAGGCACACGTTGAATTTCTTACTGCTGTGTCAAATCCCTTTCTTTGAGGGGAAAAGTCCGTTTAAGGAAAACTGTACACTTACAAAAGGAGGTGCTGATGGTATCCTAACCCTAAAAACAACAGCTGGTAATGAGCACCAGTTCTGAATATCCTGTCCTGAACACAGCTTCACGGAATCTCTGATAACCTTTAGATGAATGTGAGGAATCCTCCGATCCCTGAGGCTTCAGATGTTTCTGCTTGCCCAAACCTGCTCCTTTAGTAATTTACAGTATGTTACTCCTAGAGGTAACCAACACACTCTGATTCAGTGGAAGAAACGTTTTGGTGAATACTGCCGCTAAAGGATTACATGGTCTTTTGTGGGTTGAGAAAATGTGCTGACCTTTTTGGCTAATGGAACACTTCAAATCCACCAGAAAGTCTTGCTCAGGTCTCAAGCTAGAGCCAATGCTGCTTTTAGCATTTCCATAACCTCTGACATTTTGGAGGAACAAATCCGTCATCCAGGTTATAACCTCATCTGATATCCGTTTCAACTTACAGCAGGGTCAGCCGTTACACACAGCGTAAAAGTTGGGGTATGCTTGAAACCAACTACGAATACCGAGCGTTGTTCAAACACTGCTAAAGGCAAAAGTGTTTATACCTGTACCGAAAGGCCTCATGCGAAGCACAAAGCCTGCCATCATAGAGTGTGTAAAATGAAATAACTGGATTGTACGCACGAAATTTGACAGGTGAAGTTTGAAGGTGTTGAATCGCACGCCCGCCCAATCGCTGCATAAAGTCGGCATGCTTGTCACAAAAGTGGTCAGACGGCGACCCTTCAATTCTAATGCCAGAAAGGTGTTTGGGGAGGGGGTTTTGAGACATTGTTAGACGATCCCAGAAGCACTTAATTTGCAGCATACCGGCTTAACTTAACTTAACTGCCACAAAACACATTACAGCATAGTCTTCCCAAATACCTGTTTGTCTTTCTTTCCACCGGTGGGTCTCGTTGTCATCAACATTAATGCTGCCTCCAGAAGAAATAACCGGAATTTGGACATTTTCAGCTGCAGAGTGAATCGAGCCAACCAAAGGCAAACTGAAAGACAGGGAAACAAGCAAACAGACGGAGTTTATCAGTCATGATCAGCACTGTGGTCACAAATTCAAACAGAATATAGTACACAGTGCGTCTGTAAATAGATTCCCCTTGAGGCCTTTGAAACAGGTGGACGCAATGTCCTGACAATCTGTGGCTGCACACCAATATATTTTATTGCATTTTATCTTTTGGGAGCATTAACATCTGTCAGCCTTGTTCTTTTTTCCTTTATCTCCCTCACACGTGCAAGTTGACTTTCAATGACTACATTTATTCCCTAACCTTAAACCTTAGTGTAACCAGCACCTAATTTATAAGCCAAACCCTAAACTCGAGTCCTTGTCCTAAAAGAACTTCTTGTAGAGGTGAGGACGGGCAAAGTGTCCTCAGTGGGGAGGTGTTTCCTCATTTTCCTGTCCTTGTGCAGGCGTTTGTTCTAACAATAGGCATAGAAATACAGGACAGCTTGCGGTGTATACACACACACAGTCCCATTATCACCCTGCCCAGTGAGAAAGTTATCGCTCACCCACTGTGCTTCGTTAGCCTCCGCAAGCCTTAGTGTCAACATCATAAACTACAGTGAGGGCTTTTATGGCAGTGATTATGGCAGCAGGAGGGAAAATTAATTTGTCTGACTAGATGCAGTTTTCATGAGCCAGGCGCTGGATTTACAAAGAGATCCTTTTTCAAACATTTAACCAAAGCAGAGGCACAGAAGTGAAGAGAAAACTCAAAGGTTGCGTCAGTGTAACAATGTGGTTAATTTCAAATTGTCAAAATGCCCAGTCCTGCCACCATTTAAAGAGGCCTGCTCCATTTGACTTTTTTGGTGACCCAAGGTACGTCCAGTGGAATCCACGAGCAGTGTGGGACAAGGTGGAAAAGAGGCTGGAGCAGAATTAATTCATTGCTAGAATATAGTGCGCAGCTGGGGTTGGGGGTGAACTTAAATAGGGGCTAATCACATCTGTTTCTCTTATGGGCATGGTTATTTTAAACATAAAGCACTCGAAATATGAATAAACTTTACAGCACCCAGATTTGCTCCTAAGGGCAGATTCTGTATTTTTTTTGTTGCTGTTAAATTTGTATTTCAGAAAATATTGAAAGTCCTGTCCATTCAGCATGTTTAGCGCTAATGCTAGTTTTGGTGCCAGTTGTCTGGGCTGCACAGTTTTGTGTGCTAGTTCACCGCCACCCATGGCTAAATTAATAAATGCGTAACGATGATTTAATCCTTCCTTTGTTCAGTCCACGAATCTCCTTTGTCAGCTAAAAGAAAGCTTTTTAAAGGGGAACCCCACCTATTTTACACATCAAAGTCTGTTTACAGGCCTTCTGGAGCGGCCACCACTGCATATGTGAAAAGAGTTGTATAAAGCATTTTGTGGCCCCAGAGGGAGCTGTGTGAAATGTGATAAATGCCTTCAAGTGATGTCACTTGAGGCAGTGTCGGCTGGGGCTGAGGACTACAATTTGGGGCTGTGGAGTTAGAAAGAAGTGAGCCACCAGACCTCTGTAGCCCACTCCTCGTCTCTGAGTCCAACAATGTTATAGCTAGTACATTGCTAAATAGGTGGAGTGGGCTACTCTTTTAACTCGTGTTAATAAGGTTCAAATCATTTCTCTGACATGCATTACGAATGTATTATGACAATGTTTGTGACTTTGTTTCTGTCCAAAGGGAAGTGTCAATGGAATGTTGGAAATTCACACAGAAAGAAATAAGCTGTACGACTGCATAAGCTGCATAACAAAGCTGTGTGCGTTTGTGAGTGTGTGCATGTACGTGTGTGTGCATGTCCTTTCTGAGCCATTGATTGTAAGGGGACATTGCTAGTGAACGGATGCCCCTCCCTCCCTCCATCCAACAGCTGTATCGTCCTGCCATGACATCGCTGATAGGAACAAGTCACCTCCTTTTGTTCACAGCCGTCTGTTTGTCCATTATCCCTCGCCTCTTTTCTCCTCCCATCTCCGATGGACATTTGAACCTTTACTTGTCAAGAGAAGGTTTAGCGAACGTGTGTGTGTGTGCGTGTGTGTGTGTGCGTGTGTGTGCGCGCGCACTGGACTGCAACATAAACAACAACGTCCCTGAAACGTAAAATACCCATCACCACCTGCTTATCTGTGGGAATACTGTAATTACACCGGGTGACACATGAGAAAATATGCTCATAACTATTTTTGCTCTGCGACTTTGTCATGGATTGTCATGACATTTTTCTTAAAGGAAACACTGGTGTTTAATATCCACAATGTCAGGTTACATCAAGCTAGGTTTGGCAGTTGTTTTGAGCGGAAACGCTCATGTAAACCCACTGTACACTACCTGCTCAGCACCAAACGGCAGACACATTAATTTAGCAGCTAGCTGCTATATATATTCATTTATATACATACACACACACACACACAGAAACTTATACATACACACAAATCATGTCAAAAGTCAGTTTGATTTAAAAGCCACAGAATAAAAATGGGTTTTTAAAGCAGTTTTAAAAGTGTCCACTGTAGCTGAGGTCCTGATTCCATAATATAGGAGCAGCAATAGCAAAGGCCCGACCCCTCCCTATGCTTTAATCTGGACCTTGGGACGACCAGAAGCATCTGGTCAGCAGACCTCAGGGATCTCGAGGGAATGTGCAAAGATAAGAGATCAGCGAGGTATTAAAGACTTCAAAACAAACATTAAGATCTTAAAATCAATTCTAAACCGAACTGGAAGCCAAAATGGGTGTGATGTGGTCGCGCTTACGTGTGCCTGTTCAGAGCCGGGCAGCAGCGTCTTGGACGAGCTGTAGGCGAGAGAGCAGAGACTGGCTGGCACCTGAGTCGAGACTATTGCAATAGTCTGGCCGAGACGAGTTGAAGGCGTGCATCACCTGCTCAAAGAACCCTGAGCTGAAAACAGCTGCCCCTGACAACTGCATTACTCGCACTTGTTTATCAAAAGTGAAAGTGTTGTCAAAAGGAGCAAGAGAGTGAATGACGAGAGGGAGTGGCGTTGTTAGAACAAAGTAGTGAAACAATACTAAAACGCCTCAGGACGCATAACACTTGACTAATCACGTACACTGCGTGCTGCTCATGCAGCGAAGTAACCTGGTGCCTGCGGTAGTTTACGTTGTTTTTTTAGGAAAATCCTACTCATTCTGCCTTTAAAGATGCCCCCAAGTGCCTGAAATATCAGTCATTGCAGGTTTAAAGGTGGGTGAAATCTCCCAGAATGACTGCGAAAAGCTGGGCAAAGGAAATGAATGAAAAACACTCCCTTCCCAACAAGTCTCCCCTTTGCGAAGCCGTTCGATGGCTGCAGTTGGAGGCTGCTAGTATGTGGAACTTTATAATGGAGGGTTAGCCAGTAGGCTATTCTGAAAGCTAGTAATTAGTAATAACACTTTCCCGAGGCTTACACCACCAGCATATCCTGACCAAGGCTGACTGGGAACAAGCATGCGGCATCCGCTTTTGGCCGCAAACACAGACATAAGCAAACATTAGAAAGATGCTCTCTGACATGATGTTAGACTATGTGAACTGCAGATCTACTGAGCGCAACAGGGCTCTTAAACTCTTCTGGGAGTGATCACTCAAAACACCAAAACAAACTGAAAAAGTTGGAACTCATTTAGGCTGGAGCAGATGATTGGGTGCACCCACCTAAAATGCAAGAGGAAATGTCATCATTGAGGACACCAGAGCGCAGCCCATAACCTGAGCCAAAACGATGAAAAACGGTAATAAGAGCAGACGCTTCCGGTAGGGTCTGGTTTGGTAACATTTTTGGCTTCGGCTGGAGGCAGTAAGACATGAGACGAGCCATGGGCTGTGGTGCTGTGATGCAATCTTTGACTAACATTTCCAAAACCACCACAGATAAAAGTGTGCCTTTGATCATTTTGAAAAGTACACGCCACGGAATTGTAAACATAGCAAGACAAGAGTCATAAAGACTGCAAGAGAAAAGTGAAAACAGGGGTCAGTGTTTGATATTTTAACAAAAGAAGATGTAGAATATACCTTTGCCCAAATGGCTTAAATGTTTCTTGTAGACCAGCTCTTTTTCTCCAACTGAAAGCCTTACATACCATTAAATATAAATTAAAACAATTTGACCTGAAGTATCTCTCCAATTAGCCAACAGTATTGGGTTACAACATGAAGCGGGTAGTTACCGCTCACGATCATCCTGCTGGTCCAGAAATTCGAACTGGCAACCTTCCCGTCACAAAACGCCCGCTCCACCAAGTAAACTGCAACTACATTTTACCGTATAATTACTGTGACATTACTTTTGAAGTTCATGGGCTCAGGATTTCACCATGATAACTGAACTAGGATGGTGTGGGGTGGGGGTTGCACCTCACAGCCTCTGGTGTAAAGGGACCAATGTTTGTGTTAACTGTTAATTAAGAAAGAAAATAGGTTCTAATTTCTGTAAGGAACAAAACTATAAGTAGAGCATCTCTCTCTAAAAGTGCCTCTCTTTCTGTCTTTGCAGATCTTACAGGTGAATCTAGTGATGTCCATCCTGCTGTATGTGATGGTCCTTGTGTACCTCTATGGTATCCAGGCAACCAACATGGACAGCAGTCACCAGGGGCAACAGCAGCAGCAGCAGCAGCAGAGTCCCGACCCCTTAAACTCCCTTATCATCCAGCTGCTTCAGGCTGACCTGACGAGGGGGAAGACCAGGGGGAACCAGAGCCAACAGGGGAAAAGCAGGGACACTGAGCCCCAGGACACGCTGTCTCCTCTCCTCGGTGCAAACCTTCCTTTAGAGGAGCAGGGTGATGCGGAGCAGTGGGGGACTGGGGGTCGCAGCGGCGGGAGCAGTGAGGGCGTGGCGGACCAGCCGGTGACGCTGTTGAACTCGGACCTTCTCAGGCAGCACAAGCGGTACAACTCACCTCGGGTGCTGCTGAGCGACCGGCCGCCACTGCAGCCGCCGCCGCTTTACCTCGCGGACGATTTCGTGAGCGGCGGGCAGGATGGCGCGGCGGCGGGAAACAAGACGCGAAAGAAGCGCTACGCCGAGCACAAGAGCTATCGCGGGGAATATTCTGTGTGCGACAGCGAGAGCCAGTGGGTGACGGATAAAACCCAAGCGGTGGACACCAGGGGGGACCCTGTCACCGTTCTGGCCAAAATTAAAACCAGTGCCACGCAGGACATCAAACAGTACTTTTATGAGACACGCTGTCGGACCCCCAGGCCCTTCAAAGGTGGCTGCAGGGGCATTGATGACAAGAACTGGAACTCGCAGTGCAAGACAACGCAGACGTACGTCCGAGCGCTGACGCAGGTTCGCAATTCAGTGGGCTGGAGGTGGATACGCATAGACACTTCCTGCGTCTGCGCGTTGTCAAGGAAACGTCATAGGACGTAAAAAACCCAAACAATCCAAGCCCTGCTGGGGACTACCCGTTTGGAGTTGTACTTCCTGTATAGGATTTTATTTCCTGTTGACAGTGCTCCCCACCGCAGGATCTTGTCGTGTCGTGGTGGTGAAGAGCAACGTCCTGCTATAAAATGATACTTCTACTGAAGAAATTATGGGTCCATTTAAATGATATTTCATATTAATGTGCTGCAAATCCACAAGCCGGTGTTGCACCGCTGTTATGGAAGAACTCGTTTGAGAGGGGTGCCGGGGGGGGGGGGGGGGTCTGGGGGGGAA
>CM022484.1:20011530-20045684 GCA_011952105.1 Coreoperca whiteheadi
AGTTGCCGCATTCATGTTTTGGAGGTGAACCTAAAAGGTTGCAGGGACCTGTCCTGTCCCGTGGACCATTATGGGGCTTCTTAGCATTACCCACTTAATGAGACGGATAGCTATATCAGAAAGTACAAGGCATTCTAAGATTAAAACACAGACTTGAGTTTTGTGACCAACATTTACACTGCGTTCACAGTTGACCATGCTGTTATGTTATAACACACCATAGGTCCATTCATTCCTCTGGGAGAAAGCTTTGACAGAATAAATATAGAAATTCGTCTAGTGGAATCTGCTGGCAGTGACTGACAGAGACTCAAGAAAATCCAACTGCTTGGTTTTCCTCAGACCCCCGTGACTCTGTTCACCACGTCTTACTCTCAACTCTTATCATGAGCTGTTTTTGTTTCGTCCTATTAATAAAAACCTATATTTCTTAAAGTTGGAAACCTTTCATTGACAAATACCACATTTCAGATTTGGACAAAAATGAATTTGGTGACAAGGTTACATAGGAGATACCATATTATACTACTTTAACAAATAGCAGTCCTTCAAAATATATTTGAACCAGCTGCTGTCGACTTTGCATTGATGATTACTTGGTTACTCAATTCTAAGATGGAGTACAAAGGGTAAAAGCTGATACATTTCCTAACAAGGCTATTAACCAAATGTTAGTTGTTGTACAGCAGCAGCCATTGCAGAAGTCCCTCCCTCTGCTTCTGGCCAGTTATAAAATGGAGTTGGGTTTATTTACCAGCATCTTGTTGCATGCTGTTGTGTGTAAAACCTGAATCTCTAAAATGCCACTTTGAGAAGAAGCTTTGTTACTCGCTTTGTGACCATGAGATTTATCTTATTTTTTTTGTCTGATGGCCTCTGCATTTTACATGTACGCTGGAGAAATGGACATTTTATCAGAAACAAGCTAGAACTCCCTCAACTGAAGTTCAGACAAAAAAAAACGGAGTTGTGAGGTTTCACTATAAGCGGCTAAATTAATGTAATAAGTTAAAGGATAAGTCTGCGGATCTTCTATATTTTTCTAATTATCAATAAGCCCTATGAAAAGACCAAAAGAAACAATGAATGTATCCTACTAATAAGTATTGAGTGTGCAACCAAAGCCTGATATATCTTATTCATCGGTGTCACAGAGCTCCATTCTTGTCCAAAAACTATTAAAAACACATCAATGAGCCCCACTGTTGCAGTTGGTGAAATGTTCCCTCCTTCTATTAATCCTATGGTTTATTCTGAGTTGATTCCACATACGCCATCTATAAATATTCAACCAAATCTGAAAATTGGCACCTAATTTACTACTCCTGTTTGAGTATCGTCCGCTACAGTGCCTAGCTGTTTTAGGAAATTAAATATATCAAGTATCTGTCACACATTTTTCAATATTTACGTCTTTAGTAGGAACTAATTGACTTGTAGCTGAGTGCAACAGACAGGGTAGGGAATTTACGTAGATACGGACTATTGCATGGTTAGTTTTGGTATCTTCCTGGGATTTGTTGATAATAACAAGCATACGGATTATCACCGGCCTTGTCCTCTAAATGTTTGATTGAGGCACAATAAGTATTTTCTGCAATTCCCAAAAGTATTGCCTTGTGGTGTTTCCCAGTCTTGTGTTCCGGGACTTCCAGGGAATCCACAGTTGAGCCAGTCAGAGAAACACTGATGGTTGACTGGAGGTCTGATCAATAGTCATTTATTCTGCTATCTGATCAGATGTTTTACACTTCAGTTATCGCGCCAGTTACACCACAGAAAGAGAACAAAGATATCAGATGGAACTAAATCTTTATCAAATGGGGTCAGTGGTCAAAAGACGTGGAGTTGACCATGTAAAAGACAAGTCGTGACGAAAACGTGTGTGTATGTGTGTCCATAACAGTGATTCCTCTATGTCAGAAAGTCCTGCAGCTCAAAGTCTCGGCTGCCTCACATCATTTCACTCACATGGCAGAAAGTATTGTTTTAACTAGATGGCAAAAATCAATTATCTACAGGACTAATGCAGAACGGGTGCAGGAAGTATCTAAAGGGACTTCATCAATGGCTCCCACTGTCTGCAGCGCTAATGCCGGATAAATGCAGGATGAACTCAATGTCAGACTTCAGTGATGGTTATCACTGTGGCACTTTTTATTATTTGATATTAGTTACAGTGTTTAGAGTTTGGAAAACTCAGAAAGGAAGGTTTTGAGCCTGAACCTATGGGTAAAATTCAAGCGCAAACTAGCCATAATGTTCGTTTTTGCTTATCTGCTAATACATAGAAATAAACCCCAATCAAGCCTGAAACATATAAAAAAGAACACATCCTGCCTGAGAAAAGGAGATTTCAGAAACACCCTAAACTGTAAAAATAGGGGAATTATTATGCTATTTTACAAAGCTCAGAAACAAATCGTATTTCTTGCCAACAACCTGTAGCCTTCAGAAAAAGCCATATCTGTGATGAAATGGTACAATCCTGTGAGAGCAAAGCGGGAGATCAACAAAGACACCAACATGAACGTAGAGAGACACATCAGACAGGATGGCACAGAAAAAACAGAGAAACTGAAAAATCGAATTAGGCAAATCCCCGAATGTGCAGTGAGACAGAAAGAGACCAGAGGCAATATGACTGACAGAGATATGAGTCAGTCATTATCAAATTCCTCAGAGGTCACGGCAGGACCCAGAGATGTGAGTGTTAAGAGTAAAGGTATGCTGTATATTAGATGGCATGTGAGGAGACAGAAAGACTTAGCCAATCAAGATACCAAGAGGCTTCCAGTTTAAGAGCAATAAATAACAGACAAATGCTAGTGTGACAGCAACGCATGTCCTGGGTTACCATGAGGTATGAGTCATCGTGAGTATCAGTCAAAGCAATAATTAAACCTTTTAAGAGCAGATTCCACTGTGTTGTTTCAAAATAGACTGGATTTCAGGAATAAAGTTTTTCAAAAATGGATGAACAGCGTTTGCGGAATCAAATGATCCCTGTAAACCCTTCCCAGGACTGATGCATACATGTTTGTTTTTTTCACTCTATTATCTTGCGAAGATTGGCTTGGCATGCATTTGATCTTTGTCAGCGAATCTTTAGGTTTTAAAGGAAAAGTCCCCCTTTACACACATTGAAACAAAGTTCAAGAGAACTGGTAATTGGTGATGTACCTTTTTTGTGCGCTCCAGTGTCACTTTTATTTTTTGTTTTTATTGTTCTTCTACTCCTGGACCATTTGTCAAAAATGTGACTTCATGTCCATCGTGTTTTCAAGAGTTGCAGTGAAGTTTGGTAGCAGAAACTGTTTCAGTGACCTAAAACCTTGATGTCAGATATTGGTTTCAAACAAACAGAATCAAAAAGTAAGGGCTTCTTTCTAAAGCTGCCAACATGCATCAATGGTTAGCAAAACCAGAGATAATTACTATTTAGACACTAACAGGAACACAATGCAGCTACAGGACTTGGTGAGCAATAAAACAACAGCTACATTGCTGTTGCCATTGTGTTCTCCATTTAAACACAACTTTCAGATCTGATTGCAACAACTTCAGGTATTTTCTCTTGGGGCTCCTGAAAAGCACTCTGGGAAATGTATTAAGTCAATAACTGAAGCAGAAGTAGTTGAAGCAGGACAATAGGATGTTCAAAGAATAAAAGATAAAGTAAATTACAACCTCAAAATACTCCCAAAAACTCTAGAAGCTCATTGGCTTAATACTACACTAACCATAATCACCACCATCATCATCCCCACAATGACACTACCACACCAGACTACTCATCTTAGCCACTCATCACCGTTCTAGCCAAAAACACAATAGCCCTTTTATACATTTGTCCAAATGTTTGACATTGAGCTTGCATTGCCGCTAACCATTCTGTGGATCCACCAAAGCTTAAATTCACTGACAGGCTACTATCCGTACTTAAGCAGTTTAGGGGTAATGCTAATGGGAAAGAAATGAATAACAGAGCAGATGACATTAAATAACTCAGAAAATCCGTCCACAAAAGCATCTGTAATTTGCAGGACAGTTGCATCCCTCAGTTTGACTGTAAATGTCTGTGACATAACATGCAGATACTGTACAGTCTATAAGCTCTTATCCAACTTTTATTAAGTTCCATAAGTGTCTGGTCCTGACGTTTGTTTATTATGACCTATTTTTTGCTGCTGGATGTGAACCAAACTCAAGCACTGGTTTCAGTCATTCTGAAGCACTGGTTTTCCATATTTACCAATTAAAAACATGCTGGGAGCACTGAATGAGTGTGACGGTCTTATTTTGGTTGTACTGTGTGCTGAGTGGTGAGCAGCTTGCTTGTGGTGAATCTCTTCCATACGGTTATACTGATACAGTACTTAATCTGTCTTGCGGTGCCAGTTCCAACTAGCCTAGGAAGTACATCCATATTGGATGATTTTGCACCTGATGATTTATGTCCAATGTCAAAGTTCAGTGCCAGTGCAGGAAGTAGTGTGCCCTATATGTAGCAAGGCATAAAGTAAGGATATTGAGTTTGGGGTTGTGGGTAGGCATATAGCACATCTAACGAGTTTGCGTCCCTTCAAAGACCAGCAATTTATTTTCACTTTTATATCAAAAGTTAATTTCCCTAAAGTGTTTTTAGTTACCTAACTCTAAGGGCCTGATTGCGCTAGAAAATAACTGTTTGGAGCCATGTCGGAAATCCAAAGTGATTATAGTTGTTTCGAACGGTGGCAGGCAGAGTGAAAAGCCTGCCGCTATAGAGAGGAGACGTGATAATCATTTAAATATGATTCCTGGAAGGCATTCATAGTGTTGATCTCGGCTGAACACAAGAAAAGTGATAGAGGTAGTAGTTTCAGGAAAGTTATAGAATTGGTCTGACCCAGCCTCCCCAATTCCAACATCGGGAAGTTGTGAGGGGAGGGGATTTCATAAGCTATTTGACCCTCCTGCAAGCAGTTCTGATTAAGTATACTTGCATCTTAAGCATAGATTATTTGCGAAAATCACAATCTTTCATGAAACATTCCATTGTTGCTGTTTGCAGATATTATAGAAAGCGAGAATTTTTAAAAAACTGGATGTAAAAAAAACCCATCATTGAATTAAATCCAGAATTTTGCAGAATCCTCCAATATCAACACTCTTGTCAGGTAATAGGGCTGATTCCTACATGGTATGTAAACTAGGGCAGTAGCAAAAAGTGCTAAAGCATTTCTTGGAAAATGGAGCAAAGTATGACTTTTTTCTTAATATCCAGGAAAATATGACTCTTTGGGGTATGAAGGCAAAGTGAAACATGAGTTTAGTAATTCCACACTTACAGAGGTCTTAAGGATGTGGCAAAATTGGGTCTAACCTGGCATTACTTTTGTATGCTGATTGACTCAAAAGTAGATTTGTACCCTGACTGTACTGTAATGATTGTATCGGGAACAGTAAAACAATGTACTATACACAATTCAACTGAGCCCAAAAACGTACTCCACAGCTGGGATGGTTCTCTATTCTACTTTGCAGCTTTTGTTAATGGTTTACGCTGATGAGACAGTTCTATTCTTACAGAAGCTTATTGCCTTTTGAAGTTTTGACTTTAGCACATTTTGTTGCCAACAGACTTTGATGGAAATGATAACAGGCACAAAGCTTGGCAGTGATGTTAGCTAAGTCGGGGAACCCTGCAAACAGTCCAGCTTAGGTCATGAGGTCATCCACTGCTGATTATCTCTCACCAAAGCTTGTCACAAAATGTGACAACATCAATTAGACCCTCCCATGATTATCCATTACCCCACTCTGCCTCCAGTAACCCCATCGTCCTCAGGCAACAGATGGTTCCCCCCCATTGTTTCATCCCACCTTGAGGTATGATCAGACATGCACCCATTTTTAAGCGTATAAATGAAGCACCTACAGGGTTGTTTGATTTGTTATTAATTTGAGTCAAGGTGAAGGCAGCGGTAGGAGGGTGCAGCACATTTTGCTGTCTCTAATGACCCAGGGGTTTCACAGAGGGGTAAAGCTGATTTAAGGAGATGTACATACATGCAGAGCTCGGATTTGAGGATGTAATCTCCTATTCTAAGAGGAGCTTACCACTACAGAGGCAGCAGAGGAGAGCAGATCAGCAACGCCGTCAATGTGCTGACTGAATGTGTGCTTACATTTAAAGTGCCTTAGGTGCACTTGATTGTAAAGGGCAAATATCTGTTGGTAAACGAAAACCTAACCCTTGGGCAGAGCGACTCTCTCTTAAGATGACTGAGCAGCAGTAAACATCTATATAATTACTGAAAGAAAGTACTGAAGCACATAGATAGTTTAGATGTAATTATTAATTTTGCCCTTGGTCATACATTTTAAATATCACATGGCGCATTGCTTTCTGAGGGTGTAGTAGCTGCCCAGAGAGTTTAATCTACCACATTTTAGTGTATAGATATGAAGATTTACCCTCCAAAAATATGCATTTCTTCCTGCATATTTATGCTCTCCGGGCTCTTTCATTCCTTCCCTTACAGCCAGCACCATGCAGACATGGCCAACTTGTCTAATCTGTGATGTCACACCAACGTACAGCTCCAGACAGTATTAGTTAGGGGAACATGTCAAAGGTGACTGTGAGAGCAGCCAGGCTGATTACGTATTTGCAAAGAAAGGCGTTGCTAAAAGAATATCCCTTGTAACCAGCGAGAATCACAGCTAAACCATTTTGTTACACGTTTTGATTGATAGCATTATTATAATATGAGGATAATTTGAGGGTAAAAGCTCAAATCAACATCCTGGACTAGCTTTCTTAATGGTATTCTACCCCTAAAAGAATTAATATTCACCGACATTTTCTTGCATTTTGCGGCATTCCTTCCCAACCCTGCCAGCTAAACCAGACCTCAAAAGGAAAAGATCTATTGCAAGTAAATCCTATGCTTTTGCACGTATTTCCGCCCACCTATTACATGTAGGCCTACAGGTAGCGTAGCTGCTTGGCCTGGGTGTCAGGGTCTTAACTTATATCCCTGTTGCATGCTTAACAAGCAAGAAAAAAGGGTGGGTTATATAAAGAAATAGGATTCTTTTAGCGTTGGACAACACTGACTGGACAGACACAGGCGTAAAGAGGGCTTGCTGAGGTTTTTCCTCTCAATCCTGCATTTATACCTGTAGGGGGGATTTGCAGAGAGGGGTATTCCACATACTGGACCGGGCTTGTTTGTGCCGAGCTGTGCGTGAGATCTGTCTTAAACTAAGGCACTGAAAGCTATTCGGGGATTTTCATACAGTCCTAGAGCATGCTGAAAGCCTGAAGGTCACAGCTCAAGAGTATTTACAGATGTCAGGGTCACAACAAGGATAAGAGGAGTCAGCGAGATTTGGCAACTGTCAGTCAAGCTCCTTGGTGTTACTTTATTTCTGACCGGACTGCTCCAAAGCCAACACACTTCAAGCTTTGAACACCTCTGCCAACAAAGTTCAAAAGAGGCTTTGTTTTCACCCATACTTATCTGTTTGTTCTCAAGATATCGCAAACATTTCTGAAGTGATTTGGCTGGAATTTGGTGCACAGCCTTTGGCCTGAAGATCAGGTGATAAGAAGTTGGTAGTGATTTCCGTTATAAAACACATTGTTGTTCTTGGCTGGCATTATTAAGCCGCATTCATTGCTGGTGTGATTGTTGCCAGTTAAGTGTGAATGTGGGGTTATTTTATCCGTAAATCAAAGATGAACAAACAAACATGAGCAATTATTGGAGCTGAAGGCCTGTTAAGCAACGGAGGAGATTTGTGTTCGACTGAGCAGAATTGAGTTAAAAAAAGGATTAGGCTGATAGTTTTGAAGACATGCTACTGGATTTGATGTTGATTTATGCAGAAAGTGAATAAACGAAAGGTTATTTAGGGAGCGAGGGATTTTCATTAGGTTAATGTAAAAAACTGCATAACTAGGTCAATGAAGAGGTAAATGCACCTCGCATCCTCTTAGGATTTGTCAAAACTGCCATCACTCTACGAATGCAATTGGCTTTGAAAAATAGACATTGTAGTATTACAATGGAGCGCATTAGACGTACATGTCAGCAATCACACCGCAAAGCTATAATGATTAAACATTTCTTTCTTGCATCAACCTCCTACATGAACGTTTTAACAGGTCCTCAGAACCTAACGAGAAAATTTCCGCGTTTGTAACTGCCCTCCAGAAGAACACATACTGCATGAGTATTTGACTGATCTGACATCCCTAGCAGCAAATGACATCGGTTTTCAGGGCCTTCCAAAACTATTACAAGTCACTGTTGCAAAAATAAATAATGTTTTGATCTGAAACCAGTGTTGCCTGTCGGGTAGGAAACAGGACTCACCGGAGTCATCATTTCTTTGGTCATTATAAGGCTTTTTCAATTGAACAAAAACATGCAGTATGTCGTTTTGAGCTTTTGCTGAAACGTTTGACGTTGTAGTTTTTCTAGTCGGCCCGATGGTCAGTCCTCCACTTTGGTCCAGACTGAAATAGATCAACAGCTATTGGATGGATTGCCCTGAAATTTTACCCACACATTTATCTTCCCCAGTGGATGAATCCTACTGACGTTAGTGATTCCCTAACTGTTCCTGTTGTGCCACCATGTGGTTGACATTTTTGGTTCAGAGTGAAATGTCTGGACCACAACTACATGGACTGCCATGAAATTTGGTAGAGACATTCATGTCTTCTTCAGAATGAAACCTACTGATTATGGTGATACCTGAACTTTTCCCTTTAGCATGGCTGTAGACTTAGTATTGTTCTTGGGATAAACTCAAAGTTTTATATTATATGATTTTGTACCAAATTCCCCAGTTTCTTCTTGTTTGAGAATATTCACCAATGGACCACAGCATCACAATTGCCCTGTATGGGCTTTAAGATGGGTACTGCATTACTGCAAAAGTTACATATCTATATTCCTGAATACATTTGTGTTGTTCACAATTACCATAAACAGAGGATCAATAGGACCCCAAAGCCAATCTTTCTCCCGGGGGCCCCTTTGCAAGTTAATCGGGTCACGGTTAAGACATGCGATTAATGAATTTGGGTCAAGAAGCCATCCATCAATGTTCAAACACTTGTAACATCTTACAGTTCTCAAGCCTACAAACATTCAGGGCTCTTCATTGCGTGTGGGAGCGCTGTCAAACATATATTTCGCCAAGCTCTCATACCAAAAGCTCTGACTTTCCGAGGATTAAACAACGCTTTACAGGGCCAGGTCGTACCCAGAGCAAGTGCTTCCTTCAACATCAGACATTCCACAAAATGGCTTTGAGGGATCCACTAACACCATGTATTTAAAATCCCAGTATTTCAAGACACAGGTCCTAATATGGTCCTCAGGGAGGCCAACTCACCGTTTTGCCCAAAATAGGCATGTTCTGCAATAGATTTTAAATCTATGTATGATGAGCCCTTCTTCAAATGCTTATGGTCACCCATTATGCTGCAAAACAGAAACAAGTTTATTACATTTGGTTTAAGGTCACATCAAGGCATAAAGCCAGGGATACAATTAAATCTACAAATTAAGTTTACAAAGCAGCATAAGATTTACAGTGACATTTCCTGCAGGATTGTATGCATTCCTGCCACTGATTTTCTATCTCTTGACCTATTTAATCAAGAACTGGTCAATGCTGAATATCTGAGGCCGTCCCAGAATCAGAAAAATGAAGCTACCATACATTAGCATTTACAGTGTCAAATAACACTTTTGATAGTATGTAAGTAGTATGTTGTTAGTGTGTTTCTGAAGCTGAAGTATATGCAACAATTAGCCTGTAATGTGTTTTCCTCTCTATCAGCATTTCCCGCAGCGTTATTGCTGGCAGAGGTCCTTGACATTAGAAGGTAAAAGAAAAACAGAGGCGTTGCCAAACCCTTTATCAGAAAGGAAAATAACGCTCAAAGTCTTATGGAATTTTCATGCTACAGTACAGTCAGTATTGACACTGGCAGCAGTTAAGAGAAGCTCACATGAAGACATTTAATTGGGTGACGATGGGAGGCCTGTCTACACAGCAGAGGGTGAGCCCAAAATGGTGCCAACACAAACACACACACACACACACACACACACACACACACAGCATAAGGAAAGAGGAAATGGAGGAAATGAGAAAGTGATTTTCACTGAGGTGATTGGCAGGTGAAATTTTCTGAGATGTGGGGTCGTCCCTGAGCCTGGCCTGCAGTGTGAACATCTGGAATTACACGCAGCATTGCCCACCCGCTGGGTGGTAAGTGTGTCTGTGTGTGTGTGTGTGTGTGCGTGTGTGCGTGTGTGTGTGTGAGAAAGAGACCATGGGGGCGGAAAGCATTGCTCTGTATAGGGCTTTTTAGAGCACTTAGAGTACATAAGGCGTGTTGTTTCCTCTGTAATGTTTTCCTATTGGAGGAGAGGTGAACACACACACACACAAGCAGCCCCTGAGGTTTCCTTTACAAAATCTGTCTTTATGTTGCAATTTTGAACTGTCGAAGCTAATTCAAATTGACAGATCAGCCAACTGCTTGACCCTAAAACAACACAACTGAACAATGGACTTCATTATTATTATTATTTTTTTTTAAATAACCTAAACTTCTGGAGGAAAACTCCACCGACACATCCAACATTCAAAGGTGCCACTTAAAAATCACATTGTTCAAAATTGGCAATTTTTCATAATTTCTATGAGGATTACGTCTGAATTATTCAGAATAAAACACAATTTTCAACTATGACCCTTGAATGATCATATAACTATACTTCTGCTAAACCTCTGCTAATGAAATCCTTTCAAAGAATAAAAAAAAGGGTGGTGGTCAAGTTACTAGCATTTCTGAAAAGATGGCAATATATGCACACACAAAAAAAAAAGCAACAGTGGCATTTGTTAGAGAGGCCAGATATTGAAGCTGGTGGAAGAGGAGGGACGGTTCGGTACGAGCAAGCGTCAGGTGCTAAACTGAACCAGGGTAACAGTGAAGGAGTGTGGATGGGTTCAGAGCACAACAACACGGACGTTAACATTCAGATAAAAGAAGACATTTTAAGTACTTGGTGTTTGGCTTGATGGGAAGGACTGCCATCACTTAAACTGGAGTAAGAAAGGAAGTGAGATAAAAGGTAGAGGGAGAGAATTTATCTACCAAATTATTTGGGGAACAAATTAGGAAGTCGCAAAATGATTTTTAATGTATAAAAATAAACTATAAAGAGGTTTGGCAGGCCCTAACCTCAAAGTACAATTAAAATCCCTTTTATTAAAAATATGCCCTGAATAGAGGAGCTGGAGTAAATTAAACGGGAGAGCCAGATCTAAAATCTCATATTATAAATTACTTTTTGGTGATTTTACAAGAAAAGTTTAACATCTGAATATAATTTGGTCTGGCTCAGCCACTAAAGATATTTAGAATGCGATTAATGATGAAATAAATGGAGGCTTGATTGATTATAAACATGTTGGTGACGAAGAGCGCCTCCATGTAGCAAAAAACACGTACTGTATGACAAAAGTGTAATCTGAAAACCTTCGTGACACTGTGTGGCTGATTTCAGTGAACAGTCTCCCTGTCAGGGCGTTGGTTCAGGCGAGCTGCTGTGTCACTACAAAAAAATGTCCCGTCATTCACTGGGATGAGGACGAAACATTACAACATCTGCTGCTCGACCGCTACGGAACAACAGAAGTAAGGGATAAAAATGGCCAGGGTGGGGCTTTAACATTCACCCAGATATAAGATCAAGCATGCATGGAATCATGTATGAGACATTGTCTGACGCAAAGAGACGATTCACGGTGGGATTTGTTGGGTCTCTGTAAATATTGCTATAAAGAGTAGGGTCCAGACCTGCTCTACAGGAAAAGTGCAATGAGATGACGTCTCTTGTGAATTGGCGCTTAACAAATAAATAAAATTGAGCACACACATCTGAAGAAAACGAGCGCAGAAGTCGTCATTGAGCAATCGATGATCTGCAGTGACACCGTTTTTAAAAACATTGTGGCTGATCTCAGCAGAAGAAGCACCATTGACCCAAAGAGTAACGCCCTTCTGCCCTGGGCCACTCTGAAAATCTAGTCTCTGTTTTGTTTCGCTGGACATGCTTTTTCATTTTCCCGTTGTTCTTTGATAAACAATCTGTCTTTGTATGAAACACAGCTGCATTGGCTGCCACCCTCACCTTTTTAACTCTAAGAATGAGCGAGGCATAATGTTTTGCTAGCGGCTCCTATGTTGAGTACCCTAAGTGTGAGAATACATATACACTTCTCATACAGGTGTGTGGCTCACTGTATAATTGTCCTTTATAGATTCTTGTTGTTGTTACAACATAATATACATATATAAAGAGGTTTTTGGGGAGTTTTTGCTTATCTGAATCAAAGGTATAAGGACAGAGGGTGTTGTGTGCTGTACAGATTGCCCTTCAGACAAATTTGGGATCTGTGATATTGGGCTATGTAATTAAAATTGACTCGATGAATGCAGTTTCTTATCCTTCAAAAGTCTGGACTGAGAGGTGAAAGCAGTCAAGTCCATCATGCTGATGACCTCACCAAATTGCAGGTTGTCAAAACACTGTAGAGCCAGTTAAGACTAACCTTTGTGTGCTAACCCTATTTCACTTGTTCTTCAGCAGGTGACCTTGGACAACCCTAAAGCTGCGTTACGCTATGCAAAGGTAATATTCACCGTGCGTTACTCAAGCAAATTTAACGACTGGCTATAGCTCTGTAGCTAATTCCGGTTTTAATTCAGTCGTGCTGCTATTAAAATTTGCTTTGAGTTCAGTCTGAACACAACTCCAGAGAATGTGTTCAATCAACCAGATGCAACCAGTTCTCAGTCAAATGGAAGGTCATCACAATTGAATATTCCCCTGTTTTCCATCTTACATTTTTAATCAACGTTTCATTACGCCCTACGGCTAAACAGTCACTGTTATGCTCCTAAAAACCAGCAATCAGTCACGCCACCGGATCTGACTCCAGCGCGTTAAAGAGTTGTCTACTGCTTCATTCAGCCAAATTTGTTTCTAAGGGCATCAAAATCAGAGAAATGTGCCCAAAGAAAAAAACGAATCAAAAGAGTCTCTGTGCGTTCCCCTCTTCACCCTTCTCTTACCACCCCTGAGCCATTGAGATTTTCCTGAGAATTAAATTAATGTGACAGATTTCTATTTTAGTAAAGGATGTTTGTCTGTGTGATGTTTGTTGTTAAGTAAAGCTGACCCTTGTCTGTTTGTGTAGTCTGATGGCTGGTGATTTACATCCAACCAAATCCTTGTATGTGTTTAACGTCCAGGGTCACATTGCGGTTTGAAATCCTCTCAGCATACAAATTGTATATTTTTGTTTTCCTCTGGCAAAGAGTTCAAGGTGGGCTGAGTCTATACAGCTCGGCCTGACCGCGGTAAAAATCCACATTTCAAAATGTAAAGTGACCCATTTATGATTGCTGTGTATGCATGGCAGAGCTTTTGAAAATGATTGATTACATCCAACATTCTAAACTCCACAGAAAAAGTAGGAATAACGGAGAAGTGCTGCCAGTTAAAAAAAAAGAAATCCCCATTCTGAATGCAACCATCCAGCAGCCATCTTTCCAGGGTCAAGTGCCTGAAATGAATCGTGGAACTGAAACTTGAAAGAACGCTGCTCTCAGACAAGCGCTAACACTTTTCACCTCTGACAGCAGTAACAGCGTTAGTTTCTGTTCGTGTTAAACAGGTTTTAATATATACTGTATATCATTATGTTTTCTACGAATCTGTTCCAAACATTTGATTTTTATCGTTTGTAACTCAACCTAATTCGTCTTAATTGTGTGTTTTTATGATGCGGTTATATGATTTTATTGCGTGCAACTATTCATCTGAAACTTGTGTCTTTTTTTAGTATACTTAATATCATTCACATTCAGAGGGTTCATGCACAAGTCAGGAAACTCTTTAAAAATAATTAAAAACATTTCCAAAGCTATGGTAATAATAAGCAGAGTTTAATTTCCAGACTTCAGACGATTTTTTTTATTTTATGGGAGAAAAATAGCCAATTTCAATATTTAGGGCCGGAGCACGAAAGTGCCAAGGCCCAACAGTCCCTTTGAACGCATTTTTGAGGGGCTCGGAAACTCTTGAAATTTTGCACGCACATCACAACAAAATCGCAAAGTGATTGCGCAGTGATTGGGCTCGGGCGTGGCCATGGAGCTATAGGGCCCCCAAACGAACGACAACGTTGGGGAAAGGTTGCCTTGATCGTCATGAGATTTTAGGAGTTCATTGCTCTCGTCATCAAGAACATATTTCAGTTTGCTATGAGAGAGTTTTCCCAACAGGAAGTCAGCCATGTTGGATTTCCCGTGTCAATTTCAAATAATTAAACACATGTTTGAGGCCTTTAGGATGCTAAAAACTCCCGAAACTTTGCACCAAAACTTTAACTGGTAAATACTTTAATTTGAGTCCACATTTGGGCTTTAGGGGTGGCACGTTGATTCTATAGCGCTGCCTATTGACCTTTAGCCTTGAAAACGGCTAGGGATAGTCGAAACTCACGAAACGTGGCACACACGTCACAAGGCGCATGTTTTTTTTTCTGGTATAATATATGGGGCTTTGGGGTGGCAAAATGGCTCAAAAGGGCCCCCTACAATATCAACGAAGCAACCCCCCCGGTATGTTTCTCCTAGATGAACAACATTTGGGTGGCAGATGTATCATCTCTAGACTTAAAATAAAGCCTCTTGGAGCCATAACCTAAACCCAAACGGAGGTCAGTCATTTTGAATTCAATGTTCTATTTTTGCGCAATTTTTCTTTTAGGCGTTTTAGGTTACCTCAAACGGCGGGTTCCACAATTAGTAACAGTACTACCTTGTTCTAGAATTAGTAACAGAGCGTCCTTGTTTCAAAATTAGTAACTGTGCTACCCCTGCGCCACATCCTAAGATCTAAGATTTCCAAAATTCACATGCTTGCTAAGAGTTGAGGACACTTAAAGGCTATTTTGGAGTGTTATTGTGTGGTCTACACTTGATACAGTCCATACACATTTAACTTATTCGTGCAGTGCCTGATGGTCTTGAAGAATCAGAGCGGTGTCAGCCGACCTCCGGTCACAAGACAGTGGCTGTCGCTGATCCCGAGGCCGCACGTGGTGGCGAGGACCCGTTCAACGCTGCTTGCAGCTTTAATTTTTATAATTGGAGTTGATCAATATTATCCCAAAGTGACACTGATATGCCATGCAGGCACAAAGAAAAGGAACATACACAATAAAAACAAGTCACAGATATAGCCCGCTTGGGCTCTATTGCTGTCACTTTGGCTGTTTTGCTTTATGACTGTTATTTTGCTGACAGTCAGTTTATTTTCTTCTGGACAACATTAACATTAGAATGCCAAAAGAAGATGCAGAATGACACGATGCTCTCTATAACAGCCTTATTAAAGGATATCAAAATAAAACTCTGAATCAAATTAAGCCAGCTTTTGTAAAAAAAAAAAAAAGAAGAAGAAAAGAATAGAAAAAGACATTGCTTGATTTTCTTTATGACAAAATCTGTGTGACAATTCCATTTTAATTTGTTGGAAACCCAAAGATATTTTTACTCCCCCAATAACTTCAATTGGCTGACCATTTATGACTGTGGGCTAGAGGTCTGAACGAATCTATGAACGAATCTTTATCAGTGTGAAAGTGAACTCACTGTATTGAATCACCATACTCACTTTTAGCAGCTCAGCTTTGACTCACAGTACATTACTTCCTCATGAAAGCCTTAAAAGACCTCAAAACCAACATAAACAATCATAATCTGGTAATTCAGTTTTAACTAATTGGCTGCTGAGCTATTAACCATATAGAGTGCTTTAACAAGCAACACACTGAACATACTACTGAACTAAATACAGTCTAAATCCGCACTGAACATCGGTCCATTGGAATGGATAAACGTTCACTTACTGACATGCTTTTGAACGGTGATGCCACTGCTTAGCTTTGGGAAAAAAAGTGAATGAACTGCAATTCTAATCAGGAAAGTGTTGATTAGATGATTTCCACCTCTACTGTACATTTTTCTTTCTAGAATGAATATGCATTTCTTTTGTTTTGTCAGCGTTAAGGATTACGTGAGAGCCTTTGCACCACTGTACAAACTCTCTGCTTTTTCGTCAGTTAACGTCAGTCATCTGCTTAGTTTATCGAGGGTTGCATGATGTCGTGACAGACCATTTTTAAATACTTTGCACGAGTGGAAGTGAAGTGGATGAGGCTGCTGGCAAGATGCATGCAGGCAAATATGATATTAAGCAAAAAAGTAGTTTAAAAAAAATGTGATTTCTAAATGAGAAATGTGCAAAAAGCCTGTGTGCAACACTAAAGAGAGGACTGTCTGACTGACGGTCTGACAACACTAATGCAGGATAAATGCAGGCTAATACATCGAGGCGGACTTCCGTAATAGCTGCAACTTTATGGCGCGTAGGGAATTCAATGGCTATCACTCTTGTTTTCATAATATTTCTAAAAGCCAAAGCACTGACTCCTCTAATGTCTCAGATTGCCTTGAAAAATTACATTACATACTGTAAATTGTTTTTACTGGCGTCTTTCCTCCATTTTCTTAAGCTTGTTATGATATCTAATAATGTATATATTTACCCTCTATGGAATCAGTCATTTTGTGTGCTTTAAAATCTTTACAGCTCAGGACTAGGATTTGAGGTGTTTTTGCAGTGTGTCATGTCCTACGTGACTGATCTGTTTCCCATGTCTAAGATGGAAATGTGCGCTCTCAGTTTCAACGGAGCGACAGAGATCTTCTCCACAGCACTCCTGTTCCCACAACTGGCTGACATAATGTTATTTTAGTCCCTGTTGAAGTGGAGTCATAACCCGGTAACTCTAAATAATACCTCGTCTGTTTCTCTCACAGCTTGAGTGCCCCAGTTTTGGTCATAAAACCTCATGTTTATCTTTCTAAGCAACAAAAAATGGCAACTCCGGTCTCTAAGGCAGATGGATTGCCACGAGAAATATCATTAATTTTACTGCAGGTCACGTAGGGATGGTGTCATTAATCAGTGATTCTCTGCTACCAGACAAACTTGGATAAAATGTATATTCTTCCTCTTACATGCACGCGGTGGAAGATTTATATTTTGGTCAAACAAAACTTTCTGGAAAGCACACATGGGCTCATTACATTGGTTGAGCTACGTCTCAGCAACAACATGTTTTCACAAAGAAATTGTCCCTGTATCTCTGGATATTCCACGTAACACAATGTCAATTTGCATGGGGACCTTTTCTTTGTTAGAAAGTAGTTCCACTGTAAAGTGTTTATGGCAAAGTCTGTTACCGTTGGAACGACACGTTACTGTTGAATTATTACTCATGCTAGCGGCGTGGCTCTGGAAATGGCAATATCAGTTTTTCGGTCCAAAAATTGGGTCCAGAAATACTACATTATAACCATGTAATATTATAACAATTTTAACTATTGAGTGGATTGCCATGAAATTTGGTACATATATCCATGTGATCTATGTTATCCCTCATTTCCTGTCCTCTTTCTGCTGTCAGCTCTGTAATAAAGGCATAAAAATGCTTTAAAAACTTTACTACTACTAAACATCATGCGTGCGAAACATCAGCATGTTTGTATTGTTATTGTGAGCATGTTATGACATTAGCATTCAGCGCTAAGCTCAGATGTGTCTAAGTACAGCCTCACCGAGCAGCTAGCAGCCTTAGACTCTTGTGAGCACCACAAACAATATTCTATTTACGTACATTATAGTGGGGCTGCTGTTGGAGGAATTCCTCCTAAAACTGTTCCAAATGCATGCCCATCTGAAGCAAGATATGAACCATCAGGTGGGTTTAGTCTTGTGTTCCAAATCATAGTCGGAAAAGGTGAAGATACATGTTTGTGCAGTCATAAGGGACCCTGACCTAAGAGAGACTGAGGTCAGGAGATTGTCAAGACAGTGTCACTGCCAACAATGGTCTACTCGTATAACATAACCGTATCTGCACCCACAATAACACACCCATTCATGTGCATGCCTTAAAAAGACAAAGAAGGAAGTTCCAGACCCCTACGGTCCCCATCTGTGAGCTCCCACACCCAAACACACGTATGCTTGCACTACAATGAGTGTCCCGCGGGTTGAGTTGAGTCCCCTGAGGTTTGGATCCGTGCTGGACAATGGGTACTGAGGAGGAGTTAAGCCTATTGCTGCGCACAACTTAGTGGCCGAGGGATCAGCCATTAAGACACAAGGCGTGTTAGGAATCCTTCATGACAAGAGCCTTCACAGAGTCACTCCAGGTCACCGCACAGCAGCCCGCTCACATCTGATTTCAGGCAACAAATTAGATCTTCAGAAATGAAAAAGGAAATGATATCACGCAGGCAACATGCCACGGCTGTGATGCACTTTGCTCTTGGGTCCCTTCAGTCGACCTCTGCTCTTAGTGAGGCTTTACAGCGCTCTTTGTCTGATCTATAACACAGCTGTCAAAGTTTTTTCTGCAGCTGTGTACATCAGTACATGACAGCACTGTCTTGCACTGTCTAAAGCCATTCACAGTAAACAAAACTGTCAATTATAAACTGGATTCAGCGACACCAAACTAGAATTGCTACCCAAAGTGAAGGAGTTTAAGTATCTCAGGGTCTTGTTTGCGGGTAAGATGTGCAAGATCGACAGGTTGATTGGCACGGTGTCAGGAGTAGTTAGGGCGTCATACTAGATCTTCGTTCCAACCCCCAGCTATGGTCATGAGCTTTTGGTATTGCTCGAAAGGATACAAGAGACCCAAATGGCTTTCCTTCAGAGGATGGCTGCACTCATTCTCATAGATAAGGTAAAGTGCTCAGACATCCAAAGGGAGCTTGGGTTGGAACTGCTGCCCCTTCGTGTTGAAAGGAGTCTCTTAGATACCTCTCTTTAGAGGTTTTCCAGACATTCCAACTGGGAAGAGACTCCGGGCTCACCCCTAGCATGCTGCAGAAATTATATATCCTGTCTGTCCTAGGAATGTCTCAACAAATCCTTTAGAACGACAAAAGATTTTCTGATCCCCTATACGCCCCTATTGACGGGACAATATCCATTTGTCTGCACTTTCCACAAAAGTTATAAACCGCTGTTGAAAATTAAATCCATTTTATGATGCGACATCAAGGTTTGCTTAGGTTTAGGCACAGAAACGACTTGGTTAGGTTCAGGGAAAGATAGTAATGGGTAATGGGTTAAAAATAACTAATTAGTTAAGGTAATGGGAACTTTGTCATCAGGTTTACAATAAGAACCATGTTGCTAAGGAACAATCGTATTCATGGTTAAAAAGGATACAACATTGACTGTTGGTTTGAAATGGGAATTGAACAGCGGTCTCCCATGTTAAAGGGTGATGTTTTGTTGACCCTGACCTCCTCCCTATGCAGACATAGTCGCTCGATAATAATTTCAACTGACTTCCTCCTTGTCGGATAGGAGTCATAATTACTAACGCTGCTGGTGGGTTTTGTTGATTGAACTTAAACATGTTTTTTTTAGGGCATTTGCTAAAATGACTGATTCTGTCATTTTGCTTGGGAGGACAGACTTGAATGTCTTGGGATCCCCCAAGAGAAGCTGGAGGATGTGACTGAGTAGAAGGACATCTGGGGTACCTTGCTTAGCCTGCTGCAACTGTGCTACGGACGGTCGAATAAGGATGGATAAAGCAATTTCCTTTTCAAAATACGCAGCCAATCTTATGACTGCGAAGGTACGGATATGCCTAAGAACTTTTCACACTGTGTTACTCAAATGTGTTTGGAAAGTCAAGGAATTCAGGCATCCATTCTGTCGCAGGAACTTAAAGTTTGCAGAGGTTTATAGATGCAGCAGAAGCTTAGAGATGAAGCCAAGAGCAAAGTATCACTGCTCTCTGCATTTTGTGTAGCATGTGAAGAGTTGTTATAAAATATGGATTAAAGTGGCATGAATGTGTCCAAGGGGGCTAGTAATGAAAGTGACTGAATACAAAGGCCATATATGGACCGTAACACCATATTCTGTGCAATGTGAACTATCTAAGATGCGTCTAGAATACAATGGACGACGATCAAATGCTCATTAATCACTGCAAATGAGCTTTGTAACCGCTGATGAATTTTAAAATAACACGTGTATAATGAATGATTGAGGTTTGCTAAAGGTTTATTTCATGTATTTCGCTGGGAGAAGCATTTAAAGGCCAGAGCTGTTTCCTGTTATGAGCAGGCTGACGAGTGATGTCAGGGGTGTCCAGGGACCAAAGGTCAAAGGTCACAGCTTGTTGCTCGTTCCGAGGGTGCTGAATGTACAGAGGCGGTGTGAAGGGATGTGGCATAGATCGACGTGTGAGAGTGTGTCCTCCTCCCTGCGTTTTTAAAAACATAAGTGCACTTTGTGGTTTCAGACTTAAAGTCAGTTTTGCTTCTAATTACCTTCTAAGATGCCCCGTAACATTTATGATGTCCTGCTTATTGCATCCTTATGGTGTGATCAAACTTGATGCACTTAGAAAGGTTTTTGGAACTGTTTGCAGATTTCTACATAATGAGCTGTTCAATCTGATTCTGATCTTCAGGCATGTGTGACTGTTAAAGTACTACAACATCATTACATTTTTGATTTACTAACCAAATGTTTTGGACCATGTTTTGAATGTCACAGTATGGCTTTAATTTAGGCGTCTTGTGTGTAGGGCTCACACGTACACAAAGATACACACACACACACACACACACACTCACACAAACATTATTCTTATGGTTTCCAGGCCTGCTAGTTCTGTGAATTATCATTACGCGTTTGTTCCAGGGTTAACAACCTATAAAATCCGATTTATAGCTACAGTCAGGTTAACATACATTATTATACAGTGGGTGGATGAAAATGTTGCACCTCATAAAGAACAAATACTGTACATAAAATGCGCCTTCCTTTGATCCTTTGCACAATTCACAGTCATACTTTATACTGTGTTTTCTCATTCACACTCTGCTATAAATGGAAGGTAAAACTGTCCACGCAGTCAGAACGGTCTGCGTTGACTTCTCTTGGTCAGGTCAGCACTGTACGAGCATCCCATACATTTTCAGAAATGTGTCAAAGCTGTGACAGGAGTTCACTGGAAACACTCCGAACATCTACCGTATATCCATTACACCAGTAGCTGATGTGGCTGTCAGGCTCTTTATTAGCAGCCTACTGAAAGTGCTATTAATTAAGATACGAGGACGTGATGAACTCTATTGATCTCGGAGGGGAAATGCTGCAGCAGAAAGCGGGCTGTGAATAAAACTGAACCTGCATTTTTACAATGCTAACAAGGACTGGGAACTGTGTTTAAAATACAAAGGCACATAAAATAACCAAAATGAGGGCTTTAAAACAAAACCCAAACCTATATGCAAGTATATCAGCGTCAATACAGTCTCAGAGTTAGATGAGAAGATTGATACCACTCACATGTCTGAAAGTGGCATCAATCTTCTCATCTAACGCTCGGCAAGAGAGCTAATAAGGGTATTCCCCAACATGTCGAACTATTGCTTTAACATTTACTGTTTTCTATTGGAGTTTAGTTCTTTTCTGGATGGAAACAGCTTCTAGAATATAACATGACACTACAACACTAAAACCCAGACTGATGAAATTATTTTGGGGCTAGCATCTCAATAGCCAGGTGACACAACACCTATGTGTCACATTGGTATGGGTCAATGTTGAGATACAGTATCCTGAGGCCTTAGACTGATCTCACCCGATTAAAAAAAGCTCCAGAACTATCCATTATGCTCTTTTGGCTTCTTGACTCTTTATTAGTGGGACAGTGGCACTTCTGTCACTGCACTGTGGAAATAACTAGCATGTAGGCTGCGTGCCGTCACTGTATAAGAACCTCTATAGTTGTGATCCGAAACCTTCGGCTGGGACTCGCAGTCGGAGAAGGAGGCAGGACGCATCTGTGGTTGTGAGAAATTAAACGGAGAGGAAACAATCAGAGTGAAGCAACAAGTGATCAGCACACAGCGGACACTGAGGAATGTGTGACAGGTTTTAGAGAACACCATCAGTGTTGACATACAGGTGAGTCATTGCCTGACTTTTAATTGTGCACATTGATTCGTTTGACCTAATTAGAGCTTATTTCTCCGCAAATACGACATGTTTTGATTGCATTTTTGTCAAAAATGTAAATTTCATTGAAATAATTGTAGTACATGTGATGTAAATGCCTCAAAATCAGTCAGACATCATAAATTAAACTGTGGATATCTGTGTCACGAGCAGCAGACCTGTCCTGGATCAAAGATGACTCATGTGAAAAGGTTTCAAGGAATTCCCATGTCAAAGGTACGTTATGAATTGCTGGGATGAAGGGAGCATCTTGACTGTGAAGACAACAATACACAGAGATAGGATTGCAGTTATGAGAACCGCTCAAGCACACAGTTGCACATCTTTGGCAAGTTTTCTAATGTATTAATGGCAGACGATTCCCCCTCGAATAGCATTCAGTGGAAGCAAACAGTTTTTTCCCCAAAAAGAGCCAGTAAAAGAACGGCAGTAAACATCAAGTAAACAGCTTCCACAGCGCATTTGTGCCTGTAGTTCGGAATTTGGATTGAGGTCTGGTAATAGGGCATATGATTCGCCATCATTTTCAAACACAACCTATTAGTTGACCCCCAGCCGAAAAGTTGTCAAATGGATTGAGACCTGGACGCTGACTCGGCCAGTCCAGGACATTAACATTGCTGTGAAACTTTGCCTTTATGCTTGGGCTCGTTGTCATCCTGGATTGCCCTGCATTTAGCTGCATTCATTTTAACCTCCACCCTCACAAGCCTTCCAGGGCCTGCTGCAGAGAAGCATGCCCACAGCATGATGCTGCCACCACCGTGCATCACGCAGAGAATGCTCAAGGATATTTATGACGGTGTGCAGTGTTTGGCATTTAGTATAAAAGCTATAAAGCTCAATTTTGGTCTAATTTTTAAGAGTCTTTCTCTTTGGCACTCTGCCATAAAACTGGTACTGGTGAAGCACTCGGCCAGCTGTTGTCGTTGTCTCCACAGTCTCTCCAATCTCAGCTCCTGAAGCTTGTAGCTCCTTCACAGTTGCCAGTTGGGGCCCTTCCTCACTAATCTCGTTCTTGCACGCCTACTCAGTGTTTGAGGACGGCTTGTTCCGGCCAGATTTATTCGTTGTGCCATACTCTTTCCATTTCTTAAAGATGGCTTGAACTGCACGCCCTGGGACGTTCAGTGACCATGTAATGTTCTTGTATCCATCCCCTAACTTCTGCTTTTCAATCACCTTTTCACCGAGTTGCTTGGAGTGCTCATTTGTCTTCATGGTGGAGGTTTTGCCCCGATGCTGACTCACCAAAAGTTGGAGCTTTCAGATACATGTGTGTTTATTCTACAGTCAGTTAAAACCTCTTGCGTGCACACAGCTGATCTCCATTTAACTAATTATGCGACTTCTAAAAACAAATGGATACACCAGTAATGATTTAGGTATCTCCTATTAAAGGGTACAACATGTAGTATGTTGCATTTTATATTTGGAATTCATTTAGATCACTTTGTCGAGATGTTTTCACTTTGACATTAATGGCTCTTTTTCTGTAGATCACTGTGAAAAAAGTCACATTAAATCTATTTTGATCCAATGCAGTAAAACAATAAAATATAAAAACTTCCCACGTGGGGGAATACTTATTAGGCACTGTAGTTGTACTAAAATCACAATAGTCAATATAGACACATGCGGTTCATACACGCAGTTGAGACAAGGGCTCAAAGCAATTTAAATCTAGGAGACGTAAACAAGAATCACATTTTTTTAATGGTTGTTTTTCTGGTTCTAGTCAATGAGAGGTTTGTGTAAAGAGGAGGACTATGCGTTTCTGGGAAAGTCAGAAAAGATACCGGAAGGAGCTGGAGCTTTGGAGGACGACTGGAGAGACCAAAAGGAGGAGAGGGTAAGACATATGGAAGGGCCAGTCTCTAAATATTAAAAAACCCACTGTTAACACTCTCCACTAAATGAAGAAATACAAATGAAGTTTGTTAACTGTGTATATGTGTTTGTGTTTCAGGTCCGCTGGCGACTGGAGAGGGAGCAACAGGAAAAAGAGAGACTCCGAGAACTAGAAGAGAGCAAGAAGGTGCACACACACGCACACACACACACACACACACAGAGACCTGGATGACACACACTCTACAAGTCTGTACATCTGTGAAACCAAACAGCCTCTGTACCCTCAGCCTTTGGCACAGCATGAAGGCTTACGTGAAATGACACCGGCTCAGCCTCAACGGCTCTTCTCCCGAGGTAACACTCTTGCCAAAGCATGCGTGCAGATTTTTGCTCTCACCCAAACAAACACACACACACACACCCACACACACACACACACACACAAACCCTCAAGCACAGACACACAGGTTTCACCCAGCAGCCAAGCAGTAATAATTTGCGCTGATCAGTGTAATGACAGATCATCCTGGCTCATGGCACTATTTATTGGAAGCCAAACTCTGAAGGGAAGAAAATACTTGAGGTTTTGGATTTTAGCCCGTGATTCCTCCTTGTCATATTTTTGTTTTTCACTATCTCCTGAGCCAGATTTGAACCAAGGATTTTGTGCCTAAACTCAGCCAGCAGCATTCCAAATTATTTGTCTTATTAAACTATGAGCAATTAGCAAATGTCAAACAGAGGTATTCTTTCTGCTTAAGCCTTTCTGTGAACAGAGCTCGTGATTTACATTTGAAGACGCTGTATTTAACATTTCATGGGAGCAGGCTGTTATAATCAGCCTAATGGAAATAACGGGCTGAACAATCAGGCAGACAGGCAGTAGTGTGAAGCTGGATCGATGAGTGTTAATTTACCGTCAAGGTCCACTTCATCGCTCACAGCAAAATCAGATTCACTTCCATGGAAACACAACTCTGGCCCTCTGTCAAGGCTGTCGGGCGTATCAGTCGCTTCCAACATCACTCACACTTCACGGTGCTAAACACACACACACGCGTTGCAGCACACTTAGCGAAAACACACATTTGGCATGTTGAAAAGTAGTAGTGTTTTCATACTGCGGATTCATTCAAAAACACACACAGTTGCCAAAACAGATGGACATCCTCATGGACATGGAATGCACACACACACACACACACACACACACACACAACACACACTCAAAACAGCTGTGGGTGCTTTGAGCAGCCGCCCCATTTCTGACTAGAGTGTGTGAGGTCAACAAGGGACGTGGGCTGTTGTCGTTGTCAGTGTTTCCGCTGCATACACACACACACACACAAAAAGGCAGGAAGCTGATGACAACGTTTACCCTGATAGAGAGGACAGTCACTCTCACCTCAGTATGGAATGTACTTTCCGCTGAACCCTAACTTAACCTCACTCACACACACACACACAAACAGTACACAGAAACACACACGGACCCCGTGACTAACGAGTATGACCACTGACATATGCACTCGCACACCCAAATGCACTTATGCACGTATAGTAGATGCATATATGCAGCCTAAACATGGACACACACACACACACACACCCACACACAGAGTGTTAACTTTGTGACGAGCATTACTGTGGATGCAATCTCACACACGCATACACACATACACACACACGCTCACAGCTGGAACGCCACAATCGAGCCAGAGGAATTCCAGAAACACACTGTAATATGTCTAACTTAACAATCAGGTTTGACTCAACAACTGCTTCCCTTAAATTACAACAAATTAGACCAAACTACCCAGAAAAATAACATCCCATTAAGGTACATTTTAATTGCAATTTCCAATGTAGTTCTCTGGAAGAGAGGCAGTGAGGGGAAACGTATATTTTCCCCCAGATGCTAAACCAACCCATTTTGTTAACATAATGTGCAGAGTGACTAGAAAAAAAAAAACCCAGCAAGGAGGAAAAGCATTTTTGTGTAACTACTTTGGTTAAAGCCTTACATAAGCATCTGGCATCAACAACAACTGAATCTGAGGCTCTTGTCTCCAAATGTTGTGATACATAAACACACTTACGGCAGCATTTTCCTAAGTTTCACTGTTGAACTTCGGATTCTTCTTGACTAAAGCCCTTGGAGAAAGCCTGCCACACTTTAACCTATTACTTGTACTTCATGGTGCAGTGCTGTTATGCTGCAGGTTTTTCATTTGCACCATCACATGCAGGCCCAGTGTAGTGCAATGTGACTAAAGCAGCCAGTTAAATACTTAAGTAGCCCTGTAGGATTTTTAGCCATGCTAGCAGTGTGGCTCTGGGGATGGTAATGTTGGTCAGTCGATAGGTCCACCACTTTGGTCCTCAGCTGTACTTTGTGTTTAATGCTAATTTACCACGCTACCATGGTTAACATGGTGAACGTTACACCTGCTACACATCAGCGCACTAGCATTATCATTGTGAGCATGCTAATGTGCTGATGTTGGCACATAGTAATGATCTAGTCAGGAGTTTAAAAGTTTTAAGAACTTCCATAAAACTCCCACAAGGTTTTTTCATAACTCTGGGAGCCTTTTAATGCAATCACTTATCTTTTTGTTGAGCAGGCTGTTCAACAAAGAGATAAGTGAGTTCATCTGTATTTCCTCACATGTAGCACTTTATGCAAATGGGATAAACTGCAGCACATTGGGTCTGCCTCGTGAATGAAATGTGCTATATAAATAAAGTGCCTTGCCACTGGGCTCATTAGAGCTTTAAGTCTTGGTAAATAGCCAGCTATATAAAAATAATAATAATAATTGCGATACGCTATTAAATAAGTGTTATAAAAGTATAAGAATGTCCACAGCATGAAACAGTGGGTTCGTATAGTAAATATTATCATGTGTCCGAGGCTCTGGTGGTATGTTTTCACACCTCTGCAGTGTTTTCATCCTGGACACTGACCCTCAACTCCACAACCAACAGCACTGGCCAGATGGCAAATTGCTGCCATGATATTGTGATTGGATCAGAGACAGAAAACAAGTATTAACGCAATTTGTCAGTGATCACCAATTTAAGGCAATTTGTTCAAAGAGTGCTACTCCCTCTTCACACACCACGAAGACGAACAAGTGTGAATAGAACATGAATGAAGGGATCATTCAAATGTCTAAATGCTCATTTTCAACTCAAGGCCTTTGTGGAAAGAATGTCCTGATTGTTCGCTTGAAAGTGCGTGTGTGTGTGTGTGTGTGTGTGTGTGTGGGTGTGTGCGTGTGTGTGTGTGTTCAGCATGTAATTGGGAGGGTAACCGTTTAACTGCGTTCACCTTCACTCCATATGTGTCAGCAAGTCGTCCTCTTTAAACTGACTGACATTAAACTAAATGCCTCCCGTGCTCACATCAACTTCCTCTGCACATTACTGCTCCCCCGACAGAAACACACACACAGCATGACAGAAATGTTAATTGATGACAGGCGCTGTCCGTTGAGACCAACTGGCCTCGGCCATCTCACATGTATCCCATCTGAACCGTCTAAAGTCTTTCACACACACGCCTAAAAGATTTCAGGTTTTCTCTCTCTCTCTCTCTCACACACACACACACACACACTCACACACACGAGAAGTATACGTAGAAACACACACAAACACACAGCAGGAAACTGGATCCCAGAGAGTCCAATTTGAGGTCAGGGATACACATCCAGCAGGCCCAGCACTTTTCATCTCGCTGACACACACCTCTATTCACACATAAACACGCCTACTTGAAGCTCAGAGGCGCAGCCCCAGCAGAATGTATGTACTGTTATATCATTGTACCAGGGGAACTTGGTAACCTTCAAAATGATCCTACAAAGATTTGGGATATTAGAGAGGATTTAGTGTGAGGAACTGTGGGTGTTTTCTTTGCCAAACTGACTTCTTTTTCTGCCCAAAGCTGGTTTGCAGCTGTGAAATGGAGTCCTGATACTTGTTCTTTTTAAAACATGGAGCGTTATATACAGTGTGCTATATAAAGTGTTAGAATTGAAAGCTGAGGATATCATTGTTAAAGCTTTATATGATGAGTGTAGTTGAAAGTAAAAAACTCCCTTTTTTTCCAATGATGTGTATTTGACATAATAACAAAGCATTTAGCTCAACCCAGGGACCTTCAGAACTGCGATTTCTAATCTAAGATGTACTATGTGAGCAACTGAGATATGGTCATATTGCAGTCTGGCTTGGCAAATGCAAGATTTATCCAAAACTAAACCTGCCAAAAAGCATCATTAACATCTCACTCTCGATCATCAGACACGTGGGCCAGAAAAGATAACTGCAGATAGCTTGCAGGATTATCAAAAACTCCACTCGCCACAGCTGTGGAATTTTTGTCCTCCTGCCATGGAACAAATTACTCGAGTACTGTATGTGCCACTGCAGAATTAAGATCATGAGAATGCTTATTGATGCCATGAGTAAATGCAAGGGCCTGTGCATTGAACGTCTTTATCCAGGTAATGTTTCCATGTTACACGTTAACACCAGATCATGTCATGATGCTGCTCTATAGACCACAAACTATAGAATGAATAGATTTTTGGGGGGAACTTGGACCTGTAGACAACCTGTAGATTGACATATTATAACTGCGTGAAATCCTTTTGGCAAACGCGTTAGCAAAAGGTTTTTACGCATCCAGCAGGCACGTTGCAACAGGACTGTAGCCGTCATTTGGAGTTGGTGTTTCTGGCCCGCCAATGAGTCTGTTCGCTCTCTTTTTGGCCCTGGTCTGGACTTCACCGGCTCCTGAGGGAAATATCTGGCTCTTGAGCGGCTAAATGCTCCACCTACGTTCACCAGCTCATTGCTAACTTTGTCTCTCTGCCGTTTGGCGCTGTGAAGGAAGCTACACAAAGATTTTTCGCTGAGCGCTGGCTGGAAACGGGGCTCATGAGAGCAACTGAAAGTGAGACTGAGCCAACACAGTAAAGTTGCAGCCCATGAAATAAAATTTAAAAAAAATCAGTTCTATAGTACGCTAAAACGCTTTATAGAATTGTGGGTAACTGCAGAGTCGGGTGATAAAAGTGCGTTTCTCACTGCAAGCAATTCCTTTCGACGTTACGCTTTGTCATTTGCTCATTTGTCAGTCAGTCAGTCAGTCAGTCAGTCAGTCAGTCATTTTCTACCGCTTGTTCCCGTTGGGGGTCGCGGGTAACTGGAGCCTATCCCAGGGTGGGGTACACCCTGGACAGTGGCCAACTCGTCGCAGAGCTTTGCTCCATTGTTAATATGAAAATATTGATTAGTGCACGATTAAGTTGCCCTTATTTGTGCATGTCCCCTTGTGTGTCAGGAGAAAGCGCAGCAGTGGCGGACTCACGTAGCAAAGCTGACCTCCAGCCAGGAGAAGACTCTGCAAGACAGGCTGGCAAGACTCAGGAGATTCAGGGTGAGAATGACACACACACACACACACACACACACACACACGAACATACTTCATAATCTGAAACTTAGATGAGAACTGTTGATTATCAAATACACAGGTGACAAATTAACCAGCTGCTGCTTTTTGACGTCTGACGCGCTAAAGCTTACTATAACAGCCTGAGATTCAACACCACAGTGGGACGGCTTCAGCAGCCACAAGGCCTCTGATGTTTCAAAGCTCCCGCAGAATCCAAACGCTTTTACTTAAAAATCCGAGCTATCTATCAGAAACTGAGGGTTCCTGGACGTCATCCTCAAGTTACCGAGCGGTCGCAGTTCAAGATCATTGATCAGGTGCTGGTTAAAGAGCCCTAGTCAGAAGCTCTTGAAATGAATGGATGCTTGGTAAAGTGAAAACTTCAAAACTGTGTTGCTTTATGTTTTTTACCCACACTGGACATCGCTGAGACCACCTGTCAATCAAATACTGTGGGCGGGGGCTAAAGATGACTGCTATTTTGGCTCATTCATTCCTCGACCATTCAGCATAATACACTGTTCACCTGTTAAGGAAGACTGGTTAAAAGCTCAACTGTTCAATCGTTTAATTTTTCTCTTTACTTTTCCCTCACACTTCCTCCTGCAGGACTTCCAGAGGAAGGTTCTAGTAGAGGAGTCGGGGATGGAGGGCGGGGCGGCCAGCCTCACGGTCAACCAACTTCTCACCAGGATGTAGACGCACCACATGAGAGAGTGACTCATGACAAACGTGCGTTTCGTTGCACTTTAGCATCAATAAATGAACACTGTGTCAACTGAGACATTTGTGGCATCAATGTGAATGAATGACATTATCGTGCAAGGCAGGATCTTTTTTTAAAGGAGCTACAGGAACTGCAGCATGAGGAACTTCCACATCGACTTAACTCCGTTGTGGAGGCCGCAGCTTGCTTTGGAGCGGTGGAAACCTAAAATGTCAGAGACGTGGCCAAATAGCGATACAAACTAAATTTCAGATCGTGCAGCAGGAAAGAGCCACTACAGTACATTGTTTCTCTATTCAAACAGCAGATAAATTATTTCAGACCTAAAATAACCAAAAATGGCTTCTCCCTTGCTACAGCACATAGAGCATATTTCCCAAAATGACAAACCAATTTTTTAATAGGAAACTGTGGAACTCCAATTGAAGTGTCAGTCAGTCAGTCAGTCTACCGCTTGTTCCCGTTGGGGGTCGCGGGTGACTGGACCCTATCCCAGTGGCTTCGGGCCTTAGGCGGGGTACACCCTGGACAGTGGCCGACTCTTCGCAGGGCTGACACAGAGACAGACAACCATTCACTCTCACATTCATCCACTAGGGGCAATTTTAGAGTCACCAATTAACCTACACATGCATGTCTTTGGACGGTGGGAGGAGGCCGGAGAACCCGGAGAGAAGCCACGGTAACACGGGGAGGACATGCAGACTCCACCCAGAGAGAGCGTGTGACGTTGGTCTGGTCCGGGATTCGAACCCACGATTTCTAAGATTAAACATTATTTCGGATTCCAAGAAAAGCTGGATCCTACCATGATATAATGGAGCTGAGGTCTGTTTCCTAGAACTAGAATGACGACAAAAAAATTCAACTCGCCGTCATCATTTTATGACCATCTCAGCTTGGTAGATGAAAATCACGAGTGAGTCAGGCGAGAAAATAACTAATGCCATAATTACTCTTTATTTGTGTTGTAAAGTTTCTGTTCTGTTCTGATTTCACGCGGTGTCCAATGAGAAAAGGACGAGGCCTGCAAACCATTTTTGGGCCATAAAACATCGTTTCAACAACATTTTCGTGGAATATTGCTCTAAATGTTTAGTGTCCAGAGAGCAGATAATGAGTTAGCGTGCATGGGCTCAGGTTCTGAGTGATTTATCTAACCCATACATAAATCTACTACATCTGGGAGCGTGAGCTTTGACGCATTTGGGTTTTTTTTAATGCATTCTGGTAAATATTTGTGTGCGTGTCTGTGGGCAGTGTGTGCCTGCTTGTTTTTGTGATTGTTGCTGTGGATTTGCGCTTGCATCTATGTAATCGTTGGTGCCTGTTCATATGGCCGGAAGGTCTATTTGCCTGAACGTGATTTAATAGGGTCCTGAGACCTTCAACTCTCTCACCCATTCCACGGTAAATGTGGGGGCAGAAGAAGAAGAAAAAAATAGACAGGGACAATAAATATGAAGCCTGAAGTTTCTGGGTCACTCTGGTAGACGCACAAAAAAAGACTCTTCCGCCATAACTTTTTAAAAGTCTAAATAAGTTACTATTTAACCCTGCTTCCTACAAAGTATCTTTTCACACAACATTGGCGAATGTGTTTTGGAGGAACTGTAATTGCTGCTGAGCGTATGTTTTGCTGGCAATGTTTTGTTCCAAACACATTCTTATACCCCAGCTAAGCGATTAGCAGGACAGGTTGGGCATACCAAGCCGTAATAAACATAATCATTTTGACACAGTTCAAACAAACAAGTTATAACGTGTTGATAGGTGAGTTTTAGAGGTTCTGATAGGCAGATGTTGCTGCCTTTGAGCAGAGCTAAGCTAGGCTAACCGGCGGCTGGCAGTCGTTTTCTTATTTACCATACAAACATGAGAAGTACATCAATCTTTAGTGCATATTTCCTAAAAGGGCTAAGCATTCCTTAAAGGATAATTCCATTATTTTTAAACCTGGGCCCTTATTTGACATATTTTGGGGTCTAAATGACTAATAGGTACAAAACGTTTTGGAATTGGTACCAGTAGATCGCCTCAGCTGGAAGCCGTGAAACAGGCCTCGGGGGCAACCGCACCCGTCAAAGTGCGTCCACGAAAAGTGCTTGTTTTTTCCCAGATTGTAAGTGTTTTAGAATTACCCTTTATGGTTTCAGGAAGGATCGTCTTGGTTAGATAAAAAAAAAAAAAAACACACACACACCCTCCTCTCACACCTCAAAGTTAACGTATTCACAGAGATGGACAGAAAACAGGGCGTTACCTGGCTGCGATCTCTACGTCTATGTGTTCGTGTGCATGTGTGTGGGTGTTGAAGTTCCTGCGTGGCTCTGTGTGCAAACATGCATGTACAATATTTTTCACATATGTTTAAGTTCTTTATTTAAGTTGCGTGGGTGTGTGTGTGCGTGTGTGCAGGCATACAACAAGTGCGCATACCAGTGTGTTTGTCGGTTTGTGTGTGTGTGTGTGTGCATATGAGGTGTGGCCTGGGGCATTTTTCAGAGTGACACATGAAAGAATTCGCATCAGAGTTCTATAGAAGGCATTCATCCGTATATTAAAAGGGGGGGGGGGGAGACAAAAGCTTGTTGACAGAGACAGAGGAGGAGAGGAAGGTGAGATGAGGAAGAACAGGAGTTTCCAGTGTGTGAGATGAAGTAAAACAGGAAGAAAAAGGAGGAGTATATGACTTACAATGCAAAGTATAGTATTGCCCAAGGACGCGGACACTCAGGAACACGAACCCTCTCTTTCTAGCTCGTCGTCCTGCCTACAGACCTTCGCAGTGTTTACATCCACAAGAGCCTCATTCTGTGCTCGTCTCAGCAAATAGTGCAGACCCGTTTTGCCAATACTCATTTTCAGGGCTCGTTATTTGCATTTTTAATTTGCGAATGTATCGGTACTAATTTAATTAATAGAAAAAAATGAAATTTGTATTTTACAAATACCCCCTGGAGAGCAAATGCTCTGTAGTTTCATCATTCAAAAAAGCCTTTTATTAATTCCAGTTATGTTTAATTGCCAACATATCATATCTGTTTTATTATTAGCATTTATATTTATTGTTGAGGGTTGTATTTATTTGGGCTTTATTTTATTTCATTATATTGCTGTATTTTTAAATGCCTGCTTGTATATGCCTCGGTCCTGTAACCCTGATTCAACCATGCTGATTAAATAAAGTTTAGTACTATTCTTATTTAAAAGGTGGGCTATGCGATTCTGGAGAAATCCAAAACCATGACAAATGTCACGATCTAGGTTTGCAAACTGTCGCTACAGTTGCTGCTGTGAAGCGAACAGCAGAGAGGACGAGGCGGTTTCCCAGAACCAGCACACGAATCATGGCTGGAAAAGGCTGGAATAGTGCTGCGTGGCTGTTTGTTTCCCATTTACACAGCCTGGGCTGTGTACAAACACTAGATTTTTATTTTCAGCATCCACACAGAACAGACAGATAGTGGGCCGCGAGGAGATATTCGCTGAGAAAGACGTGTACTGGATCAGAATAATATACCCCACCTTTAAAAGATCCTGGTATTTTTCGCTGAACGACTAAAGAGGACAAACCTTAAACACACTCCTCTTCTTTCAATGTCTGCCTAAACAAACCAGAAGAGGTTTATACCATTTCTATAGCTTTAGCCAAGTGTGAGCTGATTTGTCAAACATGTGTTTCGGTGGTGCTGACAGGTTCCACTTCCTGTCAATGCAGTCAGCTGCCATCTCAATGTCTTCTGTCAGTTACAGGCTCGAGAAATGACACCAACTTATGAAAGGGAAAAATCCATTTTCAGATACTCTTGCAATGTTAGTACCCCAAATATGAGTATTCAGGAGTTGTTTGCGCGATGCAACA
>CM022484.1:20046022-20058605 GCA_011952105.1 Coreoperca whiteheadi
GGGGGGGGGGGTTTATAAATTGGTGCAAAATGTAGGATAGTATTAGGAATGTATGAAATGTACAGTCCATTCATGTTCTTTGCAGAATAACAAGTGGCAGGGAAACTGCCCGTGCTCAGCTGTGACAGCGGCAGTGAGGGAAAGGTTCTAGCGCTCGGGACACTTTGACTGCAGGAACACCTGTCGGATGTCACGAGGGTAAATCTGAAGTATGAATCAGGCCTTCCAGGTCCGAAAACAAACGTGCGCGTGTGCATAAACAGGCAGTAGTCAGCAACGATCGCAGCTCAGAACCCCGTTGCATAAATTAAACATCCATCAGCTGAGGTGAATCGAGCGCTGACATCATCTGGGACGTGACTACTGTCGGATGACTCAGCTGGAAGACTACTCTACAGGCCCCTTAACCACCGGACAGGAGATGCTTTATTGTCCTTTTCCGAGGAAATTTGTTGTCACAGTATGTACAGAGCCTCACATAAATACATAGGTGCAACGCCACAACATGACAGTTACCGGTGTGTTCTGCTGAGCGATGCTATGGCGGTGGTGTGTTGTTCAGAGCTCCGTTTATTGCCAAGGGTTGAGTCTGAGAAACTTGAAGCACTCCACCATCTCAACGGATTCATTGTTGATGCAGGCGAGGTCGCGTGAGCGGCGTTGTGGGCCGTACTGCGTGTGCCGGACGTATTAACTAACAGCTAGGGTTCACCCTTTTCGGTCGGGTTCCTCCTTTCTCTGGCAATCTCTCTTCCCTCTACAGCAGCGTGTGATGGCCACACCAGCATTCTTTAACATTGGGTAATATCATGTCCACTCACCTTCACGTTTCCACTGTACTTTGACCGTGTCTCTCATTTAGGTTTACACTCAGTTACAGACAAGTTTCATATAATTTAAACAGCCGCCGTTTGATTTTGCATCTAAGTTCATTAGCATTTTTTCACTCCTATATGTAGCGTGCACATGTACCTTTAAAATAACCATTCTATCACCCGTGTGTCTCTACTCTACTTTTATACCATCTGTTTCGATTTGTTCGCTTCCATTTATTCACTTTTTAAAAATGGATTTCTTACTACTGTATATTACTATTACTGTTTTTTGGCTTTACAGGGAAAAAGAGCTTTCCCCACACCCTGCAGTGTGACCAGCCATCAGCTTATGTTCTGACTGTGTCTCATGCTGTTCTCAGCATGAGATCATTTTTCTTGGAGCTCAGTTAACTGAACTAAGGGCTGTTCTCAATACGAATTGAGCTCAAAAGGTCCAGCAACAGGCTGCTTTGTGGTTCCCACTTTGAGGCTAACACATTTCAATAAAAGCTGTTGTACTGTAAGACTAGTGAGATGGGCAGAGCGGTTATCTCAATTCCAGTTAAATGTCAGGAATGTGAATCCCATAATGTTATATTCAGGATGCTGATTGGCATGCAACAGCTGGTGTTGATCCTGATCTTAATGTTAGCATTGTGTTACGCAGCTTGTGAATTGGACACAGTTGTTGCGGATTCCATACGTTGCATTTCTGGATTTCAGACCTTAAAATCCAGTCGGTTTAGGTCCATCACACTAGCTAAGTATGTTTTCCGGTTGGGTGGGAAGACAGGACAGACGATTTGGATGTCAAGGACAAGTTAACAATTGCAAGAGGTTGCTAGATTCTATACACACGCACTGTAGTCTCCAACCCTCACTATGTGTGCTAACCACAGCTCATTTGTTCTGCAATGAGACTTAGCTCAGTTATATTGTGGTTGCATGCCAATGTGGCGTCGTACTACAAAAAGGAAAACTGTCTGGCGTTCAATAACAGCACACACAGACACAGACGTGAAAGCACAAAGTCATACGGTAGTGCACATTAATAGGTGTCAGTGATTCCCAAACCTACATGGAAAGATTGTAGCTAATATTCATACGTGGAGTTAGCTGTAACACTTGAACACTACCTTTTGCAATTGAGTGTGTGTGTGTGTGTGAAATCTAGTTAGCACGCTAGCAGAGAAGTTCAAACATTATCAGTGCTGTGGGTGTATATTGGACAAAAAAGGTTGCAAACCACTGGTGTGGATGACACTATAAAAGCTTCTAGCATTAGATGCCAATTACCAATTGTAAGCTATACATTATTTCCACATGTACAGCTCTTCTTTCCTTTCCTACCTACTGTTTATGGCTTAAAACCAGATACATGGCCCCCTTCTGCCTCATTTTTCTAATAGTATAAAACATGGGTCAGTGTATAACATACTGTATTGGCTACTATATGTACTTCAAATTTATGCAAACATTTACCGTTCAAAACAAACAGTCAGAATTCACTAATTATTTAGTGTTGCTTACAAGCAAACATTCACTACATACCTGTTTAAAATAATGCAAATCACGTGTCGAATCAAATGGCTCCACTGTCGTCGATGAAAAAAAACCTGTTTCATAATATCACATTTTTCTACAAACATTTCTGTTCTCAAAACAAAACAAAATGTGAGACAGCTCCAAAATGGAAATCTACAGACAGGAAATGATGTCAGTGTTGCATTCAGGGAAATTAGGAAACTTCCAAGGGTTCTTGCATGGCCAGACCTCAGAAAATTCTGCACCTTATTTTACGCATTGTTGACATAATTTAAACTTTTAACCTTCTGGTACCATAAAAGGAAAACCCAGCAGCTCCATAGTATACAAAATGATATACACTCATTTACTTTAAGAGATTAAGGGTTTTTACAGTACATCGTATGACAAAAAAAGCGTGTCCAGTGTATTACATATTGCTTCTTCTATAACTTCTACCTACACTGAACCACTGCTATCTTATCAGTAGCTCTAAAACTATCAACAGAGCTTTCAAACTCTTCATTCAAGACATATGGGAGACGCCTGGAGGGTTTCTGTTCAGATCACTAAAGGCTGTTTTTTTCAGCATCAATCAGCTGCTCGTTCATTAAAGTTCTTGTCCATATTCTCCTTCAGGATAAACCTCCCAGTTCCCAGCTGTTGTGAATGATGATTGGAAAACAGTTTGCTCATTACGTCTCAATTCATCACCTCACGGGAGAAAAGTTACCTCAACCCACTTGAAGTCTTTAACTAACCAACTGTGAAAAGACTAGGCACAGTATCACATATGATATCATCATGACGGAGTGGTCAGAACATTGAAAGCTGCAAAAAGCAATTGGTGACCACTAGGTGGCCGAAACACTCTCAGAAACACAGCAGTGATATATCATTGTCATACCAACTTGTTTTACGAAACAGTTGTCCACTTACACATTTAGCAGACACAATGCCTAGTGAGCATCCAAATGCAGTTGTGTTTCTGGACACTTGACAAATGCAGGTTAAGTATGCACTCCTTCTTCACTTTCTTCTTTTTGGTCTCCAACTCGTGAGAAAAATGTATAGGTTCTTTTGGGTTCACAAGGGATTTTAAATTGTATTGTTGTGTTGATAGAAGTATAATTTTATTGATTTATCATGTTTAGCACAAAGTTTGGCAGGATTCCTCCCTAGACCAGCTGCTATTAATTGCCAAAAAAAAAACTTCCAGGCAAGACCAACCAAGCCCAGACACCGTTTTCCTTCACTCACACCTCATCTGGTGGTGAGATGAAAGATAAAGGGGGTCTATAAGCTGAGAAGCATACAAGAGGAAACAGGAACCTGAGATAATGACAAATATGATAGGATGTAGGAATATCTTAATATATTGCTGTCAAACTGGTTACAATGCAACATTCTAGCAAGCACAGAAATCTGCTTCAGCCTTGAATGTTTATTATTTTCGGAGGATTTGTCTTTTGGCCAGGTAATCTCAGAAGGACTACCTGATCAAAAAAAGCCAAAAAATATAATAATAATAAAAATAAAAAAAAAAAAGAACAGACCAAAGCAAACGTATCACACAACATGTAAATCATTTTTCATAATCCATCTAACAATCAAGTATTTAAGAACTTCTACACTAGCTTAAGTCAGGTAAGGGTCAGGTAAGAACATTTCTCTCCTTGAATGACAGAAACCAGTATAATACCACTATCACAATTTCCTTGTCCTAAAGTCTATGTGAACACATTTAAGTTAACAGTCTGTCACTGAGTCCTAACTGAGCAGACAGATGTTGTGTGTTGTGTTGAATCGGAAATACAAGAGCAGTTACAAGGCCTCTGAAACAGTACTGAAGGTTTACATCATGTCGGGAACTTAACATTATAACAAGAACTGCATTTGGTGTTCCAAGATGGCGCCCATTCGTTCCAATAAAAAAACAAAAAAAGAAATGCTCACCCAATGTAGCCTATGCCCCAAAAAGGTCTGCACACCACAGTTGGCCAACAAGACACACTGGCAGCAGAACACTTCCACACCATAACCAGGTCTCTTTACACAAGTTGAAGTGATATCAAAATTAATTTATAGGCTACTACGAAATCCGCATACAGTATATCCTTGGTGTTTGTTTTGTACTTGTAATTACCAAAAAGAAGAAATGTATGTTATGTATTTATACCCATGATAGCGCCCTCTACATGTTCTCCAGGGGGCATGAATTTTTGGGTCCGACTAACAATGTCATTACTGGAAATTTGAGCAGTCCAATATCTAGTGTAGGCACTAAAAACGGTCCGTAATATCACTTCAATTCCAACGGACACACTGGCAAGTTAAGCTGGTGGGCTGACGTTTTTAGCCACGGCTGTGACTAACTGCACTCCATAAATGACTCCATGATTCTGTACGTTAGTTTACGCCGTGGACTATACGGAGAGCTAAGGTTTACAGACAATCCGTTGCTGAGTTTTGAAAGCCTGCTCATACCATAATCTCATCTGGAACCATGAAAGAGGGAAAGCTAACGTTAGCTAAACCCCCTTCTTTGGACGACTCAGCAGGTGTTGAATAAACATGAACACAAGGCATTAAGTGGACATCAGTGCTAACGTTAGGCTAAGCTGGGCTAATTAGCGTCCACATCCCAAAGAAAAAGCTAGTCAGATTAGCTTCCTGGCTTCCACTTCTGAGTGAAATACACAACAGCATGATGGGTCAGCCCAAATATTGAACGTTGTAAAGGGACAGATGTCTTAAATCACTAACAGTTAATCAACACTATGTGGGCTTATTGAGAAAGCGAAGAAAATACGTCTTGTATTAAGTTAAGTCAGTAGGTTACAAGGCTATGACATGTTCCAATAAGTTGCACACCACGGAAGTTGACAACATGTGTCCAAGCAACGCTGGCCCCCAAATGTCATTTAACCCTTCCAAAAGAACCACCCACCCAGAAGCTTGGAAAAGGTTTCCACTAATAACATTTTGTTTATCAGAATCAATTCAGCTTATATTTCCTTACACAAAAAGTGAGGAGAATTCATTTCAGTTTAACTTAAACATGCAAAAGCTAATTTAATTAACATTAGTATGCTAATAAGTTAACAACTATGCAGCGATAGTTATACCAGATAGGTTAGCTAGCTAACAAATTGGAATCACCGAAACATAAAATCAGTCAGATGTATCAGTGATGAAATGGTTCGCAGTCAGAAACAGCTGCAGTTGTAAAAAATAAAAATATGTTGACCGTCTGTTTCTCAGCTGAAGACTTCCAACATGGCTGCCAGACTTTGCGTGACACCGGTAAGTTCTTTTATGTGAGATGCTCTTTTATTTGGGCAGTAGGAATCCAGATTTATGACTTACCTGCAGCAATGTCAGCGTATACAGTCTGGTATCTCATAATGAATAATGGCTGATTGCTGATTAAGTTTTTGCTCCCTTGACAATAAAAACAGTGAGATCATTTCAAGCTCAGTCCCATTCACAGTTTGCAAAAGAGTTGGCTTTCGCTTTGCATTCAGAAGTGATTAAGTGTCGTTATTAAGCCATTCAGCTGACAGCTGTAAAAGTCTGCATGGCTAACAGAAAAAATAAATAAAAATTTGCTTCACAGATCATCTATTTAAAAAACTATATCTTGGACTGGAATCTACAAGTGGCATACAACAATGTGCCACATTGGCATGTGCATCCTTCCATCGAATACATAGGGTAGGGTGTAGAGAAACAATGACCGGCAGCTGTGTAATGACTTAAAATACAATTTCAGTAAAGTTTGAAAATGATTCAAAGTGATTCCTGAATTCTATGGAGTAAAATCCGCTGGAACACAGTACATGGTGTAAAGAACATTATTTTCTCTTCTAGGAGGCTGATGTTTGCTGTCAGTACCACGTATTCAAAACTAGATTAAATGTGGAATGTCGTAGCTGCTACAAATTCTGTTGAAAACTAAAATACATAAAGAGCATAAGCATATAAAGCAGGACATTTCTGAGAGTCCCCAACCCTAATGAGCCACAATGTCCATCAATCCCTTTGTGTTGATTAGGTGTTCATCACTGAATCTTTCCATTTGTTAATAGTTCTTTCTTTATCTCCAGTCTCTTCTAATATTCATTTGTTCAGCCTAATACGGTAATTATTGCTTGTCTACGCTATGAAGCAAAAGTGTGCCTCGCTAAATAATTCATTTTTACCAAAAAGTAAAATTATAACACTTTATCTGGTGAACAGTCGGTGCAAGGAGGAACAACACGGAGACGCCCATTCGACCAGTGTGGACATTGCACATTCAACCACACTGACCAATGAATTCAAATGTGTTCCAAATTATCCTGTGATTTTTTTTTTTTTTTTTTTTTTAATCACAGCATTACTGCATCACACACACACACACACACACACACGCACACACACACACACACCAGGACACAAAAGACACAGGCAAAGACATTCACGGACCGAATCACCCGAGCAACATGTTCTGCAGTCCTGAGGCCCAGCTGAAGCACCCCTACAGATGTGTGTGTTACATGTCACACCGCCGTGTGTCTCGAATTCTCATTTTCATTTCTGGGCGACGGGGGAATATTCCTGGTGAACTGGCTGAAGCTGGCGGCCCTGCACCTCGCCCTCGGCCCTCCTCCTCCTACATCTCCGGCCAAGCCCTGAGCTGGACCTGAGGGTAGAGTACTGAAGCGGCCCGGGATGGGGAGACCCTGGCCCGGGTGTAGCACGTGGCTGCCTGGGTGGAGGGTGGCGTCCTTGGAGAAGAGGCTCTGGATGAGCTGGAATTTTTCCTTCTCTTCCCGTAAGAAGACGTCGACCAGGAGCTTCTTCTCCCGCTTGAGCTGCTCCACGATGGTTTTCGGAACGTCAGGGATCACCCAGGCGACCACCAGGCTGAGGAACATCACCAGATTCTAGAGCAGGGAGAGAAGAGGAGAAAGGGATGTGCGAGAGAGGGAAAGATGGATGAAGACACATGAAGAGAGATGAACAACAAAAGGGACATTCCAAAGAAAGGAACAAGGAATCAAGGCTCTAGAACAGAATCTGAATGTACAAAAGTTTTAAACTAAATATCTGTATATGAACCATGTTGATGGGACAATTCTGAACCTGAGTAATGTCAAACATATATGTATCCATAGTGAAACATGAAAAAGTATTAGTAATTCATATTCTTAATTATTAATATTATGTATTTTGCCACCTCTATTATTCTTATTATTCTCACTTCTATTTGGGTAATAATCATGCTCTATGTTTTGGAACTACAGCTCCCATAATTTGAGGGCTTTGGGGGATGTTGCCATACATTCACAGAGGGAGGCAAATTGGCACTACTAAAAATACACCGAATTAGTTATTAGCAGTTCTGTTTGCAATGAACCCATGGATGCACAGACAACTATTACTGGATGACTTTGATACTGTAGAAAACTTAAAAACGTCACGATTCTCAGGAAAGTTCACAGAGTTCAAAAGAGCATCTTTTTTCTAGATATAATTATATCCTCAGACATAATACACACATTTTTAGAATCAGTGTGACTTCAGATTTCACTGAAACTCCAAGAAGGAGTATGAATTCTGATGCAAATGGTGGAAAATGGGCGCTAATGGTTTTAAAGTACCTTAAAAGCCATTGCAGCTGATCATGTTGGTATAAAGCAGGTCAAACTACAATAATAAAATTCAACAACTAACTTTCCATTGTTTTTAGAACACCGGAATGCACTTGTCCCTTTCACCTAACATAGTATCTTTGCCGTCTTTCGCTGCACGTCCTCCCCACAATCCTCCCGCGCTCCCCTCAGGAGGCGTATCTCACCGTTTTCCAAACCTCTGATCTGGAAACTTTAGAGACGTATGGAATTTCCTGATTTCTGAAGGACATTTGGCAGACATATGTCAGCGAGGCGTGCAGGTGGACAGACGGAAAGCGCTGTTTTTCAGATGAGCTGGTCGCTAACTGACTGAGGCATCTGGTAATATTCCCGATCGCGATGAGTACAGCGGGGTCCGCCTAATTAGGAAAGACTGGCCCACACATACGCACTCACAATCTTTTTATTGTACAAATTTGTTCAATTCAGCCGCAGAATACCACAAACACTATACCAACGCACATGTAACCAATCAGCGCACAGTGTGTGTGCATGAAACTGTACCGGCGAGTAGCTGATTGGAAAAATTCGTGTTTGCACTTGAGACGTCTGACTAATTCGCATATGTAATTGGTTTGCTTCTAAATGGTCTTAAATGTCTGGACTCCAGAAACATGAGCTGATTGTTCAGCTTTTAAACAAAACACAATGAGCTCATACCTGGAACAGTATGACGAAAGCCAGTCTTGCAGCCAGGACACACCAGTACTGTTTGGAGAACGCGTACGCGTCTGGGGACCACGGGGGCTCCCTGTAGTCTTTATACCTAGAACAAGACACGCATGAACAGAGTGTGGATGCTAAAAATGGAGTAACTCAAACTTCTTTTGTTTCATGCCTGGTGGGGAAAAAAAGAAGATCTAAATGAGCTTGCTTTGGAATCAAGTGGACAGTTGAGCAGCCACATGGTTAAACACTAAAACCAAAGAGCACCACCTACAGAAACACAAACGGATAATCCATGGAAGGCACTTTGCACACTCCTGCACTAATGTTTTCATCCTGTGGCCCAAACTGATTTACCGTTACCTGGCTGAGACCTAGCCTCATTAAAACATAGTACTCCTCCTCTCTTCTTGGAACCCGACTCAAAGTGCAATAAACTGTATTAGGATTCCTTTCCTTTGTTTGCTTTGTAGTAAACACTCTTTGTTGTGCTGGCAAAACAGACAGCAGAAAACATGAACCACATGTTGAGCGAACGGCTCACGGCCTAAAATGAGGACAAGGAATCAAAGAGAGAGACGAGAGAGGAGAATGAGAAAGCAAGAGAGCAAAGGAACAGGGGCGGAAGAATGAGACGGAAAAAAAAGAAATCAGGAGAGAGAGAGAGAGAGAGAGAGAGAGAGTGTAAAAGACATGGAGAAAGACACAGTAAGAAATTACAAAAGGAATGACAAAAAAAGAGAGACAGACAGAGAAGACGATGTGGTTTGTTTATAGCAAGCCGGTCAGATAAAACCCAACCGCACAAGAATTTATTTGACTGGGCAGGTTGAGGATGTGGTCTCATCCGGTACAACACACACACACACACACACACACACACACACAGCATGAAAGAGCTGTATATCGGTTTTGGTCATTAATGAAATGTTAAGTTCAATTTCAGTGCAAGGCTTGAGGGATTGTAGGATCTAACGCACGCACACACACACGAAAACATACTGCTATCATGTACAGTACCAAGCCAGCTGAGTCATGACTAACTCTTGTGTTGGCGTATGACTTGTTACTGAGCGCACAGACGGCAGATTTGGTGCAAGTGTTGCATTAGCAGACTGTAAGAGGCCAGAAAAATGTAAAAAAAAAAAGAAAAAAAAAAAGCATGGTGTAGCAGTGGCGTAGTAATGTAAGCAGTCGGACAATTCAGGCGACATCGCTGCCGCTGCTGAATCTGTTGGCCGCAGTGGAACAAGAAAAGATGAGAGAACAAAGTAAAATGATGTCAAGCTGCAGCTGGGCTCTTTGAAATGCAGACGTATAAAGAAAACAATGGATTTTCGTGGTGGCCCATCACTCTAAGGAGCATAACATAACTGCAAATCTGGACTTGGAAGAAGAAACAACATGTTATTTTCTGTCACTGTCCGCTCTCTAAAACAGGCCAAAGACTCAATAAAAACAAGAATTAAAATAAAACAGGGACGCGATTTTTCCAGATTAATCCGGAATTCCGGATTTTTAGACCTAATTTTCCTATCTTAGTTACTGTAGTATAGGCTACAACACTTCCTTCTGAACACCAAATCAGCTAATCATGGAAACTAGTTTACTGCGAACTGCGTACATGCTTTTATCAAAATTGTAATTCAAAGTAACCAAATGATGAGCTTACATGCTGAACTTTTTTTCTCAGCAGTGGTGGCCACGATGTCAACACATGCAGCGACGTCAGACTGTGTTAAGGGCAAAGCTTGCCATTCAGAGCCGAGAGAGTGACTGCTGGAATCGTAACACTGCAGAGTGCAGGCCAGAAAGTGAATTTTCAGGTTATCTAATCTGACCATCTACGAACCCACTACAGATATATTACGGTCCGTAAAATACTCTCTTCTTGCCCCTGTATTCATGCCTTTAAGATGAAGTATTTCTTTAAGACAGCTTTATGTTACAGTACTTGTGAGCTCCATTTTCACAACAGCTATTTTAAAAGTCACTTCTTCCCCATGGGATGCAAAGTCCAACATATAGCATTCCTTTCAAGGCGAGGGAGACAGTCCGTCTCATTGTTCATCTTGACAACATCTTCAGGGAGAAAAATGCATCCTCCCAAACCACTGAATGCACAGACGAGATAAAAGAGGTTGATACAGATGAGTATTATGTGGCACTATAGCTATAGATAGACATCAGGCAGAGTCTAAATCTAGTAAAATAATAAGAGTAAACAAGAGAATCAAGATGAAAAATTCTGTGCCAAACATGGAAGAAGAGATAATGACATGTTTTCGGCAGGACAGTTCTGCACATCATGATGAACTACTGGATGCATGGAGCATAGGGAGACAATAGAATTGGCAAACATTAGCAAACACAACCTACACAGGTCTATTTCCACTCTTAGTTGCCTGCCGATTGTTTTTACTGCACGGTCAACATGAAGAAAAGCCATGAAGAGATTCGGCCCATATGGAGTCGCTGAGATCGAGGTCCAAAGTATTATTGACCCCGGCAAAGTAAAAGTGTCTGGAAACACGGATGTAGGACGCCAGCAATCTATCTAAAGTGGTTTATAGCAGTCTGTCAGTCTACACTCTAGCCAGAGTGAGGAAACAACAATCTCAACCATTCCCTTTGCAAACATAAAATAAAAAAAAACTATTTGTTGCATAGTGCTGTGACTGTTGACTTAAATTATGATATATTTCCCTTTGTTTCATGACTTCAATTGTCAATAAATAGAGATTTTTAAATAAGGACTTAGGACCAAAATATGGCATTAATCTAGCGAGAAGGTAAAAGCTGATGGACTAACGCTCTTATTTTGCCCCCTTTTTTTATACACCATGCATAGACTGGTATGCCTGCGCAAGGGAAAACGATGTGGTTCATGGGGGGTTACGTGCCAGACTATTTGTTGGCCGGGAGCAGGGACTTCCTAAAGTTATATTGTCACCGTGTTGTTGCCAGGCAACCATCGAAGACTTCAGAACTACCCCACTCCCAGCCAAGAAATAGTCTGGCACATAACCCCCCATAAAACTACAACCTTCTTACTTACCGTCTTCTTTCTTTTTTGACGGATTAAACAACTGAGACATAATTTGTTACTTAGTGAGCTTTAGACATGAGTGGTACCAATTTTCTCATCGGACTCTCAGTTTTAAAATGACCCCATTTATGGTCTTTAAAAAAGGGTTTGTCTTCCAAACATTTAATGTCGTTTCTCACGTCAAAATCAGTTTTGCCAGACCTCTCATTCCTTCCCCCTTAACACAAAACAGCTAATAAACATAATTACTATCAGCTCTGACAATGATCTTTTCCATCACAACTGTAATATCAGGTCATACATAAGTCATGTCAATTTGATTTATATAGCCCAATATCATAAATCGCAAATTTGCCTGTATACTTTCTGCATGTGAAGTACGTACTGTCCAGGTGTCCCTGATTTTACTGTCTCAACCAGAAGCAAAGCTCCGCCTCCTGTCAATCATTACCCTGTCAAGAAATAGGCCCTTTCACAAGACATTTTGACATGCCGCAGTAGGAAAAGCACAGGTGTAAATAATAAAATGAATGATGGCTAGTTCAATTTAGCTGCTTCAGTGCTCTTGTACTTGCTGGCTCACTGTCACAGCTTACCGGGACACCTGGATGCAACAGCGCCAAAATTAATGTTATTAGTAAAACCTGTGCTTGTCCAACTATGACAAGTCAAAAAGCCCTATCAGACAAACCCAACCAAGACCCTTTCGCTTACTGGAGCTGGTAAGTTGACAGCTATAATTTCAAGTAAGATTGTACCCAGCGACGCTTAAAACTGAATTTAAAATGATGTCCTTGCTTGATAAAAAGGTTTTTAAAAGATGAATTAGAGCCGAAAAGGAATGCAGG
>CM022484.1:20058623-20114728 GCA_011952105.1 Coreoperca whiteheadi
AAACTGTCTTTTACAGTAAACACAGAGCAGTGAAACATGTCAGGTTAATGTGATGGCTCAAAGTTTTAAATTGAGATAACTGGCATCCACACACACAGTCATGAAATCCCTCTAAAGCCAAAATAGATAAAATGGCCTGACTGAGCTGTCTGACTAAGTACTTGACTAGCAGTATAGAAATAATAGAGAGGGAGGGCAATGTGTGTGTGCATTATGTGTGCGTGTGTGTTTGTGTGTTAGCAGGGTCTTATGGTGTCTGCTTCCTTCTCCTTATACAGTCATGAGTGAGGAATGCAGCCTGTGAGAATCAACTCTTCTCTCCCTCTCTTTTCTTTGATCTATTCATCTTTGTCTCACTCGCTCGCCAACTTTTTACAGTATTTTGCTGTGGATCAACTCCCAGTGTGAACTAAACTGTAAAACAAAATGTGCCAGTCAATTTAACGTAACTCGGTTGGAACAAAATATAAAATGTTATCAAATAACACTTTTCTCTCGCTTCCTGTGTGTGTGTGTGTGTGCGCGCACGCGTGTATATTTTCTAGACGCTCCATGTTTGGTTATAATAGTGCAGCTCGGCAACAAGTGGAGCATCAAACTTAATATTCTTTCATAAGACCTCAATGAGATTATGGTAAGTATGTGGGAGACTTGAGAACGTGTGTGTGTGTGTGTTCCTGAGAGCGCCTGCTGCCAATGCAGTCCCTCCTGGGATCCGGGAATACATTTACAGACAAACCAGGGTCAGACCATTCCCATCCTCAAAACACACGGACACACACTAACCCCTCATCGCAGAATGTGGCTGCTCTCAGGTAGCACTATGGTAGGGATCAAAACAATAGTATCTTTCTATCTGTTGTGCGCAAGAATATGTGCCTTTCATATGTCTACGCATCTGCCTTTCAGTTTTCTGTGATCTTCCCCCCCCCAGACACACTCTCTCCGTTTGTTCTTTGCTACTATTTTGTTTTCCCCTCTCATTTCTACCTCTCTGGGTCTCTCTTTCCCCAGAATTGTTAAGAGCAGGGAATGGTGACAGGTCTGACATCCTTCTTACTTTGATCCAAAACCACTTCCATCCCTCTGCAGTTTATTACAGGCTACACAGAGAGAGAGATAGTGAGAGGAACAAGAGGAGAAAAACACTGGAGGTCCGAAATTCCCACTAAACATGTTCCAGATTTTTTTTTTTGGACAGATAAAGGGTCACTGCTGTACATTTAGAAATCTATGTGTACAGCCAAACAAAAACACAGATGTCTCACAGATGCTCATCTTTCTACACCGTGGTAGCGCAACTGCAGCGTTTGGGAATGACACATTTCTGACTTTGATGTCCCACAGGGAAAAAAACCCCCAAAGCATTAGTCATGAAGAATATATTTTACACCACTGATCACACTGTCACTAAACTTTTGAGTTATGCGCTGTCTCGGTGCTCCATTCTGGCAAGTGAGCATTAACCTGTTCTTTCCTTATTTGTGGCCATGCTAGCAGCGGCATTCATGTCCCCAGAGCATGGATCCTGAGCCTGTTTCTCAACCAAGTACACAGAGTAAGGAACCAATATTTTCTATTGATGCACCAAGGGGAAGCATCCTATCAGAAATGACATTAAAATCCATGACACAACTCCTTGCTCCCCCCCCACTTGACTTCCTGTTGATAAAGAGTTTGACCACTGCCAACTTCCCTTCAGCTCAGGGAACAAGCGCTGTCTTGACAAAAAGCAGGCAGAACCCTCTGAGGCCCCCTGTTATAATACTCATCAAAGTCTTATCCGAGAAGAGACAATGCAACATTTAAAGCCTACCAATCACAAGAGTTTGTGACTAACGCGTCCTGTCTCTTGTTTTCATTATCCCTGAATGCATCGGTTTGTGTTGTGTATGTGTTTTTTGTTGTTTGGGAAGTTTTCTGGCTAAATATAATTTGATGTAAAACTAGTTGACGTCAGCACATGTCAGGAATGCAGTGAAAACGTGTATCCCTGTAGGGAAATTCCCTTTTCTCTTGCCCCTTCCACGTGGAGGTCAGAGGTCAGCCAAATGAGATTAGGGGCTGGTAAGGATTTAAAAGTCACTCAGGAGTAACTCTGCAGGGGCATGGACATGAATCACCTTTAAAGCAAAGCATTTCATGAGAATAAGCTTCTGGTCCATTTGTAATTGACTAAAATCGTCACAAATGTGCTGTGTAATACCCTTTCCAACTAGGAATTTCCAGTCATCATGTAACAGGCACTTTGAACACTGGGTTGATTACCTAAACTGTGCAGCTGAGCCGCTGCGCTTCCTTCCATCGGTCTACTGGAGCATTGCATTAAACGCAACAACTTTAAAGGAGTTATTTGTAGTGTTTTTATCTTAAAATTGTTTTATATAATAAAAAATCCTTGCCTGCGTATTATAACCCCACCATTAAAAAGGTTCGTTTTTAAAAGCACGAAGACGACAGCAGCAGCAGCAGCAGCAGATAACAGACCAGGTGTAAGATATTTTCACATGTACAATTATTTGAGATCTCGCTCTGTCAAGTACGGTACAGTGAAGCTGGGAAATCCCTTCGTATCCTATCATCAGGTGGCTTACAACACTCGAGGCTACAAGATATCTGAGTGAGGGTCTTATTTACTGGTATATACATGAATTGTAATGTGTTAAAAATCAACGATGGTCATGGTGCCATGGAGGACAGGGAACTGAGCATTACAGTGAAGCTCTGCACTGGTTAACGTCATTAGCGCTGGGTGGTGACCGGCAGGATATCACAGGCACCAAAAGGAGTTTTACGTTAAACGTTACTGAAACGGTTCTAGTGCCGCCATTGCTGCTATTTTCCCCCTGCTGTACTTCGTAGTTTTTATTTGTAATTTCTAGATCATAGTTTTCATAATTTTTACTTACACACACAGACACACTCACATACTGTATAATGGGACATTACGTGCAATATCATGAACATAATTATGAACATTCTGAAGTAACCATAGGCAGTATTTGCCTGAGGTCTTTCAAGAGTAAAAGCTCATTCTTCTCTGGAAATAGTCTGAAACAACGTTTTCTTGACATTGGAAACTATTCTAAATTTTACCCACCAAGCAGAAATCCATAGTTTACCTACATTTTTATTTAGCACTAACTTAGCACTGGGAATACAGTCGAGAAAACACGACTGCAGAGATGTACAGTGATGCTCTGCCCACTAACACAGAAGTTCCTCACAATGCTGTTTTTAAATGTATTTAAAAACGTAATACCTTAGCAGTTGGCCTCTATCACACCATCCACCTATTTATCTAGCCACCCAGCTACTATCTTTATCCCATCTTCTGTTCAATGATATTATCTGCCGCTCTCCATTCCCTGTTTGAGACATCATCCATCCATTTATCCATTCCTGACCGCTTTTCCTCCCTCCTGCATATATTCATCCAGAGAGCGGGTACAATCACTTTGTGGGAGCTGGGAGAACTCGGCTCCCGTTCTTGGTGCTCCCAGCGCCGTGATTGTATGCTAACAAGTGATCGCACCCTTACTGTTCATCCATACAAACAGAGTCCCCAAATTAACGGAGTCAGAAAGAAAGAAAGAAAGAAAAAGAAAGACATGTACTGTCTGGAGCATCTGACATAATTGGAATTACGTACAGCGTTGAATCATTTGCCTTGGGCCTGGAGGCGTTGCCCACAACATAAGTCTGTACATACACTATACAGCACTACACACTGCAGACACACACACCCTTATAGGCATGAAATAGGCTGGAAGATGTTCCCATAAGTATTCAAGGCTCGTCGTGTTTGAGACGTGACGTACCGCGCTACATTGACACAAAGACCGTATTCTTGCATGGTAATTCTCTGCTGTCTTATGTAACAGCAGGTTGGCCTCTGTGGGCGCCGGCATCCATGACCTTTTCTTCTAAAGCGCTTTATATTGATATTATGAAAGAGATGCTTGCCACTGGCATGAGTGAAAATGCACAGCAGATACAATAGTGCATTGTCTTTTGGAGCTTATAACGTTGAGCTTCACTGGCACTGTGATGATATCTTTCACATTCTTTTCTTGTTGTCTTAGGATTCAAATTGACGTATTACTGCGTGAAGGTGTGTGTGTGTGTGTGTGTGTGAGCCTTAACCCCATCTGCATTAAAAACTGCCACTTCTCTTGCGGTATAAGTCTCACATTCAGTCGGCGTTCACCAAATTCGAGAAAAAGTTCACATTCATATAATATATCATTTGGTAGTTGCGGTGGGGACCACGATGGCAGCAGAAGTCTGTCTGTTCCTTCACCTGCAAACCTCAGTATCAACATATCCTTATCAAAGAAAAATCTTGGACTCCAGCTTGTGTAGTTTAGCTATATGTGTAGCCTAGCCATGCAGCTTAGCCTGAATTTGTGTAATCCAGGTCCACCATACAAGTTTGTCCACTATTTCCCACTTTATCTTTGGAAGCCCTTGCTCATGCAATTCGCTATATCACTCATATAATGCATCAGTCCTACTGTATATACTCATCATTGAACGTTTAAAAGAGCGCACTCAAATTCTTTAATCACCTTGAATCCAGCCCCCAGACTCCCCAATTCAAAAAGGAAGACAAAAGAAAATCATGGCAACCCTAAGAAAACAGATGTGGTCAGTGTTCGACATGAGAGGTTGAGACAGAGATGCACATCCTCCTACAATGTAAAACAGGAACATTTACGCTAACAAATTCAACTCTGTAATCTCAGATTTCAAAGAGCTAAACGACCTCTCAAAATGAAAAATACTCCCAGGAGAAGGAGAACGGGCAAATCTTGCTGCCCAGTATGTATTAACATGCCACAACCTGAGAGACAGCGAGTGGCCTAGACACACAAAGCACACGCATGCGTTCAAACACACACACATAGACTTTAACAAACAAAAAATGTTGCAGTGTGTATATAGTTCTCACTTATTTCTATTTATGTTATGTTGTTTTTAGGGCAAAATCACAAATCTTCTGTTTATGTACATTTTTGTTGTTTTTAGTTCACACTTGCTTTTGCAATGTAAATGTCTGTTTCCCACGCCAACAAGGTTCCTTTGAACTGAACTGAATGTAAACACCATATGTTGCTCTATGCAGACGATATATTATTATATGGATCAAACGCTGATAAATCCTTTTCAGCAACACTCACTTTATTTGAGCATTTTGGTACTTTGTCAGGATACAAAGCCAGCTCTGCCTGTAATTCCCACCGACTTGGCTGCTTTATTACTTACTCTGCTATCACAACAACAGAATCTCCTGGTTTGCTTTACGGCACAAAAACAGAACAAGTGCAAAAGAGCAAAAGCTTTCGGAGTTTGTGACCACAGCGAATGGTGCACAGTAAAGGGCTGTGATTGTTGCGAAAAGCTTCCAGTGGGAATGTAAGATGTTATTCAGCAGAGTTCGCGGTATGAATAAAGGTTTGAAAGGAACAAGAAAATCCAGTTGGAGATGGACATCAGCTCCATGAACCACAGGAGAAACAGAGACATCCTTCTGTCAAATGAAATAAATACAAGCCTTGAAATAAGCATGAAATTGGTAGTTATTCATTGTTGACACAGAGACTGAAGGGGAGTGTTTATGTATTTCTTAAGGTCAATGTTATAAGCTATGACAAGTCAGAGTAACGCTGTTTTATCCACTTAAAACAAATTCCCCTAACTAAATTACTCTGAATTAAAATAGATGAATTGACCTGAATGTGTTCTTGTACGCTCACCGAGTACTCCACTGGCAGCAAAAGGAAAATATTTCAGGAAACAAGAAAAACCAGGTGAAGTGGTGTGCAGGAGGGTTTGTGTGTTTTTACCGGCAGACGGTGATGTCTCCTAGCACCGAGTTCTGTGGTGCGCTGCCGGGTTTAAAATTGGACACGTTGAAGTAGGAGAGCGTGTGGTCAATGAAGCCGTGCATGGTTCCCGTCTGACTGAACATGTACTGGTAGACGAGCCGAGGGATGAAGTCTGATGTGAAGGCGATCACAAAGGCCTCCAGAGAGAAAGACAGAGACAGACAGACAGAGTGAGAAAGTGAAACATTTTTCTGTCATGAGAATTGATTAAAAAAAAAACAAAAAAACACACAAACAAACATACATATATAAGACGAAGACAAGAAGCTGTGTCGTGTAAAACTTCCTTCACTTTTTAGTGAAATGTGCAGGGGGTCAAACTGTTTATTTTTTTAGATGTTTAAAAGATGTAAACTCTGATGTGAACTACGTACTTTAGAGATATTTGAGTAATGCATTCAAACTTATTGATTTAGTAACATTAAATGAAGACTGTAGAACTGATACATGCATGCAAGATAGAGGCACAAAAAGTAAAACAACGTTTTCCATTGCGTTGAAGCTCCCAGGGCAGCTTAAGTGTGTGTATGTGTGTCCAATGCCCCATAGCTCTAGAATAAATAAAAACTCCTGCTGCTTGTTTTTCCGAATCCTCCACAAATCTGCTTAGTATTAAAAGTAAACGGAATAGGATTTGGTCGGCTGCACAAGGACAAATCCCGAACAGAACTTTCCTGACTCCACGAATGCACACACACACACACACACACACACACACCTTGACCTCCACAGATCAGCATGTTAAGGCGTTTCAGACATGATTCTGGGATCTCACAAGGTCATGACGGATGAAATCTCAGAGCAAACAGAGAGGTTAAAATCTCTATTCAATTGTAACTGTTGTTTTATTGTCAGCAATGGATTATTTAAAGTAAATGCAGGACACACACACACACACACACACACAACAGACCTGATGAAACCTGGATTACATGTCGAAATGTTCCAGTAGAGACGTTCGAGGTCAGTGACAAAGCACTGTTGCCTTATGTAATCGTTGTTAACCTTTGACCTCTGTTCCTGTCTGTGATGTCCTTCAAGTTAATAAACGGACCTTGTTTCAGCAACTGTATACTGTGACTTCAGCATAAAAATGTAGCTCAATGTTATTCTAAATGAGTCAAACGTGAAATGAAGCCTTTATATTTTTATACATTTCCATGTAATGAATGTCATTTACGGTACTTAGGGGAATTTTAACTAGTCATGTAAGAACAATACTGGCTAACAGTGTAATAACTGACGAGAATAGGAAGAATGTAACCTCATACAGTAACAAAAGTTAGACTGTATGGCCTCATGAGGGGTTTTTTTTTTTCCAGACATGACAAAGCTCCATCCAGAGCCACAGAATACGTTATTCAAGCGTTTCCTCGTGGTGCTCACGATAAATAAACTGAACTTCCTGTGAAAAATCAGTGGAGTGCTCATTTAATCCTTTTCTGTTTTGTGATGTAAAGTGACTGAAGGTATCCTCAGTTAATGTCCTATTTATTACACTAACTACAGTAATGTCTCAGAATTAAGATAGTGCTGACTTCGAGAAGTGTTAAAGTGCTTTCTTATGTAGAGTTCCTACCTGCCTTCATGCATTTATTGTGCATATATCTGCCTTCATCACTAATTCAATGAGCAGATAGTAAAAAGTGGGACACTGCATTAATACTTACATTTATAATGACTGAGAATGTGCCCATTCCACTCAGTATGTTGTACCATATACCTATAGAAAGAAGGGCAAGAGCAAGAGACATGAAGAGAGACTTTTCAGGAACATAGAAGAAACAAGACAGAGTCTACAGCCAAGCTAACTGTTTATTTTACTTCTTATTAGCACTAAACACAAAGTAGAGCCTCGGCTGTTGGGAATTAATTTTGCAGGTACTTGGTCATTAACTGAAGTACTGGACAAATTGAAATTTGGACCTGATGATGGCGCTAAATGAAAAGTCAGGGTGATTACCAAAGTAATTACAATTCACCCAGAGGGGGACATGACCGTCTGTACCAGATTTCATGGCGATCCATCCAATAGTTGAGTTATTTCAGTCTGAACGGAGCGTCCGACAGACAGACTGACATTGCCATCACTACGTGGCAAAACGGGCTTATTTTTTTACCCAGATGAGGTCACAATATATTTAAAAGCCATACAGGAAAACGTTATCCAACAGACTTACAGCACAACCTGTGGGCCTTAGTAAAGCCCCTTTAAAGCCTATGGGTAAACAAAAAAATGGGTCAAGTTGAAATGGAGGCTGATTTTCTGGACAACACTGAAAAGATACGCGCTTTCAGCCGGCAGCAACAACATGCCTATACTGAACTGCTAAATGGCATCACTTTGTAAACTCGGCAATGAAACATGGCTCACTGCCTGACGGCGCGGAGAACGCTGAAAGAATTTAAATCAGTCTGGTTTCAGTGGAGAGTTCTGGTGTCCAGTCATGTTTGAAATGCTGGGTTTCCACTCTGACATGAAGGAAATTATTGTTCAGGGATTTTTGTGGAAATATAAATGATGGTTTAAAGATGTATTTCATCATCTATGGGCCATTAGCAACTTCCGTCCAACCCTGCGCTGTTATTGGCTGTTAAACTATCAGTATCTACAAACCCATATTAAATCTATTCACTGGCAAATTTAGAGCCCTGGTTGTACGGGTGGATGTGATATTTATGACTTATGCTCTGCGTGTTTTCCTTTTTCCTTGTCACATCAGCTTACCAATGTCTTTAGCACGCACGGCGACTGGCCTGCGTAGCTCCGTAACAAACTTCCTTGCATCCAGTCTGATCTCTATGATGTTGTTGAGCAGGGCAAAGAGGGGAGCAAGCGGGAATGAAGCCACGAACAGAGAGACGAAACCAAACTGGATGACTGGAGAAAAGAGAGAAAAAAAATCATCAAACATGCTACTGTAGGTGTAGTGTTATTAAACATCAATATTGTTACGTGCATTTTGGTAACTTGGTCCAACAGAATATGTATGATAGGCCTTTCATAAATAGATGTTGCAGAATTCAACAAATGAGACCATGGTGGGGACGTGGTATTAGCATTTGTGTGTCTGGAAATGAAGGCTACATTTCCCATAATGCCCATTTCTCTACGTTTTAGAATGAGGATCCTGTTTTTGTGTTTTCTTTTATCGTAATTATGCGGATGACATTCAAATGTATCGGTTTCAAAAATAAGTGTGGTCCCATGGCCTCCAGCTGCTGCTGTCGTCACAAAGACTAGGAAAGCTGTCCATGTCAGTTATGGAACTTTGAATTGCTGGAGTTCACTTTATGGTGTCTTTGAGGACATTTAGATAGTTACACTTTTCTACCACATGCCACAGTTTAAACAAGGAGTTTCTTAAAGTTTTCAGCTGCACTTTGATGAAAACAGACGCTTGTAATGTTCGAGTTTACGTCAAAGTGGTATCATTGGATGTCACAACATGTAAAATACTACTGTCCTGCTTGCAAGCATTACAAAATATTTTCCTTTTTTTCCCCCCCATTACTGCTTTGCAGCAGTTATCACTTCAATCTTTTTCCATCTACATCTCCATGCACGTCCCAGTTAGGGTATTTTGAACTGAGGCCAACTGAAAAGGTTGTTCAGTAGAGAGACAGCTATTCGCCACATGGTCCAGAAAAGCATCTTGGATCTACTTCAAAATGGTTGTCTGAAGTTCATTTTAAGCTAATTCCAGCGGGCTCCACACCAGCTATGAGAGGCATCCACTGGAAGTTGGACTATGTTGTCACATTTACGTTATGTAGTCTGTTATAGTTAAAATAGTAATGGCAGGTAATCAAAATGAGAGAGAATTGAACAGCAAGATCAATGTTTATAAAATGGCAGATATATGATGGAAGGAACGTTGTAACAATCAACAATAGTGTTCATTAAGGGCGTTGAGGGTGAAAAATCCCAGCCCGTAGAGCTTGCAGAAATAAAGATCGATGGATGATATACACCTTGTTTCCACAAAAACAGACTGCTTTTTGGTGTATTTCCTTAGCTTGCTACAGATACTAGCTTACAGCTAAAAAAAATTGCCATTTTTATCAGCCATTTGTGCTAATTGACAGCATACAAGAGGTTGACATGTGTGAAAGGACTCAAACCTACAACATCGAAAGTACACATTTCAAACTACCACTAAGACGCCGTCCGAGTGATGTTTGCGAACGGTCATTTGTCTGGTAAGGAGTCGCACGGTCTCTCCAGGCTCGCTCTGTGCTTCCGATGATACCTTTTAAGGTTAAACACTCCACTGCACCAGCTAAACTGGGACTATTTTATGATTAAGCAGTGTGTGGAACTGTGCGTGTATCTACGCTGTATGTTTTTCTGTGTGTGTGTTATGCAAGTTGGTCTGATTAGGGAATGTAGATGATGAGATGAACGGTAACCGTCCCATCCCACCGAGGTGTTCGGAGCGTCAAGCGCTCCTGTGTATCATCAGCCATTCGGTGGCACGCTGCCGTCTGCCATAATGACTTCTTGCGTACATCATCCTCAGTAAAAAACCTGCGAGGTGGGTGCAAGTTGTTCGCCTTTCATGTTATTCCCAGGGCTGATCCCAGGTCACTGAGCAAGGTTTAAAGATACAAGTTTAATCACAGTATTGCTTCTACAAACCTTTTTTTTTTGGGTTGATCAATAAACGATCAAACCAACATCCACCTGCATCCTAAGAATGCGGAAAGGAAACATGAGAAAGGCAAGGCAGCTTGCCTGACTCTGGCTGTGGTTCAGCGCTGATCAGAGCAGCGGAACTTTAGCAGTGTGGGAACGAGGATTTCCAGCGAGCGGGAGACTGACGGCTTCACCTCAGGATGCCATGCCGAGACAAAGAGCGGGAAGGAAGAAAATACGACAGCGGAGGGGCGAACGCTAGAGGGCAAGCTTAGAATAACCTTGCTTTCTACCCGAGCCGAGGTTGACGGGTTCGAGGCTGGCCAAGGCACACACATGCACGCACGCACGCACACACACACGTTTGTACAGCTATACTTGTGAGGCTTTTCATTGACATAATGCATTCCCCAGCCCCTTACCCTAAACTTAACCATCACAACTAAGTGCCTAACCCCAACCCTTACCCTAGACCCAACCAAAACCTAATTCTAACCCTGACCCTAAAACCAGGTCTTAACGCTCAAACAGCCCCTTGAAGGTGTCTTAAAAAAGTGAGGACCGCCCAAAATGTCCTCACTTTCCAAAAATGTCCTCACTCCCAAGGTCTAAAATGCAAACTGGTCCTCACAAAGATGGCTGTACACAAAAGGGCACACACACACACACACACACACAAACAACGTGACACAAGCCCCAGGTCTCACAAATACAACGCGCGTTTACAGACACACACAGAAATAAGTAAATAAGTGAGTTAACACAAACCCAGAACTACCCATTCACACACACCGACACACACACACACCGGCACACACACACACACACCGACACACACACCTTTTCTCTAAAAACTGCTCTGCACTCTGGAAGGAGTTCACATGGGTCTTGATTCCACCAAACGATTCAGGTAGCAGTTATGTACGATACACGGAAACGCAATTTAATTATTTCTAAATATAAAACTTCCAGGTCCAGTGAATAGCTGTAGATCTTGAGTCTGTTTTTTTTTTAACCCTACATGTTCAAGAAAATGTCCCACACAGAACACATCACATTTTGCCAACAGAACTTCCCTTGCTATAAACAATGACACCACAATCATCAGGCTTTGAACTTAAGAGCACAAGCTAGCCAGTTTTACTGGTTCACAGTGCTTCGCATACAGATGTTGCACATTTCTAAAGTCACGCTGGTTGCTGCACGTTTGCTTAACTGCTGCCGCACTTTGGCTTCATCACCCAGGAGGAAATGCTGAGAAACGTCAAGCTGTGTGGTTCTGATGAGCTGCATCGTCATCACAAACGTTGGCTAAAAAGCAGAAGTCCTCGAAATTCTCAATTCATGCCTCTCTCTGTAGTTGACTCAGTGTTGTTGTTGTGGAGCCAAGTTAACTTTGACTGATGGGGGGTTTTTTTCCCCCCCTTTCTGGATTATCATTGTCGCAGCCCTTACTCTTTGTGAAAGCAGCTAGAGAGCAAGTTTAAAATCCCACCACAGTGAAAAACATTAAAGATCTAGCGAAAATATGCTAATACTTGCTTTGTTTCCCCCCATTCAATGCAGGAACTAACTCCAAATTGACTAAACACACAGCACTGTGGGTTCTAATATCTCGGACCATCTTGTATTTAATCCAATCTGTTGTTCTTGCTTCTTTAAACAAACTAAATTGAAGACGTTTCATGGGAAAGACGGACTCTGCGATACACTGTGCAAGTGTTTGAATCAGCAAATTTAAAGTCCAGTCCCCTCCCACTCAAAAGTATGTGTTATGCTTATTGTTACTAACGTTTGACTTTCACTGTGCAGAATGCAGAGTTTGACGCTTGAAGGCTGTTTTCACATTCATCTGCTGAGGAGAGAAAGTTTCTAAATAAATATTCCATTTTTCAGGCCTGTTAGTTCTTCATAAAACCTTAAGGCGTCATTTCTTCCCCCATGAAAGGTTATGCCTACTGTGTGTGTGTGTTCCCTGACATAACCCAACACTTATAGGTATTTACCAGCTCCATATAACACCTTTCCCATCTTTGCATTTCCCCTCACATCTCCTGACAGCTCTGTTTTTTTCTCTGCCTGCCAGTCTTTGTCAGGATGAAACGTAATCAGCCTCTGGATAAATATTTGATTTACAGGTTGTTGTTTCCCCCCCCCCACCCTATTTTATTTGTGCCAACAACAGTAAAGACTTTTGTTTTCCACAGAATTCACTAATGTAAAAATTGAGGTTTTCCCATCACTGTTTTCTTCTCCAGTTGGACCAAACATCTAATGCAACAAATGTGTGGACAGTGTGTTGCATTTTGTTATATACGAAAATATTTAATACAACCTCTCAAAATTAAATGATTGGAACCTTGCATTTATCAGATTGCATTACAGATCTTTAAATGCTCTCTCTGCAGCATGAGTGGTTCTCTGCTTACCCACCTTCCCAAGAAGGTGAGAAAAATGGAAAATAGTCTGTGACAAAGTCACATGCTTTGTTGGGCCACCCATCGCCACCGACCTCTTCATTTGCTCCTGACAGACAAGAGTCGACGATTCTCGTCGCCTGCAGAGGTCCTTCTCAAGTCAATGTATGCCTAGGACGCTTAAGGCATCTCAACAACTGAAACTGAAACTCTGTGTGTGTGTGTGTGTGTGTGTGTGTGTGTGTGTGTGCCGACTCACTCATCTCCATGTATTCAGGCGTGAGGCCTTCAAAGGGAGCCAGGGCGTAGTCCAGGTTCCACTGCTGTGGAGGCCTCTCCTCCTCCGCCTTCTTCTCTGCTGATCCCTTATCTTTTATCGCACGCACCAATTTCTTCAACTTCCTGTCAGGATGGTGAGGTAGAGGAGAGGAAAGGAAAAAAAGATTACTGGTAAGACTTAATCATTTTGTATTGTGTGTGTGCACAGGCTGAGTGCGTATGAGTGTGAAATAAAAACTGTTCTAATCATCTAATAAAAAAGTAAAGAAATGTGCATAATAAAAGTTGCTGTGACCTAAAACGAATCCTACTGATTTTATGTAGTAAGAAAGTAATCTAACCCCAGACAGTTATTGGAATGAACTTTCCTGCCAAAGCAGACAGCCATCTGAATTTCTGCTGTCCGTTGCAATTCTGTCTGCCACAATGTCTTTTTTTGATATTATTCCAGGAGGCGTCAGAGTCGGACATTTTCACATTCTCATCTATTTCATGCTTTGGATTGGTTACTGTGAAGCAGGGTGGTGCTGGTGTATGGAATGTGTACTCCGTAAACAATCCCTGGAACAATGTCGACGGACACGGTCTCCGCTTTTGAAACGTAACACACGAACAAGCATCTGGCCAGGTAAAGTCGTGCCAAACTAACGGCCAGAAGCGGACTGCTTTCAAAGAAACACGGCCACTTGTGAAGAAGGCAGCCTGCAGATTGGCAATCAACTGAGAACCGAAGCTGCGTGATGCTGACAAACTGCTGCCGGGAAGCACAGTGGGAGAGCGGAGGCAGCCAGGTACAGAGAGAGCGAAAGAGGTTTATGTGTTCCTGTACGAGCCCCGGTGTAAATTATTCCCACACACAGCGTGTGCGCGCATATGTACAGACGTACCTGTGAAATGACGCATGTATGACTGGGAATGGACAAAACATACTGCACCGGTGTGTGCACAGTGCGTGCAGTGTGGACAAGTATTGCTGTGTATGCATGTGGTTGTGCACGTGACTGTGCACTGCTTGTAAAGCTAAATGCTTGACTGCATTATTTATGCGGCTATCACACACACACACACACACACACACACACACACACACACACAGGAGTTACAGATGGCACGTCACATTCAAGGAGGCAGTGAACACAAATGTTTACGGTCCTTTAAACACAGTTACATGCAGTAGATGTAGACACACTTGTCCACCGTCATACACACATGCTTTACAATCTAGTCGAGTACATACACACACTCTCATGTTAGTGGTTTTGGTCTGAAAGCAGAATAGAGGTTTCTGATGTAGGTCAGGACTCTCTTACTCTCTCTCTGAACATTTAATGTATGTTTCTACCTCCTTCGCCACTTGTTCCTTTTGTCACTCCTTTTGAAGCAATGACATTGCCCTACTGCCAGGTGATGTCATGACTCGTGAAAAATGCAAGGCCTCCCTCAAAAACGGAACCGTGCATAATGTGCCCCTTTTATAGAATCAAGAGGTATCTGCTTGATCACGTAAGCTGGCAATCGTTTACCAGGCATGCACCTGCCTCTTTCACCTCACGCAGTGTCGCGGAGTACAGCTGGAAAACCTCTGTGATATACAGTTCCTTGTGTACACACAAACTGTGCCCCAACTCAGGGGACGCATACTATGAACGCCACATTTCAAGCTTCAAAACACGTCACAATGAGTCATCAAGACGGTCCTCTCCTGAAGGCTCCAGCAAAAAACACACCCTTCTTTTATTATTTAACAGGCCATGACTGTTGTGCGCCAGTCACACTTCTGGTCTCTATGGGTGGGAGCTCAGAATGACGCTGCTGTGAGGTCTCCATAGACCTGAATCCTGTTTGGGAGGATGTGAACGTTCGGCTAACCAGCCTTCAGTCCTCTGAAGGATACACCTCCGTTGTTTGCGTTCTACGGACACAGCCCCTGGGAACCCGCTACGGTGTGTTTTTTTGGGATTTAGCTTGCCCCGGTGAAGTTTACAGGAAATTAAAACGCAGTCTCTTTCTTATACGCATCACCACCTAATTAAAATAATACCACTGAACCACAAGAAAAACATCTTTAAACTCGTACAGAAGTGAACTGGGTAATGGTCATTTCTAACCAGATATTTAGATAATGAGACACAAACACTGAGATTGGAAAACAAATACAGTAGAGAGGCGAAGTCCCTCCCCTTTTAATCCTGTTTTAATTGTGCCAGGATGCAACATATGATGTTTAAAAGATCATTTTTCAAGTCAAGAAAGTTGCAGTTTGTCGTAGTGCTCTTTAGTTTTGTGTGAAACCCCCCAGCGAACTACGCATCTCGACTCGCACAAGATACGTCCCCAACACCAACATGGTCGTCCCTTCCGACGTTCTCTCTCCGGATGGGTTTTATCCGGCAACTCCTGGTCCTTTCTATTAGCCAGGAAGCGAAAGAACGAGCAAGACCAGCTCGGTGACTACATCCCGGTACGCAACACACAGGCATCGTGGCTTCAGGGTTTCAGCGGGTGGCTTGTGGAGAGAGAACGTCATGACGCCACTTATGCAACCTTTGGGTGTCTAGTCCCCTCTAATTACGTATTTTCACATTTTTATACTTCAACAGTTTTACGGCCCCAAGTGCAACTTTCTTGGCAAGCTTCATGTGTGTAATTCACGGAACAATTCAAACAGGATCAAAAAATTTGTTGTATCTATCGTACATATTTTTCCCCGAAATAAGGTCCCATGGTGGTCCCCCGGAAGGGGAGGGACTTGGCCTCTTTTTTCATTCTGAAAACGGCGTGCACCACTTTGCTACGGTTTCCAGGTTAAACGACACGTTTCCTCCAAACGCTGCGCAATGGGCTTTGAGGCACGTTCTCTATTGCTTGGTAGGCGTGTCAGAGGTGTTACCCAATCACAGACGTTTCGTCGAGGCTGAATTCCCCATAAAAGTGCCCACTGGCCCACAGTGCGGTTTTACTGGTCGGCTCCCAGGTGTGAAAGCTCTTAAGTGGATGAATGTGAAGCAGATGAGTAGATGGTATGATGGTATGTGCCGTTGGTCACTGATCCCTCAGGAGGTCCTGGGAAAAAACCCCGGCGTTTGATGAGACTCAGCCAACAGGTCAGGAGGTCAAGCCCTGCTTACAGCAACAGTAACAGTGCAGCCTGACGTCAAAAGGCACCTCTGTTGTGTAACAGAGATGACCTCTGACCTTTGGGATTTTAGTACCACTGTGCAGACATGGGCGGAATGTTATTAGAAAGGGGGAAGGGAACCTTGTAAGTGTTTTTGAGAAAGCATGTGTTTATATGTGTGTGTGTGTCTTAGGTGTCAGAGACAGGTGTCTTTAGACATTAGACAAAATATTCCGCCTTTGATTTGGTCATTTGAGCGCCATTATTTGCTCCTCTGCATTCCATGTCTCCAGATCTAAAGACAATTCCAAACTTCGAACGAAGTGAGCACATACAGAAGAAGGAACGTAGTCTACTTACGGGATGCCGATCTCAAAGATGTTGTTCTGGATTAGCTGCTTCCCCAGCATGATGATGCTGAGCTGAATGCACAACTCAATAAGGCACCCTCCTGGCGCACACTGGGGTGGGGGGTGGGGAGGACACACACTTCATTTGTACACTTATTTATCATCACTTTATGTTTCACTTATTCAGTCAAATGAAAAGAAACACAGATTCAAAGTTGGATGACAAACCTCTTCCATCCGATGTTCATTATAGACATATACGTAATTTCCAGGTCGACCAGCAAACCTGTGAAAACACACAATAAGGACAGAGAGGTTTCGCCGGTGTATCTTTTTCTAAAACGGACGTATACAGTTGTGTTATGGCATCAAGTGTAATCCAGGTGAAATGCTTGGCGTGTAAATGCAAGATGCAAGTGCACACCGTCGCTGTCCTGCGTAAAACCATGTCTCTCCAAATTTGGAGATTTTTGACTTTTTCCACATAGGTTAGGTTAATAAATGTTCCTTTATGGCTTGAGAAAATTCTCCATATTAAGCTGAATAAACCCACTGGATTAGCTGAAAAATGTATTGTGCACACACACACACACACACACACACAAAAGCGGGACTTACCGTCCCTTGAAAAAAGCCACATAAAAGATGGGCGCGTATGCGTTCATAAACTTGAGCAAGAAGGCTTTCAGGATGAGACGTTCCTCAAAGTTGGTTTCTGTTTTAGGAATCTCTGGAAAAAAAAACCCAAAAAAAACAGGTTAAGTGAAACTGTAAGAAAGACTTGACATGGTGTTTTGTGAGGGCCACAGAGGCGAGAGAGAGAAAAAAAAAGAGAGCACGTTCCATAACTAATGAAAGGGAACGTACTGCATGTACAGTATATTAGGAATGGCTAACATTGTCTTTTTTAAATGGGTGTTACATGTTCACGCTGATGCTCTACAATGTGTCTCTTTAGTCCATGGTGATGTCATGAGAATTCATAGAAAAGTGGTGATTCTGTCAGTCTGACTCGTGAAATTGGAGTTAACATAATCACTGTGCTGGAAGTAGGTTAAAATACTGGCACTTTTCACATGACATGTCCTGTCTCTCTCTCTCTCTCTCTCTCTCACACACACACTTTCCCTCTCTCTCTCTCTCTCACACACTTCTGCTTCCCATTATTTCCCTCAATTTCAGAGGTTTTGAATATGAATGTAAATGTGGTAGAAACCTCCTGGGATGAGTGATGGGATGACTGGAGCATGAAAACATCAAAGTTTCATCAAAACGTCCACCAAGAGGCAGAAAGACTCTTCCTGTCTCTCACACTCACAGATGCAGAATTGTCACGTGTACAAATGCACTGTCCATCGAGGCTAAGCTAACCATTTCCATTTAACAGACAGACAGTGAGTGGTACCAATCTTCTCATCTGTTGAGGCTAGCTAGTAACGCTCGTTCGGAGACTGTTATTCGCTCCATTTTTTGTGTTTTCTCCGTTTGTTCCCTTTTTTCAAAACTTCCATTGTCTTAGGTTCCCCCGAAGCCCCCGTACTGTAAGAGTCAATGACGGCATGTATTTTTGTACCTAGCTCAGTCAGCCACAGTGCCACAGCGCCGTAGATTTCGTCAAGGATCAGAATAACCACTAAGTTGATGATCACTGCGGTGGCCGTCACCGTCACCCGAACATTGGACTTGATCTCCGGGTCGGGGCTCATCGCCATCAGGGCCGACACTGTAATGCGGTAGACAATGACGCCGAAGACTGCTGAAAACGTCAAGCCGAACTGGGAGCAGGAAGGAAAAAAGAAAGAAGAAAATAAATTACTCATTACTCAACCTTATTTGTCTAATACTCACAGTACGCACGCTGGAATTAATATTTAACCCATCGATGTAGGTCACTCGTACTCATTTATGTACATTAGCTGTGCCGTATACACGTTGTTGTTTTTTTTTTTATTTAAAGTGCTTTCATACATATTGAGAAAATGTGTGATTCTAAGAGAAGCATTAACCTGATTTTTTATGTACTGACCATAAACAGGATAGAGGAAACGTTGATCAAGTAGCCAGGAAGACGGTCTTTCCAGGTCAACTTCTCTATGGCAGACTGACAGGAAGGACGGTAGGGAACAGGGGAGGAAAAGAGAGGAAAAGCTGGCAGTCAGTCATACAATAGCCAACGCGTCGTCAAAATGTTCGTTTGCAAAACGTGTGACGCACGCTGCCGCCTACCGAGACATCACGAAAGAGACGAAAGGAAGAAAAAAAAAAGCTGTATCACACAGTTGCATTGATTAAAAAAAAACAACAACTAAACAAATCTCTCTAATGTCATGTTGTTGACAGTTCCCTTTTGGTCAAGTGGTTTGTAAAAGCTGAATGGAGAGTTGAAGCAGCATCTGTATTTCACCGCCTCCACGGGAAGGGAAGCGTTACTACGTCCCAACAGAGAGACATAAAAAAGGAGAGCATTAGCCCGTTTTACAATCTGCATCCTACCTTTAGAGACAAGCTTGGAACCAATGTTTTCACTCCACGGACCCTAAAATACCCGGACGGCCCCCAGCTGAGGTGATTTATCCATTTCCCATGGCACTAACACGGGAAATTTATTTAAAGCATTGTTTTAGTATTGAAATGAAAAAAATAAATAAAATAAATACTGTACATAAGTGTTTTAGTAGAGCCATTTTTTGTAAACGTGCAACTTAAATTGATTGACTAAGCTAACTATCTCCTGGCTGTAGCTTTATCATTAGCGTGTAAATATGAAAGCGGTATAGATCTTATCAATATTTCCCCAAATGGCAAACTACTTAAAGCAAAGAATTGTATTAAGTCAATGTTAGAACACAAATTGCTCCAAAGCATAAATCAGGGGCCGGTGTCAAGCCTGTTGAGAGTAACCACACCCCAGTGGGACTGAATCCTACACAGCGTCTTCCCAGCCTGTTGACTAGCTGACCTCTGACCTCTGTAAAGAGGAGGGCAAGCTCAAAGAGAAAAGATCAGCAATCACCACGGACACAAACAGCAGCCTGTGGCAGCTGTTGCTATGGTCAGTGGAAGTATCTCCACCATGTTGGCGGAGTAGCAACGAAAGGGAAGATTGTATTGTTATGTCCTTCGTGACATAAAGGACCGGGCTTTGTCAGGGTAAGACCAAAAGCTAATTCTGTCAACGTTCGGCTCATCACTGTACGAGGTTTGAGAGCAGTCCACTCTGTCATTTATATTGTTGGAGAGGCAGGGAAAAGGGGAGCCGAACATCCAATAAGAGCCATGAACAAGACCTTTTTAAATAAAGATCCACACAAGACAAAGTCAACAAAAACTCTGATGGATGGACTGAATTCTAAACGTTGTTGAAGAGGGGGTAGAAGACTTTAGACTTTCCTATTGCCCTCCAACCTGCTGACTCCACCCTCATGAAACACTGAAATGTGTGTGTATGGCAGGTTTCCCTCCACTTAGAACCAGTGGGAGAAGATGATCTACTTGTGTCAAAAAGACAAGCCCCTTCGCTATGGGGTTTCTTTTGTAAAAAAGATTTCAGAGGAAAACTATTGACACTGCAATCAAATAATGTCTTATTTGCAGGTATATTTGGGATTAAAAATCTATTAATGCAAATTCAAACGTTTTGCTCTTGAACCCAAACGCTTTGCTTGCTGTTGAGCTGAATCTCGTGGGCGTCGGGACCTACGCTGAAAGATGTACGAGACGTCTCTATTGGCCAGCCTCGATCGCAGTGGCAGCGTGGCAATGTCCACTGTTAGTAAATGAGAGAGGGAGTTTTGAAGTCCGTGAGGAAGACAGAAAATCTATGCACAGGTATGTTTACGCCTAACTTCCGTATTAGTCATAGCAGGAAAGTTGAACTAGTGCATGTAGATCGCTTTTGTTTAACGATCTGTGATACATATTTTGTCAGGGTAGCTCAATTAGCTAGCATTCCCTCATCATAGGGACGTTATGTGACTGCCTTTTAGCCTGCCTGATGATGTGCATGTGGTCACCGGTTTTTACAGGAGGAACGCTATTTGTGTTCAACGGCCTAACCTATGCGTAAACATATCTGTGCATAGATTTTTGGTCTTCTCTATGGACTTCAAAACTCATGGAAACGCTCCAAAAACATGGACCTCTCTCATTTACTAACAGCGGACGTTGCCAAGCTGTCACTCGGATCGAGGCTGGCCAATAGACACGTGTCTTACATCTTTCGGCGTTAGGTCCCGCCCACGAGATTCAGCTCAACAGCAAGCAAAAACTTTTGGATTTGCATGAATACATTTTTAATCACAAATTAATTTCACTTGCAATAAGACATTTTTTGATTGCAGTGTTGATAGTTTTAATCCATTCTGTTTGATTACATAATAAAGACCCAATAGAAACCCCACGCTTCACCGGCCTGTCTGTGGTTAAATATGGTTTGATCCTTGCAAAGACAAATGCTGTATGTCTATCCTCAGGCATTTGAACCCCTTACCCATACACACACACACAATGTACAGAGAGTCTGTACATTGGAAGACCTTCAATGTGCTAATTAGCAAGACAACAGCACCATCTAGAGAAGACACTGACACAGTGCAACCTGCAAAAAATTTAAAATTAATATACACAACAACCTCAACTTAATCAAACATGCTGCGCTGCACTTTAACTTTAGTGTTTCTTTTAACCTGTAAATAGTATATTTTATATAAACAGTCAATAAAACATATTGAATGTACCTGAGACAAAAAATATGTGACCACGTGTGTTTGGGGAGGACACATTGATTATTAGTTGGAATGTAGAGAAATATTGTCATTATCATTGTTACTGTATCTGTTTTATTTATCCATTTCATCCATCACAGGCACAAGACTATAAATTGTACAGTACGACACAGTAATGTCAGTGTTTCCACATCCTGCAGTGATTCTCCTGCATCTGCGCTGCAGAAATGTTGTTTCCTCTGGTTTACAAGAAAAATAGAGAAACTGCAAAATGCAAACCCAAACACTTAAATTCTCTCACCTAGCACTGATGTCTCCCTAACCTTCAGATGTGACTGCCAGTGTCACAGTGTGTCTCTTGTGCCTCGTCTCTAGCTATTCATTCTCATTTTCCATCCATCCACCAGATGCCTTTGGACTTTCCCTACTTTCCCCATCACCTGAATGCCCCACCCATCCACACACCCGTTCACGCTTCCATCATCTGCTCTGCAATTGCCTGGCCTTTCGCGCCCACTTCCTCACCTGCATCTCAGTCCTTCATCTGCCTCTGAGTTTATGTGCCGGCCCAGCTCCATTCAATCCCTGCCAGACCATCTTAGTTGCCATTAAGCTCATGCCTTCAGGCCCGAACCAGAACCCGGTACTTGTACCTGCCTGTAAGCCTTCTATTTTCAATAAAATCACTGAAATTAGCCTGTCTGCCTCGTCTGTCTGCATTTGGGTCCTATTCCTTGCTGCCTCACACACACCAGCCATGACTGCCAGTAGTGGAGGAAGTATTCAGATCCTTAAATAAGGCTGGAGTGTGGAACTTTTGTCTCACTCTTCTGGCAGTGAGAGTAATTACACAAACACTGCTGCCCACAGTGAGCTCACCCCAGGCTGGTGTTCAGAAATATTTACAAAAATACAGAGACCACAGTCCACAGTTCTAAGACAATAAACCACTATTTAGGTTGAGTAAATGTAAATGTAGCCTACTCCCAATATTTAACCAACCTGTCCACCAGCAGTAACATGGCATCTGTGTCTGCCCTCAGTCCCTTCTCTCAGCGCTCTCCAACAAGGAAAAGCTAACGCTACACCAGCTGTTATCCCTGTTTGCCCTCGCCGTCGATCGCTTTCCATTTTTGACGATTTCTTTTTTATCTGGAGCATCAGAAACATTTTTTGGACGCTTCCTAGGTTTTAGTCCTGGTTGCTGTAGCCTACCTCGTCTCTACGGGGGCTCCAGCTCTGGCAACCATTGCTGGTTGGCGTAAAAACGTATCATTCCTGGTGCACCAGCGCGGGAACGTCTCCAACGACACCGGATTTAAAAACTCAAGTATACTGCCAAACACAGAGAGATTTACCTGGCCGTGACAGACTTAATCAGCATTTTTGACAAGGGCTTGAATGTAACAGACATTCATTTATATGTAAGCTTAAAGTAAAAGCACTAATACCACACTGTCAAACAAGTAAAAGGTCCTGCATTGAAAATGTTACTTAAGTAAATGTATGGAAATACAATCAGGAAAATGTACTGAAAGTATTTAAAGTACTCAAAGCAGAAAAATGTCCCCTGTGACTTGTATCATTATAACTCATGTAATAATGTACTGCACTTTCATATAATTCTGGGTAGGTACATTTATAACAAAGCATCATATTTTATAACTCTTCCTGTTTTGTGTGCCAAATTCTTCATTTGTAAAAGTACCTAGTAACCAAAGCTTTCACATAATTGTAGTGGAGTAAAACGTACAATATTTCCCTCTGAATTGGAGAAAGTGGCATGAAAAGAAAAGACTCAAGTGAATGGCCCATTTGAGGTACAAGCCCAGTACTTGGGTAAATGTACTTGGATACATTCCACCACTGCTGGATGCATTCATAGCCAGCACGTTCTCATAATTTTCTCTCACCTGCAGTGTTTCCTCCTGTACTTCAGTTTGTTTGTGTAAATAATTCTGTTTGAAAAAAAAAGATCAATATAACCGAACCTGTCACCAGCAAAATAAGAAGGCTCCCAAAGCTGTCTGTTAAACAAGCTGCTTGTGAGTCCCTGTGACCTTGCGTCCAAGTCTGGTTGCTTGAACTTAAATGAACCAAACACAAAAATACAACAAAAAAAAAGCTATTTTCAGCATACTTCGGACCAAAGAAAACCATCGGTACATCTCGCATCTTCCCACTTTTCTGTTGTTGCCATACTTCCTGAAATCCCTCCTACTCACACCTGACACACATGCACACACAATTCGCAGCACCTCTAGCCACACCTTATTTGACCGGTGACCTCTGACCTTTGGTTCCCACTAAAACCTGTTACAGAAGTGACTGAAAACTACGAAAGGAATTCCATCTGTCCATATCTTCAACAGATGAACATACAAGAGAATTAACATTCAAAGTTTTTAAAGGTTTGTGCTCAAACTTGGAGCCCTTGGAGAATTTCTATTATTAATTGAATTGAAAAACCTGTCAGGGCCTTGCTTAGATCATTATAATGTCTGTTAGAGGAAATTACTTTCTCAGGTTGTAAGTGTGTTGTGTGATCAGCTCTGAAGGGAGGGTGGGACTTTTTCGTTTGGATACTTTCAAAATCTAGCAGTTTCTTGCTCGTTTTCGCCAAACTTACCTACCCTAGCTTTAAGTATTCCTTCAAGAACTGCATTTTGGGCAAGAGATTTTTTATTTTTTTTTGTCACACTTTTTTCTATCTTACGTACACGCGCGCGCACCCGCATACAGGTTGACGAACCTGAGGGATCGACTTAGTGAAGGACAAAAAGACCTTCAGAGTGGGAGTGCGTGTGAGTGTGTGTGTGTGCGATGGTTGGTGGGGACAGCCATCAGAGAGAAGGGCGGCAGCAGTAAATGGGTCAGGTGTTATATTTGGCCCAACAAAGCCCTCATCTCGTGACAGACTCACAATCTTTATTTGAGGCACTTTCAAAGTGAGTAGTCATGAATAAAATATAGGCTGGTCTATTCAATTACTGTACATTAGCTGCGTTTGGTACATTGATTGTAGAATGCCTATATATAACTGTATACAATATATTCCGCACAGTCTCCGTAAAGTGAGGGATTCACAACACACACTGCTAAACACAAATAAGCACTTCAGTCGTGTTTTGAAAGGAAAATTTAAAAAAAAAAAAATATTCAAAACAATTTTCTAGACTTGATCCTGCAGCACATTTCACTGTCTCAGGTAAGAAATAAAATGGTTCAAGCGTGTGTGTGCGTGCCTGTGTGTGTGTGTGAGAGTGAGAGAGTTCTGTGTCGCCATAGTGACGTTCACTAATCTTACCCCTGGCTTCCTGCCCAGCATGCCTCACTCCCACTCAGCCGCCCTCCCTCCGCCTCCCCACGTCTCCCTCTGTTTGTGTGTCTCTCCCATTGCCTTTTTCTCCGTGGCTCTGTTCGACGTCTTGTGTCTCTTTGCCTTTTTTTTTTTTTAATTTAGTTCTACAGAAATTCGGTATGACAGTTAGGAGAAACAACGTTGCCAAAGCAGCAGGTGCCGCTAGATAGTTATACCATTCAAAACAGCACTTGGACATTTTATCACAGCACACACAGACTCGCCATTGCAGGAAAAGCACAGGTGTAACGAGTGCCATTATCCCATATGGGATAAGGCTGGAGATATTCTATATTTTATGATTATATTATATTATATTGTCAATTACTACAGTCTCTCACTCTGTCAATCTTTAGCCATGTGTTTGAGAGTAGTGTATGTGTGTATATTTTTGTTTGTGTGAATGAATGAGTTCTCCCACACACACACACACACACACACTAACACACTATCCACAAAAGAGAACCACAGAGACTGATAATCCCTCATTAGCATCAGCTGCCTGTCTTCAGCTCTGTCCATCTAGTCCTGCTGAAACGTGTCATTACCTACCAGCAGGGCTAAAAAAAAAAAAAGCTCAGTGACTAAACCAACAGAGAAATCAAAGGAAATGTAGTGTTAAAAGAAAGGAAGAAGTTTGTCTCGCTCTCAGCTGACCAAGCCGCTTGGCTTTACATTGGTGAAAGGTCTGGATTTTCTGATTCACTTTTTGACCTTTTTAAACCTCGCCTTTGGGACGGGAACACTCCACCTGCTGGAGTTTCTAGACACAGAGTGCCTCTGTTTTCGTTACAGTTATGTCTCTTCTTCTGCTGAAGGCAGATACGTTCCGTTCCCTCACTAGTGGCAAATATACAGAACACTTTTTACACAAATACATGTCTAAACTAAACAGGCTCCATCGGTATGTATACAAACAACTTTCCCTGGCCTACCAATGGCTTGAGATTTCCAACTTACAAAATAGTGACCAGTCACTGGAAATGTTGAATTTAAGAAGCCAAAATACTTCCAACCATACAGTAGATTTCCCGCAGACTGTTTTGAATAAAAACCTTAAATTATTATGGACATCTATCTCATCAGAGGGAAGCTCACACAGGACAGGAAATGTGGATAGTGATATGCAAAGCAATCTTTCTGTCAATTTCAACTAAGCAACAGACCCTGAAAAAAAACTAACAACACAGTTCTGTCATGTTTTTAGTCCCACAAAGACACTTGAAAAGATTATTAAAAGCTCAGTTTGTTGTGTTGGGTTAAAGTAAAAGAAAACAAATGCACAGAAGGTTGCACAAAGAAATACCTGAGGAGTTGAGACTGTAGAAGCCAGAGGATGGGACAGGAAGAGAAGAACAGATAAGACAGCAGCCTGCAGGAGAGGAAAAGAGAGGAGAGGAGAGGAGAGGAGAGGGAGGTGAGGAGGAGGGGGAAGAGAGGAGAGGAGAGGAAAAAAGGGGGAAGGAGAGGAAGCGAAAGAGGAAAAAGGAAGGTCGGAGGAGGAGGAGGAGGAGGAGGAGGAAGGCAAGGGGAGAGGAGGGGTTACCGGTATTCCTGCAGCCATGGCAGACAGCAGTTTTTGTCTCCATCTGTCCTTCCCTGTCACTGTCCCATCTTCCTGCTTCTCTGGCTGCAAGACAGAGGGACAGGTCACACACAGAGACAGAGAGCAGCCACATTCGTGGCAACATACATAAACCTATGAACAACAACCATTATGCCATTTCCTGTAGTTATATTGTTGTATTCATAATCAAAGTAGTACACCATGGCCCACTGATGTCAGCAACTGAGCCACTAGAAGCTATAAACTGCTGTATTTATCACTATGTTGCAGCAGCCTATAGCAAACTAATTGAGAGTTAAATGTAAAATGTCAATTCCAACCTCTATGTCTTTGTGTAGACCACTGCCACAGTGCACTCTGATTTTATGATGAACTAGTTTATTTATAGGGCCTGTCTTGTAATGTATCTTAGTATTGCAAAACATCTGTGTGTACAGTAAGGGATGATAACTGACAAATTATACGTTCCACGTTTGTGATAGATTACATTGAGGCAAAGAACGCCCCAACGCGCAGCCAATCAGAATAGAGAATCCTCTGTCGCCGTGGTATAATTGTATATAATCAGCCATTTCAGTTCATTGTGGGGCAACTGTGTGGTGCTTTGTCTTGTAACAAAACCAGCAGATGGCGCATGTTGACTCGGTCCCTACAACAAAATACGAAACGAAACAAAAAAAAGGGGGATCCTTCTGGTTTCCTGCTTTTATCCCCGGATCAGGTCTTTGGGATGGTGTGGCGGTGATCCTGTATCATGTGCATGCCTCACTCTGGCTGTGGCACGAAGCCATCAGTCGCCGCAGCAAAGTGTATGTGGGCCAACAGGACTCAGCGTGATTGACCCAATTTACAGAGGGAATCTAGATCGTTCCCAATCATTAGATTAATCACTCTAATATCTGCCGCTCGCTTTGGAGACCAAACTATCAGGAGCCATCTGCATCATCCTCGTCAAGAAGCATCTGATTCCGAAAGTGAGCGCCAGGTGGAACAGTTTCGTGATCAACTGATCACGCTGGTCTTTCCCCACAGAATGCATGATGCCATTGATGGGGAAAAAGGGTATATTTTAAAACCCGATGTTACTCTAATAAATGTTCTGCGATAAGTGAATGAGTTTTACTTTCCATTAGCCTTGTTGACAGTCAGGTCCAGCGAAGAGCATGGAATTCATAGGTTCTTCATATTTTATTACGCAAAAACACTCATGTATTACTGTAGATAAACAGGCTTTATGGAAAACGTGGTCCTAAGCACTTTCTAATCTCATTCCCACCTCATTCTTTTTCTTCCGCATCTTAGATTTTTGCTTCCTCTGTCTCTTCTGCAGGAGGATGGTCTCGTATTTTGGCCTGGGATGTTCCTGAGGGAAAAAACAGGGGAAAGAGTCAAATTTAGTATAGTATGTACATGCCTGTATGTGGGCGACAATTATTCCTTACCCTCCCGCAAATGTTTTTGTTGCCATAAACATTACCAGTTACCTTAGACATACTGTAGCTGCCATGCACTGACATTGAACTGTAGGAATAAAGAATCTTAATAGACTTTGGCAAAATATTGGCACTGAACGTTCAAAAACACGGACTGTAAAAAAAAAAAAAAAAAAAAAAAAAGACGTAATCGGGAGGTGTGCAGAACTGTCCAACGTTCCGTCTTGTGATAGGTTTCATGCGTTTATAGCTGTGTGTGTTTATGTGGATCAACGCATTACTGTTTGTGTGTATTCAGATCGGCACATTCATGTGTGTACATGTTTAAGAATATTAGTGTCTTTGAGTGTGTGTGTACACATGTACACTGGATATACCTCGTCCTCCTCGATGCCTGTCAGATCCCAACTGAAGCTCAAGCTGATCTGACGGCGCTTCCAGTGCTCCAGGAACAGCACCGCTACGCAAAGCACACACAAAAAATAAATTCAGATAACGCTCAACCTTTATTGTTTGCACAGCACTTTTCATACGAGAGTCATGTAACACAAAGTGCGTCACGCTAGAAAAACAAAGACAATAATGCCGCCCTCACCCACCCCTACACACCGACCCACACATGTACTTGCGCGTGCAGACACACACGCACACACACACAGAGTGAGCGTTTTAAAATAAAAGACACACATGAAATGCGGAAACGCTCTCATGAATGGCCACGGATCTGGTTCTCCAAATCCACTTACAACCAAATGCCTTTTTTAGGGTTTATGGCAGTGATCAGCTGATCACTGATCTGACTAAAATGAAGAATGGCAGCACATAAACAGTGTTGAACCACATCCTCTAGTGGATGCAATACATCCAAGAAAAGATTTTTCATATTTCCACTGCCCAGTTTTACAAACATTACTTTCTCAAATTCTTACAAAGTCCACACCACGAAGTTACTAGAATCACTGGCTTTTTGTAATCTGCAAAGCGCATAGCTTTTTCACAAACGTCCACTTGCGTAGCTTTTATCTGGAGCTCCCAAATGCATCTCACGGTCGAAAAAAAGCTGGTAATAGCTTCTTTTTGAGCTTTCAACCAAATATGCCCAGTTAAGTAGACCTTGAGTTAAACTTTTTTGGCGTGTTTAAAAAAAATAAAATAAAATAAAAATCACACTGTTACTGTTTCCATGGTCTATTAATGTTAACAAAAAAAAAAGAATCCACATTTTATAAAAGGACAATTCTTTGGTGATTCTCAGGATTTCTTCTTGTCTGCACAAATTCAAAAGCTGTTTTTCCTTTTCCTGCTGCAAGACAATGAATTCATCGGATTGCCTTAAATATAAATAAACAAATGTATTTTCCGTATTTGTTAACCTTTTAATGTTTTAGCCTGTTCCTCTCCGCAAGACTTGCACTTGAGGTGAAGGGATTCATAACATATGAATGAGCGACTTCACATTCAGCCCACCTGCTCCCACGCACGCACGCACGCACGCAACCTCACCCCACAGAGACATGAAGATGGCGAAGAAGACGGTGGCGGGGTTGTCGAAGAGGTGTGAAGCTCTGGCGGTGCCGCAGGCGCTGCTGAGATGCCAGAAGTCACAGGCTCCGTCACAGAGAGGACACATGGTGAAATTGAGACTCTCGTCACACATCTCCTGACTGAGGGGGGAGGAAACCAAGACTTCTGTCAGAGAGCACCTAGATCTAACAACATTAACACAATGGCGTTTTAGAATCGAAGACGATGGTTTGCTCTCGATGGATTCAGTCCCAGTAAAAAGACCCAGAGGTCATTGTGTCCGTTACCGTTTAACCATTAGAAATGAATGGAACTTTTAACACATAACCACGATACGAGCGTCTCGGCTTTGACCCTATTCATAGTCAGTGTAGGCTGAATTATCAACCTTTTGCGTCGTGACACACACACACACACACACACACACACACAGCCAGCTGTACCTTCTGTGTTCCTCCCACACAACCCTGACTAAAGCCAGATACAGTAGGTATCTGGGCAATCCCTGTCTAGTGTGTGTGTGTGTGTGTGTGTGTGTGTGTGTAAGGGCATGTGTGCATACATTTAAATTGTGGTCGGAAGAACTCCTAATTTTCTGCATCCTTCAAATGTTTTAGTATTTTATTATATACAGACTAGTGTTAGTACTGTGTCAGCCGAGCATTTGATTTTTTATTTCATCGAACTGAGTTGAGTATCAAAAAATCTCAAGTCTCAAATGGGTTGTTTCCTTTTTTTTTTTTGCACCTTAATTCAACTGAAATGTGGGATTGAAATAAACGTGCAGTGGTACCTGGGTATATTAGTATCCACTGTCGCCACCCCGTAGCCAAACACAATGATTCCCACTATGGAGGCTGGAATCAGCAGCTGAGTGTAAACACCGAGCCATGCGAAGTACAGACCGATCTTCTCCCCGAAGTATTTCCTGTGGGGTCAGAGGTCAAGGATTATGGAGGTGAAAGTGGCAGTGGAGTTCATGGTCATGGCAGAGCAGCCTGAAGAATTGAGTCGCATGCAACACAGGTGTGAGAATCCTAATGCTGTGTTAAAAAATGAAATGCTAAAAACAGGAAAAGGGCTGTTTGTTTTATTTAGGGCTTTGATTCTTTACACGGAGCTTTTAAGAAGCACTTTCTTTCACGTTTGGGGTTTATTGTAGGACCCAGCGACTCATAGTGAGAGGCTGATAGAGAAAACACGTTTTCAGGCCCTTCAACCCTCCCTAAACGGCATCATTGGATTGGCAGCACTTGCTAGGGGCAGTAAACATTCTGCGAGTAAGAAATACAGTAACAAAGACCCTCAAATCAGAGCCCGATCACTATTAAAGAACAGGTTTAACATTTCAAGTTCAACAAGTCTATCTTAATAATTTTGTGATTTAAACTTGATTCTTGTAGGCTCTAGGTTTAATATTCAGGGTGGGCAAGGGATGTTGTCCTCCTCATTTTATATTTTAAAAAAAAAAAAGGTTTCTGATTTTCTTAAGTCTATTTTAATACAACACTCACAATGAAAGTTATTGGTAGTAATAGCCAGTCTGTCAGTGAACTACAATAACCATAACGCACTGCTACTTCTGTATCTGTTCTAGGGTGTGTCTTTTGCTAATCAGACGTAAGATGTCTATGACCGTTATCTTGAGTTGAAAGTTAGATGAAAGAAATACAACATTTAGGCCTTAAAAAGTACGCGACTCCACATTTTGGTGCTGTGGTCTCATTACCTGACGAGATCAATGGGCTGGTACTTGTAAAAGGCTGAGTATCGGGCCCACTCCTCATGCAGAACCTGACAACAGACGGGAAAGAGAGACAGAGACAGTCAGCGTGGGTGGACGTTGTCATGTTGTATGTTTACCAGTTGTAGCAAAATCAACACACAATCCTCCGAGGCAGAGGCGATCTGGAGGCTAAAATAATCTGATTGGCCGCGTTAAACCTCGGCGGACGAAGCCAAAGCAGTGCACTTTGAGTGACATTATCATAAAGCCGAGAGAAAAGGGGTAAAAGAAAGTATCATGCAGCTTGGCGCTCTTGATGCTGAAAGAATATCATCTTGCCAAAATAATCGATCCGGTTTGACATGAATGCCACGATCGTGAGGGAACGGAAGTTGAAGAAGCTGTTTGTATTTGTCCTTTACATTTTGACCCGAGTCTGCTGGCTTTTCACTTTGCCAACTCCAAAAAAGGGGGTTTTGTTTCGCTCCATCATTTGAAATTCAGTCAGTGAATGTTGTCCCCGAGCACCGCTCTGCCTCTGAGAGATGTTTATTGAACTTAAAACTCCAATCTGTGACGGTGTTAGACAGATGGGAAGGAGGAACGGTCTCAGAAAAGAGAAAGAAAAGAAGAAAGGATGGGAGATGAAGATTACATAGAGGAAACTGGTGTTTCGAAAAGTGGAAGTTCTCTTACATCCAAAAAGTAGACTTGTTAGCTGACAGACATTTGTGTTGTTTTATAGCATACTAAATAGCCCCAGCACTGTATCCCATTAGCAAGGTCACTTTCTGAAGTACTAGAGCAGTGGTGGTATACAGTAGCTAGCCTTTTGTAGTCTTTCATTAGACAGGCAAATAGGGAGGGGGGGAGGGAGAGGAGCGGCGGGAAGAAGGGAGAGGCGAGGAAGCGCGAGAGGAACGAAAGAGGAGTCGGCCCACCTGTCTGTCGCTCCTCTCCTCAAGGTGTCCGATGACCTTATAGTCACCCTGAGGGGCGAGAAGGGAGGGTGAGCAGCATGCGTGCAACCCAGGCATGCGCACAGAAGTCCGCAGTGGACGGCACACTGTTCTCAGTCGCTCACTCACGCAGTTTGAAATACACATTAAGACACTCGCACACAAAAATACACTAAATATAATCATATACAAGCTGACCGGACACACTTAAAAATCCAAACCTGCCTAGCAGGCAGCACAGTGTGTCAAAAGAAGAAGACGAGACTTAAAACTTACTTCTGACGGCACAACGGTGTATCTCAATTACTCGCCGTTCCAATTTTTAAAGATAGCTTATCACATCATAAACATGCTAATGCGGTTGAGAGCGGGGACTGGTTTTGACAACCCTTCCGTGTTTGTGCTGCCAATGTGCTTGGCAGCTTCTGAAAATTTAAACTTGGTCTTCCATTTGTATTTGTTTGCCACACAGCTACCAGGAGACGACTTTGACAAAAACAGAGACGCAACAAAGCGTTGACTGTGAGTCCTATTTCAAGCAAGTTTCCACTCTCTGCAAACTGAATAGTGTAGCGATATATTGAAACCAACGGGCGTCCAGTGGGAATTCCACACCTCACACTTACATCGTGCAGCGGGAAGGCAGAGTCATACACGCCTTTAGCAATCAGTGTGCTGATGCCTGGAAGAAAGAAAGAGAACGAATTGTTACAAAAACAGGTTCTTTACATTCTAACGTTGGGCATGTTTAAAATGACATCAGTAAAAAGGCAAAAAAAAAAAAAAAAGTACGTATTCCCCTCCCCTTCTTGCAGTTACGTAAACTCAATAAAAACAAGGGCAAATTGCAATTCTTCATCAATTACAGTGCAAACGAGGTCCCGATAGCACCACCAAGCCCCCGATCGTTCTATCAAATTTTAACTCTAGGCACATTCTGGACCTGATGTTGCAGAGACACACTGATGTGGCCTCCTGACCTGCCCTGCCCTCTATTTTGGTTTTTTTTTCCAGCCTCGCCCCGCGGATCAGCGGCTCTTTTAACAACCAGTGCAGAGAGTTAAGAGTTGTCACTTCTTCTACAGTTAAAACGTTTTTTCCTGTCCATGTTTTTTTTTTTTCAAAGCCAAAGGAAAAAAACTAGAGGGAGCCGCCATCTCTGTGACATTCTGGACTCGGGATCTTACCAGCGCACCCTGTGCTTTAGTGTCCAGCAGGTCAGCTAAAGCTATTTTGAGATTTGAGGATTTCAATGTATCCTCGATTCCCTGTGGACTCGCTCATTGTTTCACGTTCCACAATATCAGCCTCCAGATCGTCTATAGATCTGGTGATGTCTCGGGTAACATTGAGTGTATGCTGCTGACACACGAGCTTCATTTCAGTTTTCCCATAGTCCCGCCACTGTCCAAGACAGGTAAAATCACTCTCCTGCATCCCTAAATGCCAGTATGCACTTTTAGGCAGAATGTTTTCAACAAAAACACGACATACAAGCAGAGAATTATCAGTAAAGCCGGCTGACATAATATTGCACATTTTAAGAATATTTAAAAGATTTTTACAACCATAAAAGCGATCAAGTCTGGCAAAGGAGATCCTATCGTCTCTTAGGTGGGACCGTACGTACTGTCTGGAGTCTGCATGCATCCTTCTCCACACATCCACAAGCATTAATATGGATAAAAACGAACCGTGAAATGATCAAACCGAGCTTTGGCCAAAGGAAACCTCCCCTCTATTACATGCTTGAAACCCACTCCGCCACCGAGTGTTGTGTTGGCTTAAGGTCACTTCCCCCTCCCACTCTCTACTCCAATCGGCCTCGTTGCTTCCATCACTGTGTGTTTCTTGTTAAAAAAACTAAACAAAAAAAAAGGCGATCAATGGATTTCATATTTGCGCTTTCATACATTCTTGGCCTTTTCTTTGCCTCTGTGGGGCCATTTACATCCAGGCTTCCCACTCTAAACACCAGCCATACAGATTGAGATGGTAAAAACAAAAACTAACCAATAAGCTCGGTAAAGTGCAAATTGGGGCCTGTTCCTTCACCACTGCTTTGTTGTTTCTCAACTTAATGGACAGGTTTCTTCAGTCTGAAGACTTTCTGATCAGTGAGGATTGAATCCTCTTTACTTCTCATGTGGAATCCGGCTGAGATGTAAAACGTCTCTATCAGGAAAACATTCCTTCCGTTGTATGAAGTGGCACTATATAAATAAAATTGAACTGAAACTGAATTGAATTGAATTACTTGTCTCACCTGTCTCCTCTACCTGTCTTTCACCGGACTGACCTGTCTTATCTACCTGTGTTTCAGAAAACTCACCTGTCTTACCTAGGCCAGCACCAACTTTGATGCAGACCCTCGGGGTCAGCCGGGAGAAGTCGCCATTTACCATGGCGTCTGAGACGCCGACCAGCCAGGATGCCGGTAGTCAAACAAAACTAAAACCTAAGGACCACCTCCCAAGTCCAACGAAAACAAAAAACTATATTAAACTAAAGCACATTACTGAAAAAGACAGGACACACTCACTCCACACCACGTTCACTCCCAGCATGCACTCAGAGAGAGAGAGAACGAGCAAGCAAGAGAAGACAAAAGTCAACCCCAAGGGAGTATTTGAATGTCACTCTGAGGTGCTTTTCTCCTCCTGTCATCCAAATCATCCACTGAATCCTTAATGTACCTTTTATGTACTGAAGATTGGGCGGAAGGATTCAAGTTTCAAACCAGAAATCCGAGCAGCTGGTGAAGTAATAGTTGAGTCACTGACTCATTAAGGAGTGAGTTTACACCAAATGGCTCCAGGAAGTGGCGTGACATACAGTGGTAGCCATTGGAAAAGAGCACCGTCCGTGGCATGATCAACCAATCCTCATCAACACTTTGAATCTTTTATGAATGAATGAATCAGACTTTTCTAAAAGCCGGCCATAAACCATGCCTGTCCAGAGACTGTCAAGATTCCACAGCAACCTCCTCCGTCCCGCGACCCAGGTCACTATGGGAAGGTCGAATGACAAATCTCTCGATTTATGGCGATCTGCGAAGTCTCACAAGTATGAACAATCCAAACCAGCCTAGTAAATTACCACATACTCCCCCTGACCAATGCATGACCCAACCTGGAACCACCCTCTTTTAAAAAAAGGAGCACCTCACATCTTCATCAAGTGAAACCCAAACTTGTCAATCTCAGACTGAAGGGAAGAATATAAGAAGAATGTCGAATTCAATGTTGGCATGCCGATGCCACAAAGAGAAATGCACCCTGTCAATAATAATAACTAAAAAAAAGGTATATGATGTCACCATTTTCTGTATTAATATAACAATTCTTTAAGGACATCCATGATAATTTGGGACAGCATGTGTGATAATCTGGGTTTCAGTGTCAGTAGGGTAAATCTTTGCGTACCACTCATATTGCCAAGAATATTTTCAACTGGTCCTTTGTTGTTTTAACCTTAATACTAATCCCGCCTAAAGTTACTTGATGTCACATACTAGCCTACTAGGAGGTAGTATAATAGCCATTTTCTGTCCTCACCCCACTTGTTATAGCCTCATGAGGATTTTAGTCGTTTTGAATAGGCAATGAGACAGGAAATGTAATCATGCATGTATGCAACGAAGTAATTGATCATAACTTACAATGAGATAAAATGCAAGTAGAAATGTCCTCTCTGTCCCCCACACACACACACAACCAAGAGGTAATCCCTCCCTTCTACATGCCTCTCACAGACAAAAGACAATGAGAGACAAAGATTGCTGAAATTATATGGACATTTAACTTGTGTAATCTTAGTACTATTTTATTTACTGTAACAGATATAGCATCTGTGCATAAACTACATATGGTGCTTCTTCATAATAGCAGATGTCTTAACATCGAGTCCTACCATGCCTGACTTTTAATTAACACTATAAGAGAAGCTTTAATATGGGAAAATTAAACTTCATTGATACAGCAGAAAGGGGGGGTGCGCACCAATGCCCGAATTACTCCTGAGACCCACCGGCCCAAGAGGAATAGAGAGAGGGAGACAGAAAGATGGCGCGAAAGACACTCCAAGACATAACTTTTAAACAAACTGTTATCAACGTTGCTAGATTGTCGTTACCAGGTTTTTAAAAAAAGCCTGCTACATCCTGTGCATCGGACCAAGACAAATATTAAACCCAGCCGAAACTGGCCGGGCGCTCACCCGCCACACAACCGTATTTCACCAGGCTGCTTCTGGAGGAAGGGACCCCGAGCCCGTGAGACCAACAGCGCAGCCTGAAACATGGAACTCAGGCGAGGTTCCATCCGACACCGAGTGTCCAGAGAAATGGCACTGCCTCACCTCTCCCTTCCAAAAAAAATTTAATTAAGGAGCACCCAGCAACATAGGTATGATCGCTAAATTACTTCAGGTGATTAATCATTCTTAATAATAATAATAATAATAATAATAATAATCTCCCTTGACTCTCCAAAACTTCTCAGTTGCTGAACGAAGCAGCAGTTTACTTAACTGGTAACTATTAAAGTTTGTCAACACAGTAGTTTCCTGTGGTTGCACAAGCCAATACCGCTAACCGAAGCACACTCATTCAGTGCATCCTCTGTGTCGAATGGTCATTCATCCATTAATTAATAACCAAATTGATTCTTAATTAATTAATTTCTCATTTTAAAAAGAAGTGGTGCCCCATTGTAAAATGATTTTACTGAATTAACATTCTGACAGCCGGAAGTAAGCGTAAACCCGCTCCTTCCTCTTACCAAATTAAGATCTTCTGATGTGAACATTTGAATGCATTCAAACCTTTGATGAGCTACACGTCTGTCAATTACATTCCAGTTCCTTATGGGTTCTATGTGAAAACTGAACAAAGCAATTTTTTCTGTATTCGTGGAGGCTCAAGTTCAGGCGCCATTTGTTAAAAAGTGGCCTTTGCAAAGTAGCTGTATCTGCAGTATGTAGTGCAGACATTGGGCCACATCTTGCAGCCTGCACCACCTCATTTCGTTTTTTGGTCCCTGGTGTCTGCCTGACACCAGGGACTGGGTTACGTAGGTACCACTTTTAGTCTTTGGAAAATTTGATGTGGGAAGTGATGGCCTGACCTGTGAATGTCAGGGCCGACATTGACACATCAGATGACCTGGCACAAGCAACTGGCTCTTTCATCATAGTAATTAATCAATTAATTATCAGTGCCTCAAAAGGGGACTGGGAACTATGCAGTGATTAGCTGTGGTGTTAATGAAACCCATGACCAACACGCGCACCAATGCACGAACGCTCACTCAACCAGCTAGAAACAACCACAACTCCCAGAGGCCCCTGCTTCAATCTCAGCCTGACCCAGGACGTATGACCCACTTGTAGAGGAGATGGAGGAGGGCAACAGAGACACAGGCAGTGGGCTCTGTGTGTGTGTGTGTGTGTGTGTGTGTGTGAGTGAGAGAGAGAGACAAAATTTATACACCAATAATGAAGAAGAAATAGGAAAAAGAGGTTAAAAAGATGCAACTATTTTATCTGCCTTTCTTCCCCTGCAGCTCCATCAGTACCCGCTGGCTGCGACCTTCTGTTGGTGATGGGGATGCCAACCAGACATATGGTGGACACTGGAAATTAAACGGGTCTCAGCTCATTTCTATATGGGACTGGTGGGTGTCATAGGCAGCTGTTAGCTACATAAACACTCAGGCGAGTTAACCTGAACGCAGAGTGTGCTGAATGTCTTGCAGTTCATTTCGAAAATCCCCAAGGACATTTATTTGTCTCTTACGGACAGTGGTAGATCTCTTTTTCAAGTCTTATTCACACTCATTTTTTGTGTTCCTTACATATTTGGCGTCTTCGGTAGCTCAATAGACTGCACACACGGTGTTGCTTACAAAAGTCATAAACAACCGACACCGCTGCTGAGGTAAGCCTAGATTTTAATTGCTAATTGTCCCTGTGGACGCCTGCAGTCGAAGGTGGTGTTAATGAGCGAGGCCGGTTTCTAGGAACAGCCTGGTGGGAACAGGGTGTTGCTACAAAGCCCAAACAAAATGAATCCCAAACAAATTAGGGTCGAAAAGATGTTGGTCTCATGCAGTTATCCAATCATTGCACTCTTTCCTTCTGTCAACCGCACTCCACTTCACTTCCCCAATGAACTCCCAGCAGGCATATCAATATCACCCCCCCACGTCGCCTGTAGTCTATCAAACACAGTCAAGTTGTATTTCAGAGTTTCAGCACACCCTCGAACTGCAACTGACAGCTGACCTCACCCTGCAGTGTCACAGCCAAAGATGTGACGCAAGTGTTCCACTGCACCGGCGTTTCCTTTTTAAACTTACCCTTTTAAAAAATATGGACAATACGCACGTTTTGTTTGGGCTGGGTTGGGTTGATCATTCTCTGTGGCCCGCTCATTCTCTGTGGCTCAGCTATTAGCCAACCTGTTGCTGGGACTTTAATTTTCCCGGCCATACATGACTTTGGAGCAAAAAATCCATATCCAATCATGTTTCAAGATACTCCCACCACATATTGACTCGCATTTTCAACTGCTTTTGAACTGATGGAGGATGGTGCTAAAGTATGAATCCGTGATCGCGGTTACAATATATCCGCTAAATGCTCACACATTTTTTTTATTTTAGACATAAGTGCAGCTTTTCACATAGTAGATCATGCCATTTTAATTGGCCGCCTTAAAAGCTGGGTTGGCATCAAGGACACTGCACTTCGTTGGTTTTATTCTTTTCCTTTCAGAAAGAACCTAAGCGGTCACCATGGATAACTAATCGTCCTCTACAACTCGCATTACCTGTGGTGTACCACATGGTTCTAAATTTATGTTCTATCGACATGCTTCCACTTGGCCAAATCATCAACGTCACATCTCTTTTCATGGCTACGCAGTTGACACACAGATATACCTTCCCCTGAGAACTGGTGGCCCAAAAAGCCTAGCTGCCGTTTTAGCCTGTCTCAGAGATGTCAATAATGGAAATGTTGACCCCATATGAGCCAGCTCACAGCCTTAGATCCTCAGGTGGGGCCCTTCTGGCTGTTCCAAAGTCGAGTGTTAAATATAAAGGTGACCGTGTTTTTGCCCCCAGGGCCCCTTGGCTGGGGGTCGACCTGCCTGAGAAGATGAGGCTCGTGGTGACCTCTTTTAAATCTTTTAAAACCCGTGTTTATAGAATTGCTTTTATGTGACGTCGTCTTCTTCTTCGTCTCTATTGCTTTTATTGTTTGCATTTGTTTTTATCTCCATTGTCACGTTTTTCACTGCTCAAGTGGTCTCGTCTTAATTTTACCTTAATTTTGTTTTGTTTCTGTCTCATTTCTGCTTGCCTTTCTGTTGTTATATTGCCTTCTGGGTATCCTGTTTCTGCCTTGACGTTTTTGGTCAAAGTACTGTGTAAAGACAGTTTTTAAAAGGTTCTATATAAATAAAGTTATTATAAAGCCAAAAAAAGCAACTGCAAGACCAGTTTTCTATTCCGGAATTGTGATTTGTGACCTCTTTGGTAGATTCTTCTTGGACCTCTGCTCTCTTCCCCGAGTTACCCCCAAAATGTGACTGTGGTGTTTTTAATCAATTACAGGCCATCATACTTCAAGGGGATGGGAGGAGAATTTCAGATTGTGTTGCGGCAATTCCTGCTGCTTGCCAACAGAGGTGGATAAAGTCATCGATTATTTTGTGCACCATTTTTGACTAGGAACAACATAATGGAAAAATCATTGACGTGTCAGATGCTTATGCCTGCAGCAAGCATATTAGATCTAGAATGGGTCCACCTAACGTCATTCATTTAAAATCACTGACCAAGTCAAAGTGTACATGTCAACGTGAAGAATGCATAGGGCTGGAAAAGGCTGCATATATTCAGTAAACGCCTCCCAGACACACACCGTTTGGACCATTAAGTGTTTTTTATCCTCACCTATGGTTTGACAGGTTCGTACACACACCGTCCGTCTCAGGATCTCATATACCTAACAAAGATGCAAGAATATTAGACTGGAGATACAACCTAGTCCTGAACAAACAAACCACACAAAGCAGAAAGATTAAATTCTGAATGAACACTTACTATTCGGCCCCTTGTGGAGTTGTCAAAGAATGTGTCTTTAGATGTGATGTTGTACCTGAAAGAAACACAAACGAATAAAAAAAAACTGTATGCATACTGATGTGTGCGTTTTCTGTGTGTACATCCTTAAATCCTTGAATATATATAGTGCATCGCATGCAAACTTTAATTAAAGTACAAGGTTAACTGGGATGGGTCAATTCAGCCTGTTCATTGATCAGAACACCAAAATCTATCATGTCTGCCAAGTAGATCACTGGGTCTGATGATTTACACTAAATGGGACTCAGTCTGGCCAAGCAACGGGAAGTCAGATACTGTTGTGTCCACATCTTTACCGAGACCTGCTCCAACATCCCGGATCAAGGAGCGCAAGACTCCGGTGGACTCCGCGTTTACATCGATGATGCTTGGTGCTCAAACGCAGGCAAAGTGGATGGACACTGTCTCACAAATGTCGCACTTTTTCTTGTGAAGATGGAAACCATATTATCATCACTACCTCTATCTACTGTTTGCATGCCACAAGACGCTAATTCAAAAAAATGCACTGCAGAATTATTTCGTGGGTTTAATACATTTATGTATATAAATAACTGTATATATTGTTTTATTTTATGTTACCCTATTCTATATACTAAATATACATTTAACTATCTGTTATGTTGTATTTGTGTAGCATGAAGGGACTACAAACCCGTTTCATTGTACAACCTTGTGTTCTAAAACAATAAATAAATTACCTAGTGTATCATTAGCACATGGAGAGAAGACATAAAGTCAGCACAATGACTCAATAATGTCAGTTACAGAACAATAAATATCTTGAGTTTGCTAACATTCGCTAATATTAGCCACCTAAGCTTCTGGTACCAGACCGAGTAAGGCTACAAAACCACTAAGGGTACTGAATCGAAACAACAGCGTGTTTTATTGCTTATGAATTTCACTTGTCAGTTTTCAAGAGAATTAATGTGAGAGTTACATTAACACTCGGCTGAGTTCTGCTTATCTGTGAAAAACCAAAGTTCTCTGATTTCTAACAGCAATGGAAGACATGGTGTCGTGTGTGTGTGCGCGTCTCTCACAGGTGGAGCTTGTCCCTGGAGAAGCAGTGTGAGAGAAATTTGGTGCGTTCGTGGTTCTCGTGTACTTTGGGCTGGAAAGGCTGGTTCAGTTTCCTCCATATTGTGCTCATGCTGGACCCGAAACCACTTTCCTCTTTAAGTTCATAACTCTGATGAAACACACAACACAGAATTAGTCAACTTAATACACATGTTGGACACTGATGTCCAAAGCACCTTACAGTTCTGACTAAAACACACTTATCTAACATTGAGTGGCCCTGTAGAAATGAGACCCTTACACATTAGTATAAACATCATCATAAAGTTGATTAGCTGAGACACATACAGTAGGACATCACTCATTCCTCTGCTGTCTTGTCGTCTCTGTCTCTGCCCGAATTTGTCTCGGTATGACTGTTGATTGAATTTGGATGCTTTATAAAGAAGGCCTCACTCTTTGTGAAGGCCTGACACTTTAAACCTTACATTAGCCTGTTGTTACTGCATTGTTACCATGCTGTCTTATCTTTGACCACTTGACAACCCAGAAACACAACGTTTGTGTCCACCGACTGCTAATAGATGGAAGCTGGTACTGAGATCTCACCGTCTTCGTGGGGACTTTAATCTTGAGGAACTCAGCCTCTCGACACAGTACCGGCCAGGGCGCATGGAGACGAGTGAAGCTGGGGCCGTGGGTCTTTAACTGAAAAACAGATAGCATTTTTACGTAATTTAATGCAGTCAGGAAGCGTCAACCGAACAAACAAAAAAACAACACCTTGTCTACCCAGTCGTGTGGTCAGATTCAGTGGGTACAATGTAGTGCTCTATGTATATCTAGATCCTTGAGAGCTGCAAATCATCCTTGTTTCTCCCAACAAGATACAAGGCACTCACTTGCCAGCTTTAACAATGGGCGGACTATGGTTTTGATTCCCCATGTTTCCCTATTCCGTGTGCACATGTACCTTAAAGTGTCTGAGCTAAAGTAAAAAGTAACTTTTTTTTTTTTTTTTTTTATACCCTAAACTTGTGTTTTGGGAAATGCATTACCAGATTGCTTGGCTGAAACTACCTGCTTAACCAGGCCATCTGTCAGTGCTGCTTTGCAATCCAATATAGCCGACAGACTCGGCTTTAGCAGGAGAGACCCCAGTATGTGCTGCACTTCACTGTAGTTAATTGCTTCTCTGCTGCTTTTGCCTCCAGACCTCAAAATTGGCCTCATTTCAGATTGCGCAGAACTATCAGTCAAACTTGTACTTTGCATCTGAACCGGACACAACCAATCCCTGCCATCAGCCTGACCCACTGAAACATTTTGGCCAGCAGCATCACTGGTATTTATAAAAGATAGATGGAGCCTCTGTTCCTAAAGCAAAGCCTGGAGCGGCTTTGTTATTGCAGCCTGCTCCTGACGCATTGGATGCTTTATCTTCCTAACCTCATCTCCACCAAACAGAAATAATGTATTTCCTGTATGTGAAATAAAATCCTGACTCATCTAGCTTGTTCTGCTAATGAATCATGGTCCAGTGCCCACACTGTAATTATTGTTTAGTATTAAGATGCATTAGCAAAATGTGATAATTGGCATCAAAAAAGGTACGTGACTGAATACCAGTGCACTGACAAACCCCGTTCTGGCCTTCTGTAGCTGACTACGGAGAAACAATTTAACGGAAATAAAAGAAATTGTGGAGCTGGTTTGCGGTGGGAGCGTGAGAGTGTAACCAGAAATGAAAGAGGGCAGAGCCAGCAGGGGATGACGGCCAGGTAACCTTACCCTCCCCAGATCCCCGTCAGCTTCTGTGAGGGGGGGGGGGGGGGGGGGCGAGAAAGGTGGCTTGGCAAATGATGGAAACCTGAAACGATTCCCTCTCTCCTCCCACTCTCCTGAGATCTTTCACTCCCCCTCACCACCACCCCCCTGCCTCACATATATTACTGTACCTTCTGCTACCTGCTAGACACTGTTTCACTGACTGATTAACTGACTGGCTGACTCACTGACTGTCACTCTTGCTCCTCTTATATTTCATTATCTTCTCCCTCGCTCAAATCCATGCTGTCCTTTGTCAGGGATACAGTGGAGCGTAAAGCCGCCCGCGCTGTAACACTATTTTTATAAAATCTATCTGTTACCAAACATACTAATGTATAATCATATGTCAAATGTTTGTGGGTAACTTGTGGTAAACTTTGTTTTAATGTTTAACTTAGCACAACAACTTTTGAAGTCAACTGCGTAAACTCCATGAAGCTTGGGGATTATAGCCTGATGATCGCGTTGCGTTCGGGTTAGCCGTTTTCTGTTTGGGAGGGGTTGTTATTTTTGACCAAGCGAGAGCGACGTATTTGTCTGTGTATGGCAGATGGTTGTGCTAGGAACGGTTAACGCAATGTTTGTCACGTCGATCAACAAGCTCCGTACCTGTCTGTGTCAATCTCAGACATGCTTGATGCCATTTTTGTGGCATCTTTGAACGAAGATGAAATCCTCACACTTAAACCTGCCTTCAAAGCTCGGATTCTTTCACCAATCCAAGAAACAGCCATCAATTAGGTGCTTTTTAATCACTTCTTTAATTAAGAGGTCCAAGAGGTGGGCAGCAATTGGGGTTGAGCAAAATGTTCATTCAAAGTTAAAATATTAGAGATACATGAAGTTATTTGAAGACCGATTCTATTAAGGAGGGGGAAAAAAAATGTATTTGTTAAATGGCAACTGCTCCTGCTTACAAGTGCAGTCCATCTACCGTTCAATTTAATAAGTCTGCATGCACAAGTGGTTGGCAGCGCATGCATAGTCTGCCATGTTTTTTCCCCACAGCCTGCGCAGCTGTAATGTAGCGTGGCAATATACCACCATGGCTGTCGTCACAAGTAGAACAGACCCCACCCAGCTGTGATGCTGGGGGTAGCCAGAGGTTCAAGAGACACCTTTCAACTGACAGAGGCCAGTGCACCTGTGTTTTCCCTATTTCGGCGGTTACTCTGTAATGTTGTAACATTTTAGCTTAAATCAAGGGACATCTGGCTCCATTCAAACATTCATGTTGGTCTGAACGCGGGCTTACTCTTTAAATGTAGCATTTAAAAATATTTTAAATGTCAAATTAACCATATATCTATATAGAATTACTGCTAACACATAAAACTGCTAATCTGTATCTCACACTAGAGAGCTGGTACTGCTAGAGGAAGTGTTTCTCCAAATTAGACAACGTTTCCCATGAGCCCGGTTTCTTGCCTTTCCTCTTCCCTCTCCCCGAAGAACATAAACTTGTTGGAGGTTCTTCTTCTTTTGGCCTATCACAGTCCACCACCTGCTAAACTCTCTTTTTCCCCTCAAAATCTGAGCTGGTGACTCTAAATGTAAATTCGTCAGGTGGAAAACTGATAGCGGACAGTCTTCTCAGTGATGGTGTTTGTTCATGGTGCATATAGTGCCTTCACAAAATCTAAGCTACCTCATTCTTTTACTTTGGCATTTATACCTCGCTCTCCTCCTTCACTTACTTGTACTCACCTTCTACCAACATCCATTACATTCCACCCACTTGCTCACATGCATTTCTCAGCTCGCTCGCCCCCTTTTCCATCCTCCTCCTCCTGCTGCTGCCCCCCCTTCACTTTCTTTCTATCGCTCCATCAAAAAGCAGAGGATATAAATATCTTTCAGCCTGGAGAAGGTTAATTAGTAGAGGGATTTCCAATTAGCTCTTTATCTCTGTAGGGGGGGTAACTAGGACGCAGCCGGGGGCATCTTTGGAAGGGGGTGGGGAGGTCTATCGGGTATGAGAGGGTGATCAGTTGGGCAATGGGATGGCTGATTAGAGAGCGAAGCGGTGTGCGGAGAGAAATCGAGTCAAGAGAAGTGTGGTGGGTGAGAATGAGAGGAAGATATGTGGCAGAGGGTGAGTGAGAGGGAGACCAAATGGATGGATCACACAGAGAAAGACAAATTAAGACAAAGACAGAAAGAGATATAAAGTAACACAAAGAGCAACACAGCACATGAAAGGTGATTACTGGCAGAAGTCGAACAGAATTTGGGGGGGAAGGGGGTTGGCATTAGGATCTCCACTCGGCTATATGCTGGATATACTGGCTGGTAACGGATTCTACAACTACAGGGTATCTGTTGCATCTCACAGATCTTAAACTGATCTTTTCTGTTGGTTAGCTGTATTTGTCTCACAAGAATCCCACAAACCTGCTGCTGTTAGGTGCTACACAAAATCATTTTAAAATATCCAATTTCTTGATACGTTAACTCACAATGTAATGCTTTTACGTTTACGTTGACAACAGGAGCAGCTAGAGGTTTCTGCTGCAGAGCTGTAACGTCAGCTGCAGAACACATTGAAAAGAAATGCAAATACAACTCTTCTAGTCGGCCACAGAGGATCAGCATTGTATTTAATAAGATATTTTCACTTTGGGCTCATCCTTTATATATGGACTTTAGAGTTGCCCTGGTAACAGTTATGGTTACACCTCATCTTGAGCTTTTATGTTCCCAATAGCTGTGCTCAGACAATCATCTCTTAAAAATCAGCCTCAAAACCTTTTTTCTGATGCCTTTCAGTAACCTACTAGTTCGCTGTGAATGAGTGAGTGATTGTGAATGGGTGAAACGCAGGGGGGCCCTGTCTCCTTGCCAAGCCCAAACACATGTGGAGGGTGGTAATTGATGATCAGCTAAGCTTCACAAGTCATGTCGCCAGCACCACCCGGTCCTGTAGATTCATCCTCTGCAACATCAGGAAAATCAGACCTTTACTATCTGAGCAGTCTACAGAAGTCCTAGTCCAGGTTCTTGTCCTGTCCAAACTGGACAATTTCAACGTGCTACTGGCTGGACTCCCTGAGTTTTCAATGAACCGAAGAGAGCGCACGTAACCCCTCTCTTCATTAGGTTACACTGGCTCCCTGTTGTCGCCCGCATCAAGTACAAAGCGATGCTCTTGGCCTACAAGACCAACACTGGTTCTGCACCAACATATCTTCGCTCGCTAATACAGACCTACGTTCCTACCAGATCCCTGCGCTCTGCAAATGAACGACTGCTGGTGGTACCATGCCAAAAAGGACAAAAAGAAAAATTCACTCTCGCACACCTTCTCTGGATCCGTTCCACATTGGTGGAATGACCTGCCTGCTCCTACAAGATCAGCAGATTCTGTAGCCACCTTTAAAAAGCACCTGAAAACACATCTCTTCGGTCAACACCTAACTGACAATCACTAACTTCTACTTCCTTTCTATCTCTTTTCATAAAATAAAAATATTAAAAAACGTCCTATCCTTAGCTTTGTATACTGTGCTGGGCTTTAACAGACGAGTTTCTGGTGCACTTATGCATTTTGTTACCTTGTGTTGTTATATTTGATTCCCTTGTCTTCCTCATCTGGAAGTCGCTTTGGATAAAAGCGTCTGCTAAATGACTAAATGTAAATGTGGGTAAGGTGAATTGGAAACTGTTTTAGTCTGTCTATATGTGTTAGCCTCATAACAGACTCACAAACATTTCTAGGGAGTACCCAGCCTCTCTACCAGCGCATTCTGGGAAGGACTCCAGCCACCCCTGAGGATGGACAAAGATACTCCGTACTAACAAAGACAACGCATTACAGGCAGCGCCAATGGTATGAAATGGTATACACTTCCTGTCTCCTAAGTGGGCGTGGTCGAATCTCCTCAGTTAAATAATAATAAATAGAATAGTCTTATTAAGCGAAGAAACACGAGTTTTATCATTATTTATTCACGGTTTTAACTTTTAAATTCACGATGTCACGTACAAATCCATTTTAAAACGTCTGTTTATCTGGTTGGAAAGCGACGTTGGCAGCGCTGCCGTGAAACCAGACTGACGGTTGGTTAGAGAACAGGTGCAGCCAGATCTCGCGAGAGTGTGTGGTTGAGACAGAGCCAGGTCTCGATCAAAGTTAATTTTCTCCTCATCTCTCTGTCTGAAAAAATGCCATTTTAGTGTCAGAATGTGCGGGAGCTATGTGGCTTGTGAAAAATGGGTCCCATCTTTACTTCGGTGATTATGGGGCAAGAGAATCGCTCATAATCTGTGCTCACGATCACTTGTCCCATTGGATTGAATCAATTTAGGACCCGCCGCTAGTCTCCTAAAGGGGCGGGGCAGTAGTGAAACCCATACAGTGACACGGATACAGGAAATGACTCGTTTGAACGTCTCTGTTCTAAACAGCCTCTGGCATGGATGCACTAAGAGAGCTGGATACAGCGCCGCCACTCCAATGGCACTTGTGGTATTGCAACTATGTACATTTTCCCTACAGACCACCATTATAAAATAGCTGTCTGTAAAACCATTGACAGGACACCTCAGAATGCAAACCATGTCAATTATTACTCTTTGTATTATGAATTTTGAATCCATGGAGGTTTTATATTTGTAAAACTTTCACAGAGCTTTAGCTGTTCTCATGTGGGTGGCGTCATCACAATGTAAAGTCTATGGGGCAAGCGGGAAGTGGCAGGTGGAGCCGGTGGGAAAAGCACTAACATGCATGTACAATAATACATCCATACCTCTAAGTCAATAAGGAAATGGATGGCTGAATGGGCTATATTCAGATTTTGCTAAACAGAGTTTGCCTGGCCTCCACCTCAATGCGTCACGATACTAACAGCGTTCAGCATTTAGAATGATTTTGTTCGTGTTTAAAAGGATCATTTCAGCGTTGGGGGACGTGGGTCAGAGACTACCTCTGATATTCACCTTCATGGCGGCATATCATGGAGTCTCCACAGCATCAGAACTGTTGCAATAATTGCCTGAAATGCCCTTCCCGCCAAGAGCAAAATGTGCACAGTCAGTAACCATTAGCATTTTTTCGACAACACAGCGGTGAGGCAGGACTTGAGCAGGCAGGTGTGGTACAGACGAGTGTGCTGTCCTGCCGCCTGCTTAGCAGTTTGTGGGGAGCCTTACCAAACAGTTAATCCTGCTCCGTTTCCCAAGCCCCCTCCTAGACTGAACTCTTCAGAAGTCCCAGCACCACTTCTTAAATTAACATCCCGCTCCGATTTAATTAAACATGTTCTGTAAGAGGATGTCCCTAAGAGATCGAAGGTCAGCTCAATAATCCTCAGACACAGTCAACAAGTTGGACATGCAAGCCGCTGGGTTTTTTTCTAGCATCCAATTAATCTGAAGTCAAACAGGTTGGACACAAGCAGGATTTAGTTTGGAACAATGCACACTGCAATGCAATACTTTGGGTTTGTTTTTTCACCTAAATACCACTGGTTAAAATTTGGAGCTTACTTTTTTTGAGATTATTATCTTAAGTCATCTCATGACGCAGTAAAAACACATGGTGAAATTACTAAAGAGTGAGGTGTGGCCTAAGTTAGCCTTGTAACAAAAAACAAAACAAAACCAAAACAATAAAAAGACACAAGTGCAACAGCACTTTACTGCCTTTAAATCCGTGTGCTTTGTGAGACATCAAGAGTCACCCAAACAGCAGTGAGCTCAACTCCACAAAAATGGCTACACTTCTTTAGCACCATTAACCTCACCAAAAAGAGCAGAGAAAGGCGTCACTTTACACGGATCATTTTTGAGCCAAGTCCCTCAAACCTGGTGCCGCATTGGCCAATGTGCATGTACAATGTTACAAAGCCAGGATCTTGGTTGGCCTGGCAACAGCTATAGCCATTTTGTTGCTTCATTGAACGGCCGGTTCAGTCAGTGAATCATCCATTCATTTAGTGACACATTTTCAACCCGCTGTGAGAAACAAAGCCAAACTGAGGCCCATTCAAATATGCTAAGTAGCAGATTTGGAGTAAAGTGAAATTTGAGGTTAACCATAATCCCTCAAAAAAGTACTACAATGTCTATTAAAACCATTTGGCACACATTTCAATGCCCTTAGAAAGCAACGGGTCAACAGTTAATGCTCTGTTTCTGTGATCGTCTGCTTCCACTCCATCATTCTGGTGCACATACATTCCTTTTTATTTTTATTTTCTTACTGCTGGTACTGCAGGAACATCCTGAATTATAATGTGTCAAAAGGTTCCCCAGACCACTACTATTGCACACAGGGTACAGTGACAAAATCCATTACTGACTTTCAGAACCAGAATCGGCTTTATTGCCAAGTCGGTTTACACACACACACACACACACACACACACGAGGAATTTGCTTAGTGTGTTTCTGGTTCAAAACAACAGTAAAATTGACAGTAAAATATTAAATATTAGACCAAAAAGTTATAAGCAAATAATAATCATAGAATAGAGTATGTACAATATGACGACATGCTATTTAAATTACAGCAGGTCAGGGCGACGGGTCTGTAGTCGTTAAGTCCTGTGGTCCTTGGTGTTTTGGGGACTGGGATGGTGGAGCTGGAGTTTCTGTTTTCTGATTGTATCTCTAGGAGTGATTAAGTGAGCGGTTATTATCAGACGATGTTCCTTCTCTTTGCCAGCGCCTTCTACAACCACATGCAGCTAGACCCGGATGGAAGGAGGGTAATTACGTTCGTCCGTCATTTTGGAAAAAGTACCCGTCGCCCCATTCAAGTGATGGATAGTGGAATGCAAGTCTCTCTCTTTATACTGACTGCTCTCAGCTGCAGATTCGATCTACCTGTCTATCAATGAGATGACATAAGGAGCTAACAGTCAGTCAGCTTATCTAATCCTGGCTTAGGCTCCGTGGCCACGCTGCCACCAATCTGATTAATACAAGCCTGCAGACCACACACACTGCCAACTGGCTGCCACCCAACACACACACACACACACACACCAAATCCTATTACTGTACATTGGTACGACACTGTAAAAGTCCTGCTATCCTGCATTTAAAGTGCAGATAATTAAGTTATAATAAAGTGCAGCAGTAGTTTATTTAGTAACAAGTGCAACTTTAACAATAACTACATTTGTACAACTCTGTGAACACAGAGCGCACAAGCTGTGTGTTCTGGCAAGCGCTTACCACACATACACACACACACACACACACACACACACACAAACACCAAAAGCAGGACTCTCACACGCAAGTACTGGTTGCTACGTAACGCACAATCACAGCAAAGCGATTTGTACATGTCAAAACAAAATTACCCGTTTCAGGCTAAATTAGTAAATCGATACAAAGAGGTCCGCACAGTAGCTGTGTTGGCTACAGCGACCAGAATTAAAGTCTGGCAGCTCACATGAAACCGTCAGGCCCTTGTGTGGAATCCGGCTCCAAAATAAACAGATTCCCAGTTGTATATATAATTATAAATATCACAATTAGAAAGCAGCCGTAAAAGGCGAGTTGTATCCAGTAATGTGCCATTTAGCAGCGTCATCTATGAACGAGGTCAGGGAATCGACACTATGAATGTCAATTTTCCTAAATAAACAGAGCTCAGAACGGAGAGACCGAACTGTATTTCCATCATGTGAGAGGAAGCAATTATATTTAATGAGACGATACAATTAAGATGTTTTTGGGAGTTCAGTTCAAATGCTCTGAGCTCCACAACTTTAGTCTCACCTGGTCCCGGTAAAAAGGCATGTGGGATTTATTTTGTAACGTGTATAACAATCACCAGTCTTTACAGTTGCCATAGGATCAATACAGATCCACACTGTTGGCAGTAAATATTGTTTGTTAAAGGTTTCCTTAGTCTTCCGGCAAGCGTTTCTGGATGAAGGAACAAGGCTGAATGACTCAGCGCCCCCCCCCCACTGCTCAGGTTTGGTGCAGCCTGTTATGCACCTTAGAGTGTTGCCCTGATACTATCTGTTTCTCACACACTGACTGTTTCTTTAACTACCAGTTTGTGAAGAATAGTCTATCAAGACTGCATTCCAGTAGATTTTGATTGATTTATTCTGTATCTTTAGGAAGCTTCCTGTCACATGTCCGTCTAGCTTTTGGGGAACTTAAAAGCTTCTCTTTTCCACCGTTTGTCTTTACTGGTGCAGTTTGGCATTCTATCCTGCCTCTTATCTTCCTTAATATGCTTCTTCTTTTTTTTTTTTTTCCCCACCTTTGTGATATTTGCCTTTATAAATGTCCCCAAACTATTATGATCTCTTGAAGGTTCACCCCTTGCCCCAGGAGCCCAAAGGGGTCAGGAGGCCTCTAAACCGGAGCCTCTGTTTGTGACTGTTAACAGCAATAACAACAGTGAAAGGGCTCCCAAAATCCGGTCAATAACAAAGGGGTACCAAGGGATTTGTGTGATGATAAACACTGAGGATGCTGCAAGAAAGAACCCTTAATGGGATTCTTCACCCCCTTTAGGTTTTCTGTAGAATGTTTAAACCTCATGCTCACCGTGACATATTAGCTGACTGCCAAAGTCAAAAAGAGTCTACCTTTTGGTCATGTGAATAAACTGTTGTCACGTAGCAAGGTGCAGATTACTGCCTAGTGTTACGGTTTACACATTACATTTAGTTATTTAACAGACGGTTTTATCCAAAGCGACTCACATACAAGAACATCCACAAACCGAAGGCGCAGCTTCGCCAGCACTTTTGGGGTTCAGCATCTTGCTCAGGGACGCGTCGACGCATGGCTGGGGGATCGAACCGCCGACCTTCCGATTGGTAAGCGACCGCTCTGCCACCAAGCCACAGCCGCCCCACATTGACAACATGACGACCGATTGGACAGACCTACCTGTGTATCAGATTCTACTAATATACAGTAATGAGTACAGACACAGGTGGACATCTTATCGTGCCTTTGGCTATGACTGTGCGCGCACTTTGTTTGCTCTAATGCTGACACATACTCATCATCGGCATTAACGTAACGACTCCTCTGGGTCGTGACTTACTTACTCACTTTTTATTTTTTTTTTTTTTATGTAGTGTTTGTTATTTTGTCCAACAGCAGCGAGGTGATTAAGGAAGGCAGAGGATGGTGCGCATTAACGTAAAAGGCAAATAAAAGATGCATTTTCTGAGTTTTACGGAAACCTCTTGAAACTCGGCTCTTGCTGGTGTAAGAGACACCTTACATCCATAACAAGACACTGAGTCTCACCCACCTCTTTCCTCTTCCATCTGAGCCAGGTTCCTATGTAGGCGCTCACCTTAAATAGCTCAAGACCGTTACGTCAGATCCTGTGTCAAGGTTTATCTTAAAAAAAAATTTTTAAAAATCCTATGAATCAGTAAAAAGAGGCTGCTGGTAAATCTGATAGTGAAATTTTAATCCTAATTACATCTCCAGGTATGATCAAAAAGAGAAACCATGATTGTTTATCCTGATTAAAAGAACAATGCTTTTTTTCCCCCAAATACCAAAGCTGTTCAAAGCCTTCATCTACCAACGGACCAGCAAAGGCACATTCTATTGGCTTTGTACATTTTTGACCATTACCTACTAATGCTCTATATTTGACTTAAAGTTGCTCCAATCAGTGTTTTCAATTAACAATTGACTTTATGTAATGTAAAAACTGTCTCTCAGAGGGACGCACCCACAGAGAATCATTACCTGACTCTGCAGTCCCCCTCAGCTCTATGGGGCATTTTAGAGTCTTTCAGCACATTGGTTTGGTTTTAAGGCCCGCAACTTTACTATTTTGGTTCACTCTCACCAGCGGTTTTCAACAACAACAACAACAAAAAAAAGCTCTGATAAACCTACTATATGCTACCAGCCAACCAGTTAGCAACATAAGAGGAGCCAGACATTTCCCTCAGGAGTTGCTGGAGGGATAAAAGGAGAGTGAACATTAAACTTACGGGCAGCAGATGGCAAGACACACGACTTCAAATGAATGCTAATGTTGCTCCGTGTCTGCTGGAAGAGGATCAATAGAAAGCATCCTGACTGGAAACCAGTTACTTGACCAAGAAAAAAAAATGGACTTGGGACTTGCTTGAGACTTGGACCAAATGACTTGAGTCACATGTCTGGTCCCTGATGTCAAGATGCTTGATTATATTGCTTATTATGACTGGATATTTTATTCTTATTCAAATCTTTATTTGCATCGTATTCTGTTTCATTTGACTGTTACAAGTTGGAGGCTGCCTGAAGCCTAAGAATTTCACTGTGTCACTGCTGTGTACACTGCACTGGAACATAGGAATGGGAGAAGGGGAGAACACGAACATTAGCATAGGCATACACGCACACTCACCTCTCTGTCTCTCTCTATTTCCAAGCCGGCCTCCAGCAGGTTGGCCTCAAATTCCTGTCTGATGAGACGCATCTCATGGTCAGCAGGCTCTGCTGGCTCATTCCCTGCTGCACCTCCAAGCTCCATGAACACCTCGCCGACGCTCGCAGCCTGCCCTCCCGGTATGCCACCTCCTCTTCCTGCCGCCACGTCTGAGCCCACCGAAGGGGGAAAGTTGCCATTGGAAACAATGGATAACCTGTCGTGGGAAACTGAGTTGCTGGCAAGAGATCGTATGGAGCTGTGCCGTCGCTGATGGAAGACCAGAACGTAGTCAACCTTTCGTCGGCCATCAGCGAAGTAAAGGCCTTCGCCACTGCCCTGAGGGCTTGAAGTTGAACCCACAACCTGTATGTAGGCAGCCAAGACAAAACAACAATCGAATGGAAATACGCAGTAAGTACTGTGCAACAAACCGTAGCACTAACCATGGGAACTGCTGTGAGATCGAGGAAACCACTCATCTCCATCATCCTCTCATTTGTTTACAATAATCGCAGCAAGGTATCACAATCAATTTCACAAACAGAAATCGCTTAAAAAGACAAGCATACACAAACCCTTCGAGCAGCAGTGGAGTTATGCAATAACTGTTTGAATGAACTTAAACATCTACTGCACTGTCAGCACACGCAAACAGAAGTGGCTTTTGGCAGGTTCTCAAAAAACATTGAAGTGAGAACCTTCAGCAGCAGAGTGGGCAGCCAGCTCACCTTTGGCAGTTTTATTCTTTATTTAGACAGAGGGAAAGTAGAGAGGGAGACTAAACATGGAGGGCACAAGAGGGAACGCTCTATAGGCACTGGGCACGATGGGAGATTTTTATTTTTTTTTTTGCAACTTCCTTCCAAGCGTGATTCTAAAATGTGGTGTTGTGCGTCGACGCTGCTGTTTATTCAAGTCTACTCTTCTCTATTCACAAACCGTCTGTGTGCGTGTGTCGGAACACACAAACGACAATCACAGACTGAATAGATTTGTCGGAATTACACTAATAAATTTGTAACTTCGGGCCAAATGTGTGTCGGTGTTTTTATTGCCTAATGAGTGCCCCCTTGCTCCAAACCCGATCAGCTGTTGTGTGGTCTTCTGGGCCTCGGCCTTACTACTCATATCCATCTAAACTGTTTTGTGTGAGTTGCCATGTTTTGGAGATATCGGCCGTAGAGATGTCTGCATAAAGTCCCATTACATAAAAAAAAGAAAATGCAGACATCACTGCGGCCGATATCGCCAAAACAGTTTAGAGGGATAAATAGGACTACTACTACTACGAGGAGGAACAATATGCATTTTTGATAGTGGCATGAACTGTCCCTTTAAGATGACACTAAAACACCATTATAGTGTTAGTTGATGGATCCTCTAGGCCTTTGTTTTTGTATGTACAATTTTTAAATGCCTCCATGACCATTTCCCACTCGCTATTTTTTATTTTTTGGATTAGATCACTTCGTTTATCTCACTGAGCGGGCAAACCTACATTTTCAACTCTGATTTCAGAGATCAGATAATGTAGCTTAAGGGGAGTCACTTACTCGTCCTGGCTGTCAGTCAACGTGAAGTTTAGCTTGTATCCGGATGTCACTGAACTATAGGCCACATGCTTTGTGGGTTCCAATGCCAGATTAGCTAAAATATTTAAAGCTCCTAAGCATCCATGGTCCTCCACCACAGGTGTTTTCACCTTTCTGGGCTGATTGGACCTCTTCCAATGGCCATGTGGGTGTGCATAGACTGTGCTTGATTGACATCTTCCTTGCCCCCCCCCCCAATGGCCTGTGCCCAAAATCAATTTGCTGCATTGTCCACTATATTTACTTTCAGGTATTTTATTTGAATGTCTGAATTCTCAGTGTGGACTTCATGCCCTATATAGTGCCCACAAAAAAAAAAAAAAAAAAAGGATCTAGAGATTAGACTAGAGCCCAATTTCTGTCACCTATGAAGAGGAAGAACTGTTATAAATTACATAAAATAAAACATTTGCAAAAAGGTGTGCATTCTTGCTGTTTCATGATCAATAGATGTCAAAAAAATAAAATAAAAAAATCAATGAGGACTTTTTGGAATTTTTAATTCTTAGTACCTATAATCAATTGAACTTGACTCCATGTAAATGGCGTTTGGAAACAGCAGCAGTCTACTGTCAACTTTCACCAGCTGAGACATACATGCACTCTATAGGGCCCACAATGGCTGCTACCTTCCAACTCCTGAAACTTTCCCTAAGGGTTTCTGTTTGCTGACACTTCTCTTATGAAGGACAACGTTCTGGGAATATTCCCAGTTGGTTTAGCCTTGCTAGTTCCAAGAAGGTTCCCCGATGTGTTGGTAAAAGCTTAACAAACCCTCTGGGGGATGTTCCCAGAAGGCTGTAAATCCTTTACAGAACCTCACCCGTTTGCTGATACCATAAAATATTTCAACGTGGTAAACAGTTTAGCTGTCGTAATAATGCTGTCACCCCAAAAAAATAAAAAAATAATAATAACAATTTCTTTAAGGTTAAAGGGGTCATCACGGTATCTTGGGTTGTGTTGGCTTGTCTTAGGTTACCTGTATCTTGGGTTAAATAGTCTCCTATACAACAGTAGTAGTGAGATTTCTGTCATGATTGTGTTGGCAAACAGGCAACAGGGAAAAGGACCCAAATGCAAACAGAGGTGGCGGGATGATGAGCGGAGATTTATTGTCGTTCTGGTAGACAAGCAG